>MU167210.1:215345-231585 GCA_015951145.1 Cronartium quercuum f. sp. fusiforme G11
TATATGTAATCATGTATTGTTTCAGTCTGTGGGACTGCTATGCAGTCCTCAGGGCTGACAAAAATTAACAACCAGTGCTGGCTTAAAAGGTTAGTTGGCTCTTGCACAAATCCTCTCCTTAGAGGTCAACTAAATGCAGTCTACACCTGGGTGGTACCAGTTGGGTAGACTTCACTCATTAGTTGTGGATTGGAGACATTAATTGGATCTTCTCCCTTTCATTTCAGCCAGGAGATTAGCCCAACTGTAGCTCAGCCCTGACACTGCAGGTAGTCTCAGAGGGTCTCAATCTAATACATGAAAAATCTCTTCATGAGTTTGGTCATGAGGGTGTGTGAACATCACAGGGCTCAAGGGGAAATAGGTTTTCAAGCAAATGGTTTGTAATGTCAGGTAGTTCCAACTATGACCATTTTAATAAGGCATAATATATTTACTTTTCAACAATAACCTTACAAGAATAAAGAATATGACTATTTTCATAACAGAAAAAATCAATCATGTGATAAAAAAGTGGGTCATCCTTTCAATAAAAGCTGAATGGCTAAGCAGTCCAAACAAGTGTTTTTCAAAAGCTTGAGTAGATCAATGGCAGAAAGAAACCAAGAGAGACTAACCAGAAGTGAAAGAGAAGAATAAGGCCAAAATTTGGGGAGGATTTGTAATTCAGAGATCAAAGGACCAAGTTTGCAGATTTTTTTTTTTCAAAAGAGAAAAAGAAGGGTGCCTCAATGACCAGACAATCCAATAAATTTTGAGCCAGAATTTAGGACAAACCTGTACCACAATGATCCTATCCTTGAGAGAACCTTGGATATTGTTTCAGATACAACCCCCAGCTGAGAAACCTCACTTTTTAGGAACACTGGCAATGGGAACAGCAAGAATTGCACAGGAATAAATGGCAAGATATTGAAATTGAGGGGCATTAACTCTCCACCAGTAAAGTACATTGACATTCTTGTATGCAATCAGGCCAGCAAGGTACAAAGTCACCTTTGCTTGAATATAAAAAGGGTCAGCCACAACCCTGGTCAAGGCCCAAGCAATGCTTTTGCGGGTGCCCTTGCTTGCTGGTTGGTCTGGATGGTAAACCTGAAAATTGTTCTCCCTGCAGAGATGCTCACATTTGAAACTGAAAGGGTCCTTTAGAAGTCAAGCTATATTATAGTATCAAAGACTTCCTTCAATCAGTAAGCCTGAATAGGAATAAGTCTCTTAACAGACTTGAACATGTGTGTGTGTGCACTGGGAATAAGTCATATGACTTGTGGTTTTGGGAATAAGTCTTATATAGACTTGAGTGCTGCTCTCTGACTGGAATGAGCCATAAGGCTTGAGTATTTTATTTGTCTGGAATAAGCCCAGGGGCTTGAGTTTTTTTCTGTCTCATAGAATAAGCCCTATGGGCTTTAGTTTTTCCTTTTCTTATCTAGAATTAGGCTAGGGAGCTTGAGAGTTTTGCTGATTAATTTCAAACTTGTCTGTTCCTGGAATAAGTGCTGAAGCTCAAGATGACTGTAAATGTAACCCCTCACTTCACAGATTCCAATCTTTTTCCTCATCAGAATAAAGGAATCTGTAAGTGATTTTCTTTCTTATCTATTTTTCATCACACATCTCATGAGTCTTATATCTCTATTATTGTCATAACTCTCTTTTGTCTTCCCTCTCTTAATTTTTCTGGGCCCTGCTGCCATTGGCACAGATTTTTCCATCTCACAACTATCTTAACTCAGGCTTCATAAAGCCTTTTGAGCACTTCTGTATAGTGACTTGATACCCCAGGTTGCAAGCCATTGGCAAATAGCTTGAAATAACCTTATTCTCTTAGAAGGTGATGTCTTGAAATTGAAGTTGGGCTGTTGTTAACCATTATATGCCTTCCTGGCCTTTTTTTTTTTTTTGGTTTGTAATTCCCAGACACCTAACTCCAGTGGACCACAAATGGCTTTATTGTTTGTATCACAAAGGCAACAGGTAGGCCAAAGAGCACCAGACTGGAGGTTGGTGGCTTGGTGTTGGTCAAAGTTTGAAAGTGAATAATTTAAAAGATGGAGTATTTGTGTATTTGGAATGAAAAATCAGAATGTGGGGACACTCTGAGTTCTTAGCCTTAACCTTCTTGACCAACCCCAGTGTACATGCTATTGTTGTAGGCTATAGTCTATGGAGTGTAGCAGGACTGTGGTGCAGTGCAGCACTCACCTCAAAGGGTGATGGCACCCCCTCCCAGACTCTTCCATATCTTTCTATTTGTCAATTCCAGGTGCTCACCTATTGGTGCCAAGTTCTTGATAGGTTGGTGCAAAGTCCTCTATAGGTTAGTACCACTTGTCTCCCTTGTATCTTTCTGATGGGTCATAAAAGTTAAGTCCTGAATCAAATTAAATAGGGCTGCAATAATCACTGGTCAGGGGACCACCATTAGGAGTACATTCTCAGTTGAGTCACTCCACAGAAGCTATGCAATTCAACTAACCAACTTGACAACTGCCTCAGAGCTCATGGTTACAAACTGCCCATTCTCCTGACCAACACCCTACTCATAGTCACAACCCATCTGGCAATGGTATTGTAGACACTCAAGAAGGCCCCATACCCAATTGTTTCTTGTAGACTACTCATAAGTCTAAGCCCATTCACAAGTTGAGCATCTTGCTGTCAGACAGATACAAAGATGTTACTGGAACCATTGACCCAATCCCTTTGATATCCAGAACCATATCCACCCCAATGAAGAAATCAAGGAGCCAAACTTACCAGAAGGTGCAAAGGATCCCTCACAACTTCAGTGGAGGTGCAGTTGAGCTGAATGATGTGTACAGTTCACAAAACAGGAACATGTGCTCAAGTGGCTGGAGTTATACATTGGTGTACCCTATCAGCAGGCCAGCAGGCTCTCAACAAAAACCACTGCTCTTCTGAACCTTTTGCTATTCAAGATTGTGTCTCTGTGCATTACCTACCCTGACCCACCCCCCAGATATGCAAACATCAACCCCTTGAATCAAGGCTCCATTGTGAGCTTCACTTTCCAGCTTTAACCAGACCATTATACCCATGTACCTGTTTTTCCTCCTCCTCTATAACTTAGTTTAACTCGGGAGGGTTTCTTGTTGGTCAGAGACCCAGGTTTTGCAGCTTTCAGGCTTGGCAAAATCCCTGTTGATCCTAGGATTACTCAAGCTACTCATAGAGAAGTATCTCTCCAAGTCTTGTTAAGGTCTATAGGACTGACCACCTGCTTCTGTATCACTACAGTAGGCCTTTACCTTCTCCTAAAACCCATGTCAACTTTAGGATCTTCACTGCCAAGATATTTGTATCGGATGGGCCTATCCGATGTTCTATCACCCCAAGATATGCGATGCAGTGTCAGTAGGATTAGGTGCGATGAAATTACTATTGGTATCTAATGCTCCGACACCATATCGCAGTGTAATTCCATCGCACCTAATCCTACTGACACTGCATCGCATATCTCGGGGTGATAGAACATCGGATAGGCCCATCCGATACAAATATCTTGGCAGTGCTTCCCAATCAAGCAACCACCCAATCTCAACTCACTCAGACATACCACACCATAACCACCTTATGTAACCAGTAGGATTAAGCCAGGGCTAGTCAGGTAAGTGAACTAGATCACACCGCCAGCAAAAATTACTCGGACAGCCTTGTCCGAGTAATTTTTGCTGGCGGTGCCACTCCCTGAACCCCAACTAGATAGCCAACCCTGACACTACCAGACTTCTTAATTAGTCAATTGAAACATTGACAGTCTTCCTTTATGATTCATTTTTCTCAGTTTTGCAAATTGTTTGTGGTGAAAAGAAACACCTTGATTGTACTAATTTGTTTAGTTTTGAACACAATCTTCACCAATGGCTTGTGCAGGTAAGTCATCAGCTAGGCACAGTAAGACAGCCATGCACTGGTTTGATGGATGAGCACCATGCGCCAGTTTGGACAGCTGCGCACAGTGCTATCAATGGTTGTGCGACCAATGTGTCAGCATTAGTCCAGGCCAGGGGTTACATTGCAGGATGCGTGACATGTGGCCCAGATGGATTTCCCTAATTTGGCTGAAAAAAAAAATCCCCTTAAGGAAAATGTGAACTTGTTTGCAGTGTAAGTGGGTTATCAATAAACTTGGTACACCCAGTTCCTTTTTTTTTTTTTTTTCAGGGGAACTTTCAACAATTCAGAATACCTTCGAAGTTTCCTTCCAAAAAGTCAACTGGGTCAACTTGTTTCTTTTGACAACCCAATTAGGTTTGAGAACACAGCCAACAAAAAGTTGAGTTGGATGAGTGCACCCAACTCAACATTGGATGCAATTATTGTGGAAATACAGTAGCGCACGTCGAGTCAGGCTAGAGGAATAAAGAATGCTAATATCAAGTTACCTCCAGCGCCATTCTCCATCTCTCTCGTGGATCCAAGATCTACTCTTTCCCTAAGCTCAAATATAGCTGGGAAAGAGTAAGTCACCCCCTTTCACATAACATTCTTCTGATTTTACTATTCCTCTGTTTATATTTTTCTGACAAGTACCTGACTTTGACTCTATATTGAAATTGGCTGTCCACAGAATATACTGTTTTCTGTTTCTCTTCACTGACAGCCTGAGTTTATTTATCCCACACTTGACACTTTAGGTTAGAATAGAGTTACTTCATTTTCTCATGTCTCTCATTCATTCTATCCCTAACCATCACATTATTGTTTTCTCAATTAGGTCAGTGTGAGCTTGTGATCAGGGTTGAAGAGTTGCTCAACCCCATTTGGATCACTTTTGTATCAGGGGGCGCTGGAACTCTTCAATCATCCAATACAACTATGCTCTTGGATATGAGCAGGTTATGTTGGATGGACAAAGCAAAATTTGCGACACATCCGTCCGACTCAAATTTCCTGGTGGTGGAACTGCCATTGGCTCAAAAGTCACTTTTTTTGGACAGCCCACTGTGTTCAGCTTAACTGAGCCCCTCTGTGCACATGTGTTTGCCCTCAAAGAGGGGCTTGCCACTCATTTGAGGTTTTGGCCTGAGAACACCAGTACATATGAGCTTTCAAACTCTTACCTCCCCCCAATTCCCCAACTGGCCACCTATCAATCAAATCCCCCCAAATATGAAAGGTTTGAGGTTCTAGGTCCTACAGGTCTCCAAAATTTCTGGTATTATTGTCATGAGAGTGAGGAATAGAAAACCATTTGTAAAGTTGTGGGTTCCAGGAGCTTCAAGAGGACCTAACAAACAGTTAATGGACTTACCAACATATTTGCATCAGATGTGGGCAACTGACATAATATCAGATGTCCAAATCTGACACAATAGGCCACTTTTTCAAGGCAATCTTGGAAAAGGACCCCATCGCATTGGATGTGAACATCTGATATCATGTTGGATGCCCAGGTCTGATACAGATATGTTGGCAGAACTGTATGGCTTCCCAACTTGTATCACCAGCAGCTAAATTTCAATGCCTTGCGCTGTTGCTGAGGGCAAGCTGAGAGCATGGGCACCTATGGGACCCATAACCCCACAAGTACCACACCGTTAGCACCCCGTGCCAAGGGACCAGCTAATTTATAACTCCTACAGTATAAGAGTAGGGGAGTTTTTCATCCAACCCTTAACTTTGATATTCGATGACAGCTGCCGTTGCTCAAGCAAGTTCACATCCCCGCGCTTTGGTGTCGCTTCCTTTGCAGCTCCAACTCAATAATCCTCAACCCTTCTTTTTTTCCTCAGTAGGATTGAATCCGACCACCCGCTTTCCCTTTTGCACACTCAGCTGACCCGTGTTGGGTGTTGCGGAAGTGAGCGCAACGCAATCGTTATTGTCACGAACGATGGGGTGATTTCCGTAACACAAACTGATTGAAGGAAATGTGCACCTTCATCAAGGTCACCTGGGATCAAAAAAATCGCGGAAGCTCAATCGGTAACTTCCTTTGACACTGTGACCGAGGTATTATCCGAGGACATCATCATGGTCGCCTGTGCGTTTCCTCAGAGGGATTGCGTTAGATACCTGTCTTGACAGGATATTGATGATGAACAAGGACTTACAAGCAGGCTACAGCTTGCATACACCAAAAGGGTACGAGTGAGAGGATGCGATCAATTTGGAGAGGAAAAGAGCACGTGCATCGGGTTGGGAAGCACTACGTCATACACACTTCAAACGAACTTTGAGCGATGCATGACGATCAGTCGCCGCATGTACCCACGAGAGACCGATACTCGTTCTTCGGATTGCAAAACAACCTGAATTCAAATCTGACGGGATCTTCGGTAACGGATCATTCACTTCAGCGTTTTGCGAAAAGTGTGCGTTGAGTGAATGCGGACCGTTTCCAGGCAGCCAAGGGGGGAGCGGCATCACGATAAGACATCTCTTTGCGCATCAATTCCTTCGCGATACATTGGCTGACTTTAGAGCTTAATGATTGTGAAGCCCATCTGTGCGCCGTACTTTTTACTGATGAGCTAATGAATGGTCTTTCTTTCAAAGCATTCCCAAAGCACTTCTCTGTTCCTTGTTTTTCCCTGCAGCAGGCCTCTATCCGTTTTTCCACATCCCATCAACACCTTTTCGTTCAAACAGCTAAGGCCAATATCCTGAATCTTTTTCAAACTCGATTTCAAAATCAAATATCTTTAGAGTTTTCAATTCGTTCTCTGTAAACCGTGAGGTTTTCAACAAAAAAAAACAGGCAAGAAAATGAAAGATATAGTCGCTTGCTTGATCACCTCTTTCATTCTCCTCTCTATCTCAACTCGGCTCTCCACAGCCTCACCCTCACCCTCACCCATAGCTCATGTCTACCAAAACAAAAGATCTGGCAGTAGTAACTTGACGCAGGTGTACGATAAGTGCTCGATGGAAAAATCCTTTACGCTGAGTAGGTTTCTTTGACCTGATGATTTTTCTCCGCTATCGTTTATCATGACATTTGTGCAAGAAAAAATAAATAAAAAACTCCTTTACTGATGAGACCTGTCCCTGGTGCTCGCTTCAATATTCAAAAAGCCTTTGATGATGGACCTGGAGAATTTAGTACCAAATTAGATGAAACTCTGTCAAGTAACAAAGCGCGAGCGAGTTTCTTCTTGAATGGAAATAATTATGGGTGCATTTACCAGTACGCCGATATAATGGTAAAGCGATTTGAAGCGGGCCACTTGCTTGGGTGTGTTTTATGTGTGTTCACCTTTTTGTGTGGCTTCAGAAACTTGACACACACTTTCGATATAAACTAGGAGTCATACATGGAGTCATGTGCACCTGAACCAAGCGACTTACGAACAGATCCACCTACAACTTGAGCTACTCGAGAAGGTACTGTCTTTTTTTTTTTTTTTTTTTTTTTTTTTTTCTGGGTTTAAGCTTTTATTCTCACCTTGATTTTTATTTTCGCTTGGTCTATAGGCGTTTATCATGATACTAGGTTGGAAACCGTTGTGGTTCAGGCCTCCATTTGGTATGCGTCTTCGTCTATGAGTATTTAAATTTTCTAAAAAAAAAAATTATTCAATCTTTTGTCATTAAATTTTCAGGCGAGTACAATGATTTGGTAGTGAGTGCACATTCAATTACGTACGATGTCACAAACAGGCTAAGACTTTTGAAAAATTCTCGACTTTAAAAACCATTAGCTTCAGGTCCTTAGCGAGCGAGGATACAAAGGTCTGGTGTTGTGGACCGAAGACAGTAAGGACTCCGCTACACCCGCTCCCGAAATTTCAACACAGATTGCGGCCTTTAACACATATCCACCTAAGACCAATCTTTTAAATCATGAGACTTTGAAAGCTACTGCTCTTGATGTCAGTGACACTCATCTTCATATTCCTCAGCACTAGCAAGGGTTTGTAACCTCAAATTTTTGTAGGTCATGCCAAAGGCGCTTCCGAACTTGGTAAAGCATGCTTTGAAGCTGGTTACCGTCAGTCCACTTTATCCACTTGCTTGTACTCTTTTAAATTGTCTCTTGACGTTGGCCTATTTCATGTGACAGGTTTCGGAGTGTTTGGGTCTTGCAACTGATCCAAAAGAATGGTACCAATATGTTGGAACTCCTACACCTAGAAATGTAGGCCTATATGTTTTACAACACATAGTATTTCACACTTTTTGTTCCAACTTGCTAAATTTTTACCGCATCTTTTGTTTTTGTTTTTTTCAGGCATCTTGGACCTGTAATGGTACACCTGGCCCAGGAAAATTTGCATAGGCATTTTTACTAAAACACAACCCGAATTACTTGAAGCATCATGTTGTCTTGTCACATATAGAAAAAAAAAATCATCATCATCAAGCCAACACTACTCTTTTTTTTTTTTATATATCCAAAATTTCTTTCTCCCAACTCATCTCCATTTCAACATTCTTATATGTTCCTATTTTTTTGTTTTTGTTTTCTTTGAGTTCTTCTCAGATAATTTACGTTTTTTTTTCCGCTTCTTCTTTTTGGTCCTTACACACACACACACCCTCTCTCTCTTTCTCTGCCTCATTGTTCAAAACTGTATCAGTCTTTTTTGTTTTTTGTTTGTGAAAAAAAAAAAAAAAAGAAATCCCTTTTCCATTTTTTTTTTTTTTTAGTATTTCTATTAGCCCTGATCAGGACTGCTCATGGGCAGTCTCATAAGCTCTCATAAGACAGCACCCCCAAGTATAAACATAAGAGTGACACTGTAAAATAAATACATATACATTATACAAGAAATAACCATAACCTCTCAGACAACTCAGTATCAAGAATTGTCATGTACAGAAGTAACAATACATGATTCGAAAAACATGTATCATACATAAGCATAACACCCCTTTGTTTCAACCCATGTTTCAAAACAAACCCTTTAGAGAGGGAAAGAGCTGAGACTGGACTATATAAAGCCCCCTCCTCACCACTAACACCTGAATTGAACAAAAGCAGAACATTGAGGATTATCCCAAGTGAAATCCACTCAAGAGTGCACTGTTCATAAGGTCACAATTTTTTTTTTTTTTTTTTTTAAAAAAAAAAAAAAAAAAAAAAAAAAGGGGGGGGGGGGGGGCATCTTACACTATAAAAGGTCAGATAGGCCATTTATCTTATCATTCCTCAGGGTTTGCCCTTGAATTTTCCTGGAGATTCCCCCCAGGTAAAACAATAGGATTTACTATTCAAGGCAAGCTACAAGCTCTAGTTTTTTTTTTTTTTTTAATAAAAAAAAAAAAAACTATTCTTGTCTCTGTTTCCCACAAAAGGGAGTGAGTTATCCTATTTCCTCTAGAGGACCTCTGGTATTTCCCCTCAAGTCAGTAAATCTCCCTTCCCCCCCAAAATTCAGCCAAGAGTAACTCTTTTAACAATCATTCCAAACTCAGGTTTTTTTTTTAAAAAAAAAAGTTTGGTTGGCTCTTGAAAAAAAAAAAAAAAAAAAAAAAAAAAAAAAAATCAGTAGTATTTATATAAACTCTCATTGTTTTTCCAAATTTTTCGGTTGTCAAAGACCTTGTTGACCACCAAAGCCCCTTCTCTTCTCTTTCATTTCATTTAATTTTCTTGTTTTTTTTTTTAAAAAAAAATTTATAGCCAGGAAGGAAGGAACTTTTTAGTCTCTCACAGTATACTATATACCTCAGCCCTGATAATTTACCTTATTGTGCACATTTTAAATTTGACAAGATTTTTGTGTGTGTGTGTGATATACCTCCCAAAAACTCACATCACGTGACTATACAAAAAAAGAAGATACGTAAAAATAAGGTTTACCCCAGAATTATTATGAATATATATATATAAATAAACTTCTTTCTGGGTTAACAGCTCACACAACTGGATAGATCATGTTATAAACAGAGAAGGTTTTTAAAGTACTAACAAATGACTGGAATTGATTCATGTTTCCTTCACTCAACAAGTGGTAAAAAGGCTCCCTCCACATTCTTCTGTTTAGCGTAACAAAAACACTTGGTAAAAGCAGCAAATAGACTGACGGCTCCAGCCGCTCCATCATCCGATCTGAGTTTTTGGACTAAACCCTTTTCGGAGCTTGAATCGAGATCCCATAAATTTTTTTGAGAATCAGTTTCCCTCAGCTTCCCAATCATTTTCCCGGTTGGGAAACAGGGTTATGTTCGACCAGCCCGCATACAATAAGTTTCTTCGCTAGCTAAAGTCGATCCATATCCATTTCTCCCTCACTTGATGACACAAAAACAGGACGATATCTAAAAAAAAGAAAAACTTCACATCAAAAAGAAAGAAAGATGAAGGATATCACACAGCCAACCACCTCAATTACACGACCGTTCACATCATATCCCACACAAGTCCGTCCATTCAATGGTATCTTAACAAAACCTTCGCTATATCCACTCTTTATTTTGCCACAAGCTACACAATCCAAATCCAAAAAAGAAAAGGTCCAACTTCAACTTGATAATCCATCAACAGTTCAACAAATTGCTCGACTTCCTTAGATGTCTCATCACGTTCATCGGGACTTTAAATGGCTCAACCCCGTCTACACTTACTGCTTCTCCTAGGTATCTGGCCAGCTCGAGGTGCACGGCTGGGTAGTAGGACATACTGCTCTTCCTCAACGTCTGCAGTCATAAAGAAAAACTAAACATTAGTCGTGTTCTCGGGAAGGAATGGGAAAGAAGGGGGAGAGACAAACTACTAGACAGCGTTCAAAACCACTCTCGAAGAGCTCTGAGTGAATCTTCGCCTTCTGCTCCTCCGTTGGCGCACTGCGTACCAGCTCGTTGATCAATCTCATCACTGCGGCCTGTGATGAATTTGTACTGGTTGAACAAAGGCATATGAAATGAAGAAGTGAAAAGTGAGACACTCACACAATACCCCATTGCTTCGTACTCTACCCCGCCCGTCATTCCACTCGGCACCTTTGGGCTCTCAATTTTTTCCTCATCTAGCTCTCTGATATCCCAAAACTGGTTCTCCGCATGGCAAAACACCCTGACACACCATTGTCAACCATCGTCAGCCAATGAAGTCGAAAATGGGGGGGGGGGGGGGGCGGAGATGGAAACGAACGCACCAGAAGTAGTCTATGAGTACCCCCGTGAGCTCGCTGACAAGCTTCTTGAACGGTCTCCGGCGATGCGTCACCGAAACAAACTCAACTATCTGTTCCCGCTTGAGGTCCGGTGGACCATGTAAGAGCCTGAGCACGAGCTCGTGTGGCTCACCCACGCCAACAGGCGCCGTAGCCTCTAGGCTCACCGGTGCCGTCCAGTCCAGCTCAACGGAACCATCAAAAGTTCTGAGTTCGAAGATGCCATGGATGAGCTCGACAAGTAACTGTCGACTGGGAAGGTCGCCCGGCTTCTTCTCTGAGTATAAAAGTCCCGTCAGTTGGGTAAAGGGTGAGGGCATGCGGGTTGCTAAAGCTGCTTTGCCGGGCTAGTAATCCCAACAGAAGATCAAGTCAGCACTTTTTGATCTATCAATTTCGGACCAGCTCCATCTCATCAACTTGGCTGAACATGTATGACAGCACAAGGCTAGAGATGAGCAAATTAAAGTCTCACCTCGCTGAGGAACAGTGCCTTGAAGCACCGTAAGATCTCGTACAAAACCTGGTCATCATGCTGTTCCTCCCTTCAAAGAAACCCAAGGGTAAGCCAAACATCTTCTACGAGCTCATGGTCAGAGAAACGCTGACCTCCATTCGATTTCCAATAACTCCTTCAAGCGTTTCATCAAGGCTACAAATCCCCCGTAGCTCACAAACTCGGCCGTCCACGCAGGGGCCTGGGTGCGCAACGCTACCCTCAACCTCCTGAGCTCAGCCGGCTCGAGCTCGCGAAAGTTGTGCGACTTGAGCTGCATCGCCCACCAGGCTGACCCATCCCGCTCGCTACCGCTACGCTCCTCAGCCGCCGGACTTCCAAAGGTTGCACTCGGCTGGTCCGGACAAGCTTTTGCAGGCTTTGTTGTCGAGAGCTGAAGCGCTTGGGCTAGCATCGAATGGGACGCGAGTTGTGATGACCCCGAGGCTCGCAGCATTGCAGCTTTGACAGGATGATCGAGCCCACCCATCTTCACTTTTACCGCAGGTGGAAGGTCCATCGCAGCCTGTGGGTCTCCTAAGACCATCAGCAAACTGCCAAGGAAGAGTGAGTGAGAAAGAGACACGAGGCAGACCATCAGTTGCCCAAATTCACGTCCCACACGCTCTTTCTCGGACTCGACCCTTGCCTCTCCCTTAGCCTCAGCTTCTCCCTTCGCAATATACATAGCGCGCATAGCCGCGTGTTCGGTCCGACGTGCCGCGTCTGCCTTAGTGGGGCTAGGCGGCAGCCTAGTCCGTTGTGCAATCTCGAATGTAGCCGGTTCGGTGTCAGACTCCGTGGCCGTATAGGAAGAGGGCCTGCTCTTGGGGTTCGTGGTTGAGTATGCGACGGCCACGAAAGCGTCATTGTTGGGCGTGGGCTTGAACATGCTAAAACGTGAACTTGGTGGAGGCTTGAGTTTTGAATCGTTGGAAGTGGCTGTTGGTGAAGGAAAAAGGTGGTGAATCGGGGATCAGTCTGGGTATGAGCGACGTACGTACGTCGCTCATGCAAAGAGACTGAAAAACCGAAACTACTAATCTAGAGAGCAAATGGTAAATCTCGAAGACTAACCCATATAAGGCCGATCGACACCTTTTAATAAACTTGGTAAGCGCTCAGGCTCAGTCGAGAAAGCAGGTGGGGCGGAAGTCTTGGACTTGGCACGTGGTGACGCGTGTTGATCGATGTGATGCAAGTTGGGGTGAAGGAGAGAGTCGAAAGGGACCCGATCAGGATCGAGCGTTCGTGAACGAGCAGGCGAGTCACGCGACTGTTGATGTCGGGATGGGGAGTCGAGGGGTGGAAGACGTGACCGAGGTCCATAGTCCTCGTCTTCTCGGTCAGGCGCTGAGACGGGCGGAGCGGGGACAGACGGGGAACGAGCGTGGCGGGGTGCAGCGAGTGGAAAGGGCTTTCGCGCCGTCGCACGCTCTTGCTTTTGCTGCTGCCAAGCAGCAGCCGTGACACTCTTACGGGTGGACGAGTCTGATGGGAGAGGCATAGAGGGTTGTTTCGGTCGACAATTGGAAGAAGGTCGGGGTACGCTCGGGTCATGAGCGGTAGACCAACGCTCTCGAGCCACGTCGGGGGAAGCAGATTGAACGCCGGTGATGAGTTTGGCGGCGATGGTTGACAGTTTTAGTTTAGGAGCTGAGGAAGACTCAGAAGGGGCAGGACTTGAGGATGTATTAGAGCTATTGGGAGCCGAGAAAAGCTTTGGACGTTGAGGTGTAGGATGGGATTGGGTTGATTGGAACGGCTGAAGTTCAGTCATTTTGTTGGGACTGAGTGGAGAGTGGGCTGAAGGTGAGGGTGAGGGTGAGGGTGAGGGTGAGAGTGGGTGAGGCATTTGAATGAAAGTCAAGTTGGTAAATGGGACAGAGATAAATACTATACATATACACATACATACATACATATACACATACATACATACATATACACATATATACATACATACATACATGCATACATACACAGTAGTAAATTACTTATTCAAATTCACCATTCCACATTCTTCCATCTGCCCATTCCACTAATCATTGGATAAAATAACGGTCTTGAGTCAGGACCAGTCTGACAGCTATCAGTCTCTAAGCTTCTTCTGCACTGAAAAGTGATGAGATTAAACTGATGCACACTGGAACTCAAAGCAGGCCAACTAAATATATTTATACTTCATTCTGATGCTGAAACAATGTCGTGTGAACTTTTTGAATCCGCCAGCCACGGTCCAAAGTCTCCCCCGTCTTCCCCGATTATCCGACTACCCGACAGGCCCGAGTCGAGGTCAAAGCCCGACCCCCTGCCGCTCGATCCCTCAACTTTTCAAACTCTTCATAATCTAACATCCAGGTACTCCAATCCTCATCCACAGCCAAGTCTTTCCTGATCAACATGTCTTTCTTTGGTGGTCTGTGAGTACTCTTTAGCTGGTCCTTGTGCCTTTCTATCTTTTTTTATAAAACCAGCTCACGTCTCTACTCTTCAGCGGTGGAAAGCAACGCACAGTGATCAAGCCACGTAAAGTGATATGCCCATTTCTTTCTCAGTATGACAGGCCTGATCACCTATGCCTGAGCTGACATGATTTTTACGTCTCCCAGAACTTACCCGAACATACTAAACAATATCAACTGAAGAAGTGAGTGATGTCGATTTGTCCAACACCTGTATATGTCCAAATCAATTCTCCTCAGTTTGCCGCTGATCTCTGTTGGCCCTCACCCTTACGCGCGACAGATATGCAGACGCAACCCTCGGTTCCGGAAATCTGCGGGCGGCGGTGGTGTTGCCCGAAGGCGAGGACCTCAATGAGTGGCTAGCCGTCAACAGTTGAGCTCATCATCCCATCTCTGAGGGCAGACTCCTCCAGGCTCACTTTCCTGTCCTGCTTACCATTGACCCGATTATATCACCTGCCAGCACTCGATTTCTACAACCAAATCAACATGCTCTACGGCACGGTGACCGAGTTTTGTACGCAGGCGGAATGTCCAGTGATGAGTGCCGGTAGCAGGTACGAAGGCTACTTTCAGTGGCCTATTCAACCCCACTTCTGGAGCTTGGCCTCATCCCTCTCTTGACCTTCACACTTCTGTGTGTAGATACGAGTATCATTGGCATGATGGGAAGGAGTTCAAGAAGGCTACCAAAGTTTGCGCACCCGGTGAGTGGCCTAAGCCAACCGGTCTCCATCTCTACCATTTTACGCTCATCCCAACCCTTTGGCTCTATTGTTTCCGGCAGAATACGTAGAGTACTTGATGACATGGGTTCAAGGATTCTTAGATGACGAGAAAGTCTTTCCCTGCAAGATTGGTGAGCATCTTCACGCCCTAGACCCCATCTGCATCGGACTATGTCAGTGTCCGGCTGCCAACTTACAAATACACACTCAACCCACCGAGCATCGAAGGCCAAGAATTTCCAAAGACCTTTAAAGCCACCGTCCAATCCATTGTCCGCCGCCTCTTTCGCGTTTACGCCCACCTCTATAACCATCACTTCGCCCAGATCTGCGCGCTGGGGATCGAGGCCCATCTAAACACCTCCTACCGACATTTTTTCTTTTTTATCGACGAGGTCCGTTATCCGCCCCCTGCCTTTCTCTGTTGCAACACATTTCGCGCCAAAATCCTCTGACGCATCTGTGCTTTTGATGCCGATTGCAATATAGTTCGAGCTTGTGAAGAAAGACGAACTGGTGCCTTTAGCTGAACTCAATGCGAGCATCGCTGGAGAAACTACTCCCTAACTTCTCTCTTAGCCTTCAAGGCGTGTCTTGTTGACTATCATGGGTTGGGATTCTACTCCCTATGAAGCGCTCGAGGAACTCTGAGCTGAACTAATGTATGTGTCCACGGCGATTTAAGATCCGAGCTATGAACTTGGGTGAAATTTTTTGTAGTCATTGTTGTTGTAAGAAAGGTTCGGTGGTGTTTCAAGGCTATTCTCTCTTCTTTTTTTTTTTTGATAATCGTATTCTTTGTCGTTGTGTTGGTGTCACTAAATATTTGGGTCGCTCCAATTTGTTCATGATTGATATACATAGTAGGACTTGATGTTTTACTGGCCTTCTCTCTCTATCTGCCTTCCACCCCAAAAAACCAATGCGAGAAAAGTATGAGGGTATGGGAGTAGGCTTACAAAAACTGTGCAATTCCAATGGGCTCACTGAGACCCTAGCTTGAATACGCTCGCGAGAGGGGCAAACGAAGATTGCAACATACCCGCGTTATTTACTACCGGACTCCTCAAATAACACCTACATGTTTCAACACTTTTCAAGAAGCATTCAATTACAGAGTTGTGAATAGGCTACACGGTAGGTATGTATATAGCTTGCTTCACCCATGACTACGATCCCCCCTCACTCTAAACAACATCAAGCGATCGAGGGACTTGGTTTTTACCTTGTCGTTGAGAGGCCATCAAATGATCACGCTGACTGTGAGTGGCATCATTTTGTTTTGCAAAACATCAAATTTTTCCACTAGGTCACACATGATGAAGGCTTGTATATTTTATTTATTTATTTATTTATTTATTGGATAACAGGTAAGGGGAGGAGAGTTTTAAAGAATTACTGCATCTGAGACCTTATTTTTTCTTTTTTGTTTGTAGGTGATGATGAACCACCTAATAA
>MU167210.1:247227-263628 GCA_015951145.1 Cronartium quercuum f. sp. fusiforme G11
AGGATGGACTGCCCCAGGGCTCGCCCCTGTCGGTTCTGCTGTACATTATATACAACTCCCCCCTCCTGATCAACAACCTTGTGGAACCGGATGCCAACAAACTGTCCCTAGGTTTTATTGATGACGTCACACATCTGGTTGCTGGCAACTCAGTACAAACCAATGTATCTGAACTAGGTATCGAAGCGCAATGATCTCTACGTTGGGGCGAGCAATGCGGAGCTATCTTCGACAAGAAAAAAGCACAATTAATGCATTTCACCCATAGAAAGATTGACAACATCGGCCTTACTTTTGGGAACTTTGCCCTCCAGCCTCAAAAGGAGTTGAAATGGCTAGGCCTGTGGCTCGACCCAAAGCTCACGTTTAATGGCCACCTACGGAAAGTGAAGCAGAAGGGCACGGCGATGCTGAATCAGCTACGACGCATCAACAAGAACTACTGGGGATTAAGCCCGAAAGAGGCCAAGACCCTAGTCACTAGTATCCTCTGGCCACACCTTCTCTATGGCAGCATAGCCTGGTTCACCTCGAGGAACCAAAGTAAAGCAACTCGTCTACTGCAGGACATTCAACACCAAGCTAACAGACTAATCCTAGGGGCTTACAGAACGTCACCAGTGGGCCAGATGGCGCATGATGTGTACATGCAACCCTTCGAGACCACAGCACTGCAGCTGGGGCATAACTTGCTCCACAAAAGGATGACCGTGCCAGAGGCACACCTGTCAAAACGATTCATTCAACATGGCCTAGCGAATCAGAGCACTACCCATAAGGGTCTGGTCCAAACCCTAATAGGACTGGCACATTTTTGGGACCTTCACACAGAACAGTGTGAAGTTATTCACCCCTTTGCCGAACCTCCTTGGACCCCCCGCATGGGTACTCTGCACAACCTAGAGCTATCAAGGAAGAAGTGTTACAAGAAAGTTCTCAAACAAGTAGAAGAGAAGGCTGATACCACTCTTGTGGTGTTCACAGATGGTTCTTATATGCGAGAGACAGGTGGTGGCGCAGCAGCAGCAACCTGGGATGTCACCCGTACAGCATCCTTTACTCCCCCGGATGCCTTTTCAAACAACGAGATGGAGCTTATGGCCATTGCACTGGGGGTGGCTCTCTTTAAAGATCACTTATGACAACTGAACAACAGCTATACCACCCTGGCATTATTCAGCGACAGTCAGACAGCCCTTCGAGCTATTCACTCCCCACTGCAACCTACCTCCGGACAGTCCCTGACCAAGTTTGTCAAGCACCAAATCCGACAACTACCGGACCACATCAAGATAGAGCTTTTCTGGACACCGGGCCATGAGGGCATAGAACTCAATGAGATGGCGGATGTGGCAGCGGGAGAGGCGGCAAAGACGGAAGAGGGAAGAACCCGCCTCCCAATGAGCCTGCCCAGCCTGCTACAGGCGACCTGGAAAGCGCTAAGTATCTCTTCAACTGAATTTCCAAACCACACACCTGAACTCAGAGCCTCAGCTAAAGAGATTGCCGATGCCTTCAACAGGTTGGAGAAGGGTCAAGCGGCGGCGATTTTTCAACTCCGTACAGGCCACTGTCCACTCAATGCTTACCTACATCGGTTCAAACGATCGACCACGAAGTACTGTGGGGGCTGTGGTGTCCCGGAAACGGTAGCACACTTCCTCTTGTACTGCCGCAAATTCCGATCTCAACGACGATCTTTTCGGGCTCGAGTGAAAGCAGAGAAGCTCCGAACGAACCTCAACAATGCCAAGCGACTTTTGGACGACCCGAAAGTCTTTCCGCTCCTAGCACAATATGTCCTTGAAACGGGTAGATTTAGTCATCTTTCCACTTACTTGCCAGATGAGGATTGATGTGTACCCCGGCAGATGATGATTTGCTTAGGATCAGTGCTGTAGGATCTACTGCCTTTGTTATTTCGTGATGGCCCGCATACTCTCAAATCCCCTTTGTCTTGCTTTCCTTATCATAATTCGAACCGCTGTTGTGGATTACATGAACCCAGATTTAAATTTCTCAAACCCCCCTATCTCTACGGTTTTTGCTAGTTGTATCAGATGATTAAACTGCCTTGTATACTGGTCTCTCACGTGGTGTGTTATGTAATACAAAATCACACGTAAAAAAAAAAAAAAAAAAAAAAAAAAAAAAAAAAAAAAAAAAAATACACAAAGAGATTTATATTGGAATTTACAGGTGGCTCTCCTGCACAACAATGGGCCTGCATAACCCATAACTCCCCTAAATGACTGGATTTTTATTTTCAAAAACAGCAAGCAAATCTATGGTTTTTTTTTTTTTTAGTTCTTTTACCTCTCCCATCACCTAACTTGAACTTGATTGTAACTCAAATCTTCTTTTTTCTAAAACTTAAGTAGATCATGTTTTCTGCTTGTGAGCTTACAAAATATATACTAACCCCGGTCCAAAACGGTTCCCTTGATCATCGAGTGACCTGGATCATGATGGCGGGATACAATGTCAGCTGAATTGAGAACCAGCTGAGTTTGTCATATCAATTTGGGTTGCGAGATCCCCTAGAGACCAACCCCGACTCTGGGCCTGCCTGGGCGTAATCCTTGGTAAGAGTTCGTGAAAGCTCAGGTCTAAGGAAAAATGATCAAGTTTAGATTTCAAACTGAGCTCACCATTTACTTCAGTAGGAAACGATACCGTGCTCATCTTCAACTTTGGGTCGGAATCAGATGGTCATTTGCTAATTTTTACGCACTGCGGGAGATCTGATGACCAGATGTGAGCGCTTGCTTCAACTGGGTAAAGTAAAAGACAAACTGTTCTACCTAATTTTTTTTTTTTTTTTTAGATCAAACGATTGATGCGATGCTGAAAGCCGTGGGAGTTCTATATATAGCGTGATTGTGTGAGTAGTTATAAGCCTATTGCAAGAAGCAAGACATGATATGCCCGTAAACAAAGTCATTGAAGACTAGAAAGATGGAGTCATGAAAGCACTCGGAAGGTAATGGTGAACAATGGAGTTGAATAGGTGTCAACTTTTATGAGGTGCCTTTGCTCTTGGAGATTCAACTTGGATACAAATAAATACATGGGCTAAGATACTATTTTATCGCTGATTGCTGTTTTCATTCAACATTTACACTCATCTTGGTGACCCAGCCAGAGAGATCTCAATTTGTACACATCAAATCCTACAACAACAACCCTCAAGCAACAACGCCGACCACCAAAGGTTGGACTAACCTCACCACTCTCTTCCTCCCGCCCGATCCCCGTTCCACCAACCTGAGCAACTCAACCGGGAAGATGCCCTTCCGCATAGCCACACACCTGATCCTCACCGACCCACACTCGCCCTCAACCAATGGCCTATTAAAAATCAAATGATACATCAGCTTCTGTCATTCATCCACAAGAGAAAGAGAGAGAAGAGAACGAACCCAATCAAAACTCCATCATCCAATGCAACCAAATCACCAGTTCCTCCCTCTTCCAATCCAAGCTCCAGCCCTACTCTCCTCCCTAGCCTGTTGACAACCAATACCTCGACCCAAAATGTTTGTCCAATCCTCACCCGATTCTCGGTCACTTCTTCAGTCCCCGTCACCAATCTTACTCTGATTGCCAGTCCGGATCCGTTTCCTGACCTCGAGCCCCTTGGATCCGGCGACCGAGGTCGAGACCTTGCGCGCTCGGAGCGCGCCTCCCGAACTGTCTCCACCGCACTGCTTGTCAATCCACCCGCACTTATATCACCGCCATATGTGGTTAGGCTATTGCTTGGGGAGATAGAGTGCATGAGTCTTCGGCTAAAGGAGGCAAGCGAGGGCGAAGCGAGAGGTGTAGAGAAGGCTGAGGAGGTGGTATTAGCAGTGGTGCTAAGGTATTGATTCTGTTTCTGACTCTGAGGCCCGTTTGGGTCGGAAGTCTGGAGCGTCAGTGCCGGCGGGCTGTGCTCGGTGAGCGAGACGTGCTGTTGGAAAGAAGACAAAGTGGAGAGTGCGCCAGCGAGATGGGAAGCAGTGTGTTTGCGACTTCCGCCTACCAGGCTAGCTTGTCGGGTAGGTTGTGTAGGACTAATTACCAGGGGCTTATCGAGCTCGTCAACAGCGGACCTGAGCTGAGAGGTGCTCAGATGTGTGCCTTCTCGTTGACAGTCCACTTTGCTTGGTCTTGTGCGCGCGTGTGGGTCTAGGACCGCCTTCCACCTTGATGAAATCCTTGGCCCAGAGCCCACAGCATTGCTGACTAGCTGGGCCTTGATCTCGACGCTTATAACGTACTTTGTCGAGCCGCTTCGAAAGCTCCGATCTTGAGCAGCCTGCGATGGATCGCCAGTCGAAGAGTTGACATGGCTCCGAGTTTTAGGTTGACTTTGTGGGCCTAACCAGACCGTCGACGGAGTTTCAGTCTCACCAGCACTTTCGAGGATCGAGTTTGCGCTCGGAAACATCTCCTCCCTGTATTCTCCCTCCCGATATTGGTCAAGCGAGATCCCTTGGCGTTGGTGCCTAAATGCGACGTTGACATCGGAGATCGGGGTGCTAGGTGGTATCAATACCTCTTTCGTCTCCGCTGACCACTGCGCCTCCCTGGCCTCAGCTCTCACACCGTACACCAAACTGTGTGTCCCACCGGCGCAAACTCGTCTCGGAACTGTGTCAGAAACACACGGCTTAATCCTCAGCTGCCGAGGTCCACAACCCACCTCTTCGTTTGCCCTGCGCACTTCCACCCTCACTTCCTCCACCACGAAGTCTTGATTATTGTTACCCCCTCCTCGTTTATTAGTCGTGTTCTCGATCTCGAGTGAAATCATGAATTGTCCTTCCGGCTGCTTTTCGATCATATTCGGGCGCTGTGACGGCACAAAAGCCGTAGCAGACTTGGTATCGTGCCTGATCACAGCCGTGCGCACAGTTATGGAAAGCGCATCGACGACGCTCACATCTATCTTATGTCGTTTTTCAGCCTTCAGCATCCCAGACGATCGAGCGACCTGTCTGGCGCTAGAAGAAACTGTAGGCGTGAGTGATCCTGTGGGCGCGCTTGAACGACGGTCATGACCCGGGTGCTCGGTTTCAATCGAAGTCAAACTAGAGACAAGTGGAGGCCCGGAGGTCGCAGGGAGAGAATTGGAAGTCGATCGAACGGGTTGTCTCGCCGTCTTGGAGCGTACAGCAAGACCTGCCCTCTTCCCCTGCGGGTTACCAGGCTTAGCGAGCGGGTGGGCCGATATCAAGCATGAAGCCGGCATGGGCGTATCTGTTAAAAATGGAAAGTGTTTCAACAAGCATCCGGCGGTATGTATAGAAGGGTTTGGAGCAGGAGCGAACCTAGCCCAAGGCCCTCGAGAAGATCGGTATATGGCAAGTGCACATCTTCATCGTTAGCAGCTCGACCCGATCCAGTGCAGCTCGAGGGTAGATAAGATTTAGACAAGCTAGAAGCTTGAGCATAGCTCACGACCGACGATAGAGACAGCGTGATCGGTTGGGCATATGTTGCATTGATAGGAGCTGGGATGAGACCCACAACAATTCACCGGTCATCATAAATTTGAATGAAGCTTTGCAGAAATCATGTGGGAGCCTCGAGCCTGCTCACCTATATTCCCTTGAACTTCCCACACCACCACCCACTGATCGCCCACCATTCCTAATCGCATCGAGTTTTCCGCCAGGTGATAGAGGGACTTTTCAAGAGATTGAGAGCCAACAGACCCTTGCTTAGAAGGATATGACGAAGTGAAGAGGACCCCGGTCGGATTGTTGTCCAGAGTCGGGCTGGCGCATAATTCGGGCAGGACTGTCTGGGTGAGGATCAAAGGGCTCGGCGCACGTCTAGACGGGCTCACAGGACTGGCTTGAGCGCCTGGATCAGCAGGTACGCGTGGCACTTGGATGGGCGTAATGATTTGAGGTGGTTGGGTTGAAACGGGAGGCTGCGGAAGTTCATAGCGTGCCTCGAATTGCATCGAGAGCGAGGTTTGAAAGAACTTCTTCACTGCTGCTCTCCTTTGGAGTTCAGACTCATCTTGAAACAGTGAGGTGGTGGAGGCGATCGGGATAGTAAAGGTGTGATAGACGTGTAGGACCTCGTCTGTTTTTCCACCGTAAAATCGGCGTCAGTGAGTCAAGGATAATGAAGGAGATGCCTTTTGGGATAGTGAAACGTGAACTGACAAGCTCACCGCAATAGGCTGAAGAACGTCTAGGGACGCTCAACAAGCCTGAAACCCACTTATCTTCTGCCTCCTCATCGTCATCTTTGTCAAGGTCAAACTCAAATGGGCTCAGGGGTATAATTATTTGAGAAGTGGCTTGATCGAAGGCAGTGTGGAACGTATCTGAGCCGGAACGTTGTGGGCTGATGGCACGGGAAGGAGAGGAAGCGGACGCAGGCGAGAGGAGGTTGAGGTTGGTTTCGGATTGTTGTTGAACTGGCAGTTTTGGCTTAGGTTGAACTTGGTGATGATGGTCTGGCATCAGTCGAATCGAAGTTTTTTTTATTTTTAATTTTCGAGATCGGCTGAGTGCACCATTAAGGTTTTGTATCGCGCATCCAAATTCATCTCAGACACCCGGCCACGAGCCCGACCCGGACCAAAGACAGCCTTGTGGCACTATAAACATAATAAGAAGACATCATCACTATAAAAAGTAATCATACTCGTAGTCCAAAGGCACTTACTGTGAGTGCTTTTGAACATTCCCTTTTCCATGATATATCTTGTGCAAAATCACTCTATGCTTTTTACTCTCTTTGTTTTCTCTCTAACCTTTATTTTTAACTGTAAATGCTGTCGTTAAAAGACCTTGGTTGACTATTGCATCCATGACTGGGACTCGATGATACCCACATCAATCCTTCATGTAAAACTTGTAAACTTCTTTCTCTCACAAGGTCAGCTTAAATATAAGAGAAATCTTATTTTATCTTTCATCTCTTTGTATGAAAAGAGATCTTTGGGCTCTTCTCCATTGGCTGTTGTACATACTCATATGAGCACTGTGGTCATAGGGGGCAAGTCTTGCCTATAAAAGGCTGCCCCTAAAAAAAAAGTATACAACAACAAAACTTGGTGGAAGGTAAAAAAAAAAAAAAAACAGATAAACACATGACCATGTTTTTAACAATCAAAATTAAATGAAAAAAGGAAAGACAAGAAAACACTTAAAAAATCAACACTTTTTTTTTTTTACCATAATTGTGAAAGAAACCTTCATCATCAACATCAATACCAACAATATCATCATCATCATCATCATCAACCATGTTATAATAATGTTATAGTTAGAGTTTAATCCACTTTTTTTTCCAGATTAATGTCTATCAAACAAATTAAAAAAAAAAAAATCAGTCCATCTTTAATCATCTACACATTTTTTTTAAAAAAAAAAACCTTAAAAGTTCTTTCTCCAAGAAAAAAAAAAAACTCTGTCTCTAGAAAAGTTGTCCAATTGTGCAAGAGCCCTACAAGAGCTTGAAATTTAACAGCTCAATACTCTCACTTGACAGCTCTTGAACCAGATACAGGCCCAACATAGACATGTACACAGACCTTCCAGACATTCCTGAGCGTGATTCCTGGACTAAACTCCTGGAAGAGGTTGAACCTCATACTTCTTATCACCCTTTTTTGATCTTGCTTGGAGCCATCAAACCTGTGCAGGTAAGTGAGAAACGTTCAGAGCTCATCACATGTTTGATGTGGCTCTTGGAAACCAAACGTTCAAAATCATGCTTCTAAGCAGATACTGTTGAAGGGGGAAAGGCCCCAAACCTCCAAATTACAGTCAATAGGCCATCAGGGGCCTGGGTAATGGGAGTCAAACCTGTCAAGAAGACAGACTATGAGGAGCTAGATAAAGTGAGCAAAAATGAGGGTGCTTTTGGGGGGTCCATTGAGTTCAGGAAAGTTGAATAGGCAAGGATGCTAGTTTTTTAAAGTGTATTACAGTGGCTTTTGTTACAGCCTCAGATCCTAGTAAAGGTCACATCTCGCGGCTTGCGCGGGCAGACCAACATGGTCTGTGTGTATGTGTGTGTGTGTTGTTTACCCACGAGGTAAGAATGCCCATATTAGTTGACTCACCGAATAAAGAGATGAGAACTAGCGGAATACGCATACCGTGTAATCTGGCCGAGGGAACTCCTTCCCAGCTAACCGAACATCACAACTCCTCAAGATCGTCGCCACCACGGCCGCCAACTGTAGATAAGCAAACTGTTCGCCAATACAACGGTGCCGGCCAGCGCCAAAAGGGAGGAAGGGGGAGTTGGTCCCACTGCTGATGGCGCCAAATCCGTAGTCAATCGTCTCTCCCTCGTCAGTCTCGACTGGGCGGTCAAGCCATCGGCGCGGCTCGAAGACGGTCGGATCTTTCCAGATTGCTTGATCGATCTGCGATACGCCTGGGGCTGCCATCACATAATGTGAAGGTGGGATCACATAGGCAGTGTCTTCGCTTGCTGAAGCTAACGTTTTGGGGACGATGATTGGCGATTTGACCTGATGCACCCAAAACAAGTCAGGTAGCTAAAAAAATCTACACTATTCAGATTGCGACGCTCACTTTACGCATGATTGAGTGAATAGGAGGGTGTAGACGGAGGACTTCTTTGATGCAAGCATTCATGAGAGGCGTCTGGAGACGATCGTAATCTAAGGGCTCGAGATGACCATCACCTCGACCAAACACCTCCATTTGCTCACGTCTAAGTTCAGTCACCAAGTCAGAGCGCTCGGCGAGATGTGCCAGAAGCCAGGAGCCAGTAGCAGCGCTGGTGTGTTGACCGGCCATTAAAAGCGCAATCATGATATGAGCCATCGCCTTGTCTGTCAACGGCTTGCCATCCTTATAGGTCTGCCCTTTGAGTGCGTCCAACATGTCCCCTGAGTCTCCATCGCGGCCCTCTGCCCGGCGCTGTTGGATGATGTTCAGGTAAAAGTTTCGCATCGCTACCTGAGCACGATCCCGCCTCCGGTACGAGGGCAGGGGTAGGTTGGGGAAGACAAAGTTGAGGGGGGTAAAACCACCGTCGAGATCGTGGTAGAGCTGTGCAAAAGACTTATTGAGACCTGCACGGACTTCTTTGCCTTGAAGGGTTGCAGAGGCGGTACAGATGGTGATTTCAGATGCAACGTTAAAGATGTCCTTCGTCGCGGATCGCTTCCTGGCGCCTAGGAAAACGATCGATGTCAAGATATATATATATATATATATGAGTTATTTAGATCTTCCGCCTTCACCAGTGGCTGATGGAGCTTACTCTCAAACACATGGGTCTCAAGATAAGCAACGGTTTCGTCTACGATCATCCCGACATACCGCCTGAAGTTTTCGGTCGAGAGTCCAGATTTGATAAACTTTTTTTGCTGCATCAAGATGGCATTAGGGACGTCGTAGACAACGTCTGTTCCAAAAACCGGAGTCGCTATGATACCGAGAAAATCGATGAGTTAGGGATAAGCAAACCCTCGGGCTTTCGGGGTGCTTGAAGAATAAAGTATATATATTGGCGATAAGACTCACTAAGATGAGTATATGCTTCTTCCGCATTCACCTCTGATAATTTTCCATTCAAAACAAGCGAGTTGCCTTGTGGCCCGAGAGCGACAGTGATTTTCTTGTTCAATAACACGAACGTGAACACATTGCCATGCTTGCGTCGACAGGATTCGAAGAACGCATAAGGATCGATTCCATAGACCACAGCAGATCCAATGACGGGGAAGATGTGAAAGACGAGTGGGGGCTTGGAGGGATCCTTTGGAAGCTGTAGGGATTGAAAGGTTTTTTGAGCGGACTCAATGGACAACTACTCAGCTTTGAAGATGAGACAGACCAATTGAGAAATGACATTGACGGCAACTGCTGTGACGAGGAGGACGATGAAAAGGAAGGCGGTGAGGACGAAGATGGGCGGTATGCCGGGTAACGAAGGTAGGTAGTCCAAAGAAAGGATGGACAAAAACATCGAGATGACTGTCGTTAATCCAAGTGGGTGAGATGGTTATGACTGCTCACTATATCGTAAATAAACAATCGATAATTGGACGTTGGACCGGTGGGTTGAAGGGAAGAGAGAGTGTCAGGTTCACAGTGACCCACCCATTGGGGCTGATGACTGTAGTACATACACACACACACACAACACGTACAGAGTGTAACTCATTTTAAAACAGACAGACACTCAAACAAGTACTGAACATGAACAGCTTATCAGAGCAATCAGTTTATCAAGTATCAAAAGCTTGGTTGTCCTAGGCTCAAACAACACAAACCAGAGACTATCATACCTATCAGAAAAAGGTACTCCCCACATATATATATATATATATATTTAATACACACCATCAAGCGAGGATAAACATTCTGGTTGCTCGCAGTTGTTGGTTATGAGGTTTAAAAACTTCGCCACGTGCCCCTATTACTTTAAAGGCATTTACAATCATCCTTTTAACGGCCGGCTTCATTTAGAGAATTCACAGTCATGGCTTCAAGCACCATCACATTTCTCCAATCTCCGTATCCAAAACCACTCCGTTATTTCCATTCCACTTCCTCCTTTCTCTTCACACTTTTCTTCTTCATTTCACAATTTCTACCCGAGAGAGTTGACTAAATGAACATGGACTATGCAGTGAACTAGTAACTCCAAGATCACCTCACTGATACACGCGTCACTCCTCAATTCCTATTACTGCTCCTTGCTCCAGGTCAGTATTATCATAGAGTGTCTTTGTGTAGGAGGTTATTCACGTATTCGTGATCCCCATAAATAGGACCACGTGTTCCAAGGCTCTCAGCATTTTCTCAGATCCCCATCCTCAAGCCACGTGCGTTTCTGACCGTGCTTGAGGGACCAGGTTTCCGTACCACCTCTAGTTCGTTCGAGCAAGCAGCCTAGACTTTCCACTGTCTAATCATATCTTGGACCTCAGATTAATTTCAGCTTGGAATTGAGCTCTTATCTTATATACGTTTCCAGATATGGTTCCCGTTCCCAACAAGTCTCCTGGCCGAAGACAGCACCCACCAACGCTATGGTGTGTGATCATCTGAATAGCTGTCCAACGCAGCGTCTTCAGATTAGAGACTGACGTTCGCGTCCATGCTTCTTCAGCACCTCGGACCTTCGCAACAACCTCTAAATCCCACGTCGTCGGTTCACGCTCCTGGAGATAAGGTAACGGCGCCGGGGCCTGTGGCTCACAGGAAAAAGTGGCCAGGCCAAGTGCTTCAGCTTGAACCACCCACGCCGATATGGTGGTTGCAAAGTTCTTGCCCAAGAATGGGCCAAGCGGATAGCTTTCCCAAGCCTGGATCTCGCGTGCTGAAAAGTGTTCCAAGCAGAATAAAATCAGGGCACCTTCCCGGGTCGATCAACATGGAGAGGGTATAAGAGCAAAGGTAGAGAGAGGGCAGACCGCTCTAATCATTGAGCAGCACTGCACCAAAGATTCTATCACGCGCCCGTGAGAGTGAGATAGGCTCGCCACGTGCATTTGCCAGGCCACCGATTACGTAGCCTACCTCGAGCTCGTAGTCAAACTGGCTCGTCGGCCCGAAGCATGGGATTCCGTCTGAGCTTGATCCAGGGCGTGTCTGACCAACGGGTCGAGCGATCGCGTATCTCGAGACGATGATGGTTGAGGATCGGCCATGGTAAGCCATTGGGACATGAGACCTGTTTTAAAGAAAGTGTTGAGCAGTGACCCTAAACTAAGGCTTTTTTGAAGGAGATACGCACCAATTCAGAAGCATGGCGTTGTCCCGCGAGCCTACGAAGATGGTTGCGGCATTGATCATATGGTCTTCTGATGCAAAGAAGTCCGTATAATCTCTGTCCTTTTCTAGCTTTCATCAGTGTGATCGCAGGTACACACCAAAGCAAGACAAGACTGACCCTACATCCAAAGGCAGATGTATTGTCACCTCGGCTTGTGAATGGAAGAGTTTGGTACGAGTCATGCCGTCGTTTGCAAGACTGGAGTCAGCCTGGAGCATTGTTTGAAGGAAGGCTCGAAAAGCGATTCAGACTGGGCGAGGATTGGAAATGAATGCATTAAGGGTAGGCTGTCGATTACCGAGCTCAGCAGATAAGGTAAAGGACCCTAGGAATGACCTGAGAGAAGACGTGTTGAGCGTCTAATGAATTCAAGCCTGATTCAGGAGTGATCAGTCCTTCGTTGGCGAGGCTGAGGAGGTCAAGGAGTTGATCTCCGATGGCCACACCTACGCGTTTCTGACTCTAAAAAACAACCAAACAGATATCTGTCATCCAAGCGCAAACGAGCGATAATCGATGGGCTTGCGGTAGCGATTCACATTAAGCCGGTCGCTGAAAATTCCATATGGAAGGTTCTCAAGTGGAAAGGGACAATCGTCGGCATAGGAAATGAAGCTTGTAAGGCACATGATGTCGAACACCTAAAGACTATGGCTAAAATTATCAGTCGAAGGATGACCAGCTCTACGAGAGGACCTGGTGGTAGTTCGGCCTGGTGGTATCATTTCCACGTATAGTGTGGTTTGGTACTGACAGGATTTGAACTGGTGTGACTCAATACGAATAATGTGGGAGATAAGCATGGCCAAACTCATCGAAGGGGCTTGTTAAAGTCTTTTAAACCCTTCCGTGATTAAGGTGAGAGCTGTTGGGACTTGCTTTCACAGGTGATCTCGTGCATCCTTGTACAACCAAGGGCAGTGAGAATTCGTGATAAGGGTTCACCAGCTTGCAAGGATCTATGGAATTCGAGAAACGCTAGAGAGATTTATTGCACTGGCTGTCCAATTACTACAGTAACCATGCTTAAAATCTGTCACATCCCGCAGTCTCTGGGCGTCAAATACAAGCATTTCACCGGTCATCGGGCAGCACATTGTCATGATGAAGGGAGCCGTTGACGAGCGGTATAGAATTGTGAGCCGGAGAGCTAGAGCTGGGAAGATCCTCAGGTCGTTGATCGATTTTCCAACCTACTCCCAAACCATCCCTCATTTCGCGCTTAACACACAAGTTTTCAGCCCAAACAATTTGTAATATCGCGCTGAAGATGAGGACAGCGTAGAACCACAATGAGGTGGGAAAGGAGGAAGAGTAATACGTGGTAAGGATGAGGTGGTTGAGACAGATCGTGAGGGAATGGTCCATGATGTGAATCGGTCTGCGAACGATGTGGTATAGAGACCAGGCCCTAGAATCAACCGAGGCATTGGATGAGATGGAGATGAGGAGTTTAGGTAACCCCGCCACAAGGTCAGTCAGACATAAAAGCACATGGGAACTTGACCAAAAGACCAACCCAATCAGACTAGCCAAAAGCCATGCACCAGATAAGACCCAACCGCGGTTTGGGTCGGCCGCAATATCGACCATCATGGTGTCGTGTAGATACTTTCCCCATTCTTCACCTAGACCTAACTCGACTCGGCTAACGAGCCCAACGGCGCGATGACCGAGCCCAGATTCGATCTTGATAGAGGGCTGAGTTGATCCAACCCGGAGTGGCCGCCGTCCGAGGGTGCCTGGTAGTCGACCGTAACCTGCCCAACCTCCCAGTCTGTTGAGCGAATGGTGAAGAGTGCCGTAGCCAACCATTTCCCGCCAGTCCATGATCATTGCCACGTTTGCCGGGCCGCCTTCGTACTCGAGCGGGGTCGGTTTAGCAAAGACGATGAGAAGTGGGGGGATGAGGACGGAAAGGGTAAGGTAGTGTAAGGCTTGAAGAGCGACGATTTGAGCGATGATCAAGATTGGATCCCAGCCTTGGATCCTAAAGTTCTTCGTATCCGCAGCCCAAGTTGAAAGTGTCGAGAGGCCAAAGCTTTGATTGAGGGTTTTGACTGGGTTGGGAACCTGTAGTGAGCTTGTGATGAGGCCATTGGATGAGCCCGGATGGCTTTGGTTGACGCCAATCTGTGACAAGGGTTTAGCGCTGGTGGGGCTGGGAGTGAGAGAGCTAAGATTGGCCGAGTTAGCGGACGAAGGCTGGAGGCTGTAGGAGGGTGGGGGAAAGTGATGAGAGTGAGCATTTGAGCTTGAAGTTTCTTGAGTTTTGTTGTCAGTGGCCATCGACTACAAGAAGCCTGGGGTGAGGGAGAGGTTGTAGGGGAGGAGAAAGGATGTGAGAAGGAGCCTGGATCTCAATCAGTCCAACAACAATTAAATTGGTACATACTGTCTCAAGTCTAGTCTAGTCTGGTACATAACCAAGTTTTAAGTTTTGTTTTCCTTTTAAAATGCGTTTTCGCACACCATCGTAACCTACGCAGTTATGCCTGGCCCAATTATGTACAGTAAAAACAACGGAGAGATCACAGTCTGGCCCATCGAACATATCATGGATTTATGAAAACAAAGGGTATTGTCTTAATTTGTGGGAAGAAAATAAAATGTTTGCTTGGTGTGTAAAACTATTCTACTGCAGGGGGTAAATCGGGGTGAACAAGTTTCAACTTGATTCGCAAATTTGTGTGATATCTGGTACTTGAGGACGCATTTAGGACTTACTGAGGTTTACTGTATGTAGCACGGCAGTGTAGGACAAAAGCCTGGGCAAGCATTCCTGACAAAACTTGATAGTGGTAAAACACATTCTCTCAATCTCAGACAATGTCAACAAGATTGCCTTGAAGGTCAAAATTTGAGCAGTCCTTGGATGTCCATTTGCCTTGGACAACAATGCCTGAGGTTTTTGTCCAAGGGTTTCTTCAGGACCAAAGAAACCCTTGAATTACCATCATATCTCAATTTGACAGGTACTTGTTTCATTTCATATTAAAGTAATAATATCGTTATCTGCAGAAAGAGAACACATCATCTTCATCCCCAAATTACGAGCACAATTAGCCCACTCCCTCCTGAACATATCCTTTGTGCTGTACCTTTTAGGTCAATCCCATACCTTCACAGGTCAGGAGTAGTGTAGAGGACTCATCCTTCCATCATATACCAACCTACAAGGTTAGTTCACTGTTCCAATTATATTTACATCTGACTAGAAGTAGTCCTAATCTCTTTTACTTTTCATCAATTTTTTTGTGTCTTGATTGCTTTGGCTCAGAACTAGTGCCATTCCTTGTCAGACTAAGTTAACTACCTCTTCCTGAAGGGTTCTTGTCAGAATGGCTGTCTAACTTGGGATGGTCTAGTTCAATTACCTAAGTTAATCCTGATGAGGTCCCTTTGTGTTTGTGGAATGGTAAGTGATCAGAGTGAGAGCTTCTAACATCTATACTACAGGTTTTATAACTTATTCCTAGCAGAAAAAAAAAAAAAAACTTGTTCAGAAACCTCAGACTCTAAATGAGCAATTAGAGTAATGACCCTTTTGAAATTATATTTTGATTGTGTACCATATTTCAACACCCAAACCTTTCACAAAGGATCCCAAAAAATTAAGGGTAAGTGTCCAAGATACATCAAGAGGCCAAATGGTTTTTTTTTTTTTTTGAAAACTTTTCCCAACTTTTTTTGCACATCTTATCTAAATGTAAGGTGAACCAGAATATCAGCTGTTGAGTTTTTGATATGTAAGCTTGATTACACTGCCAGGAGAGAAACAAGAAATAACCAAAAACACACACACACACACACACACAATAGGTTCTTCAGTGTAATTCAAGTGCTGAGTGATTTTTTTTTGATCAATTTAGCATTTCTAATGACAAATAGAATGATGAGTTGGGGCCCTGTGGTAATCAAATGAAACAAAGTTTACAGATGTGGGTACATTAGTTGGGTAATCGATGAAAAAAAAAAAAAAAAATGTGGTAAAAGATGAATAAAATCAGGGAATATGTTGGTACTTGATAGAAAGGCTTGATAACTTTTCCAAAAAAAAAAAAAAACTGTAAAAAGCTTACACTGGCACAGTCTACTTCAGTTACTAAAGGGTTTCAAAACAACAAGTTTGAAGGAAGTGACCTAAATTTTTTCTTTCAACTTTAGCACCATGGAAAAATTCCCAAAAAAAGTTACTAAAACATCCCCCCCCCCCCCCAAGCACGAAATCCCTTTCTCATTTTTTTTTTTTTTTCGGATTTGTTTGGCATCATTTACATCATGTTCCATGTAACCATTGTACCAGATAAGATGTGAAAAAGATTCTGGGATAAATTTTGTAAAAAAAAAAAAAAAAAAAAAAAATTCAGAAAACTTTTGGCAATAATCAAGGTACCACATATTGGGCCCACTATGAATTTCCCAGATTTTTTTTTTTTTTTTTCCTGGCACATGAAACTAGGTCATTCACATTACTAAAGAGGTCTCAAATTTCATGAAACTTTGGCTTTTCCACTAGGAAATCAGTAAGAAAAAACTTGTAGTGTCTTTCTTTTATCTTGATCATTTCATCAAGTTGGTAGTGGCAATCAGTGAAAAAAAAAAAAAAAATGCTTTGAG
>MU167210.1:275215-307859 GCA_015951145.1 Cronartium quercuum f. sp. fusiforme G11
GAAAAAAAAGGTATTTCTGCAGAAGGATTTGGTACACGCACTTTGTTCAAGAAGATGATCAGATCAACTTTAGCCAACAGCTTGTTTTGTGCAATCGACTCGAACAACCTTAAAGCATCTTCCATCCGATTGGTCTCACCATCCTCTTTCAAAGCCTGATTGAAGGATGAGATAGCACAGACAAAGATCACTGCACTGGCATCGTCAAAGTAGGGTCTGAGGCTCACTTGATCAGCAAGTCTTTCTCTTTTTTTTTTTTTTGGTAGGCAGGGGAAATGATGAAAAGGAAGAAGCACCCACAACCAATGCTTCCGCTGGCCTTTTATCCCGGCCGGGTCACATACTCGCCACCGCATTGATCCTACATTCATAACGTGTTCGACCATCCCGATAGTCCCGATCCTGATGTGCATAATGTCATCAGCGCTGGGTACGTAATCTGGTTGTGCGATTCTCTCGACATTTTCTAGGATACTGAGTAAGTAGGAAGATATGACAATTGAGATCATCAGCATGCATTTCTTTCATACTTCAAGACGAACCCTGCCTGGCTAAAGGGAGGGATGGGTATAATGGATGCATCGGACGCACTAGGCCGATGATTCATTGAGCTCGAGCATGGCATCCGGGGATTGTTCGTTCTGCCACTCGTGTACGACGAGTCCACGGAGGATGGCCTGGTTGTAGACTTGGACAATCAGGTTTCGATAGGAAGCAATGAGCAACCGGGGGTCATCGAAATTTCTTGAGGTTGAGACTGTCTCTACTGATAGGTGGCTAGCAGTATCAAGTCTGGCATGACTTTTCCTGCGAGCAGATTCTTGCCAGACTTTTGGAAAGACCTTCACATCCCAATTTGAGAGTGTGGAAGGATCCGAGAAAGCTGAAGTAAAATCGAGTAGTATATCAGATGAGGGGGAAGAAAAGGTAAGGATATTATGGGAATGCGATAAGCGCTTACTATCCGAGTCTTCTGAGATTAAAGAGCCATATTCGTCGTAGTTGAGGAGCTTCTTTGACCGTGAAGTGAACCCCAGATAAGATAGTTCCTCTTGCTCGTCGCCAGCACAACAAGAAGTTGGGCCCATTGTCAGCGCGGTGGTGTTCGTGGTGAAGCTGACCGCATCGGACATGTCCGACTTGAGGCTACCAATCGATGTGCCATTGCTACTGTGCGAGCGCGAGCGCGAGGGCAGGTCGAGAGCACGAACGACATCAAGACCGTCAGCCACCACGCAGCCTACCTGAGCGCGGAGAGGCTCGATCAGCGCCAAGAGGGGCCGAAGCCTGGCTCGGTGGGATCCTTCAAAGGTTGCAGCGATAGCCTTCACGCATCGAAGAAGTGTAAGGAGAATCGCGAGCTTAAAAGACTCGCGTTCGGCACCGAAGGAATCGTGATCGTGAAGCGCACGGAGCTGTTTGACAAAGGTAGACTTGCCAGCCTCAGAGGGACCTGCACAAAAATCGCAAGTATCAGCAGTAGATTGAGGGAGGGAAAATGAATACAGTGCAGTTGGACTGTCATCATTATCCGGCTCATGAGGTGGTCAGCGCGTGGCGTGGCGTGTTTCTCGTCTGCCACGGCCACTGCAAACTCTTTCTGCTATATGAGCACTCACCAAGGATGAGTAGCTTGATTGTATTCCCTCGGACAGTGGAATCCAACGCAGCCGGATAGATGACAGCGCGACTGGCATGAATGTGTCGGTCTATAGCATCGGAACGTTGTTTGGCGGCTTGAGCGCCTTTATCGGGACGCCGAAAAAGACCCGAAAGCATCAGATAGAAAGAGGAACAAAGAACGAAAAGCTGAGGGAACGGGGCAAAAAAAAAAAAGAAAAAAAAAAGAAAAGGGGCAGAGCAAACAAGCCAAGGGGGTCAAAGCAGGACCAAAGGACGAAGATGAAAACTTTGAGGGGTGAACAGAGTTTCTTCGAAGGGAGAGATACAGATGATAACAAAACCTGTACGATACATGAACTCCACATTTGGCACCTGCCAGCACCTGATCACTTTCACCTCATGTACGCTCAGGTCCTCGGTGGAACACTGGAGCTTGATCACCCTGATATCAACAATTTACCACAACCGAAGGCAGCAAGGTGAAGGAAGACGAGCCGGTCGTAACTTCCGTGTGGTAAGAAATTCATCAAATTCCCTCGCCTATTTTCGGCGTAAGGCACTTTGAGAATAAGACGGCGAGTGAAATTTGCAATCCCAGGAATAGATCAGACATGAGCACTGCCAAGTTTTAAGTAATTTCATTTTTTTTTTTTAAAAATAAAATAAAATAAAGTCCTCGTTGGTTCATTGCTTGATACTCTATCGGAACTAGGGAATCATGAGAGAGACTAGTACACTTGGAAAAATTCGGTCATCTTGTCAGATACAACGGTCACAGTGTCCGTGGGTACACGACTCCCCGGTCGGGAAGGGAGACCAGTACAAAGGTCTGCCTTTTGTACCACCTTACCCTCCCAATGGGGAAATGCCTCTCACAAACATGATGTGTGGTGATGGTGTCATTTGGGGCGGGTGTTCACTTGACAAAAGTGCCCGAAGTTCCCGGCATTTTTGGGGAACGTGGGACTTGACGGCGTACGATGGATTTCTGGCGTGATAGGGTTTCAATACGAACAGTGAGGAAAGGCTGTCTCTTTAAAACAACGTGTCCGCGTAAAGTATGAAGCGAGAAACCGTAAGTGTGCGCAAAACCGGGACAGAATGGAATCCAACAATGATGAGGTGGAACGCGTTCCGACCCGGGAGCTTGAAGCTCACTGCCCACACGCTGTGCCGCAGTCGTGACACCTCTGTGACACCCCTGGGTCACAACACTCACTTCATCCCACTCCCATCTTATGCCCTCAAGCCATACTAAGAGGTTCGGACCTCCTCCCTCTTCTGAGGAGATCCTCGTGTTCAACGATGTACTGGCTGTAATTGGCACTCACGTGTAGCGGCGTGAAGCTCGAAGTTTGAGCCAAAACCATGGATCCCATGGCATTTTGATGGATTGGAAAAGAATCAATCCCTTTATCCGACTGTCAGGTTTGTTTATATTCAATCAAGATCACAAATTAATCGATCGGAGGATTTCACAAGGAACCCTTTGATAGATCACTTTGCGTCAGTTTTTTTTTTCTAGCCACGAGCACGCAGTGCCCAACTATATCCGACTTGTTTTTCCCGCAGAGCTCAGCAGCCAGATGCTGGCATAGTCTTCCAAAAAAAAAAAATGCCGAGGTACCGATCAAACTTTGTCAAGTTTGGGGTAGGTGAGAAGTTGAGGATATGATTTTATAGTCGCATAAAACAAGCCGAGCTTAGGATGGTGTCAGGCGGGTGAGATTGAAGACTTTGAAAACACCAGGAGGTTTGAGAAACCTTCTTCAGAGATTCAGTTGCTCTCCTGAAGGTACACCACCTGAGCCAAACAAAAAAACAGGCCAGTGAGGACTCAAACCCACCTGTGCCACCAAAAGAGAAGATTGTAACATGCTACCTAATCACTTTGACCACAAATACTTCTCTAAGTTTCATATCTACATTTTCATCGAAGGTCACCAAGCACTGATCCAGGTAGGCTTCAATACCACGAAGGGAGGTAAAATTGATCCCTCCCTCTCACCCTGTCCGTATCAAGGTGACTTGTTGACGAGAGCAGACGAAGAACTTTTTTAGTTCTCTGATTGTTCTCATTTTTCACTCAGAGCCAGCACATGAGCCTTCCCTTTATGCAAAGTAACTTCCTTTTCTTTTCGCTCAATGCACCATGCGCTGAAAGGTGTGTACTGTATGCCTGTGTATCACTGCATGGTTCACAATTATTCATGAGCTGACATCATGATGAACATGGATCAATGACTTGTATTGAATGAACATGAGTAACGAGGGTGGGCTTGAGCCCTTGGGCCACCACCCCCTAGACACTAAGGCACTGGATTTGAGAGGGATTCTGAGGTGATTTCAAACATGACACCGTGTGCTCTCATTGACAAGTCACCTTCATATGGACAGGGTGTCTAGTATGTAAAGGAAGAGCTTGGGGGACTTTGGAAAAAGTATTGAGAATAGGGTGCCAAGAGCCTCTATTGGTTCGAGGTCTCACAATGCCTTGTCGGAAGTCCAGATTTTTAAAGTTCTGAAGGAAGTTTATGAGAACTTTTACTGTCAGAAAGACCAAAAACTTCCTAGGTATTAGACAGACCTCTCAAGGAAGAGGCAAGGTTGGAAGATCTGATTGTTGTTTTTTAACAATTTGTATTGGGGGGGGGGGACAATTTCGAAAAACGTTTCCATCAAGGAAGACTTTGCTGTAGTGTAGGTGTCCTTGGATTGAGAGCCTCTAACTCAAAGGTCCTAAGGGTTTTGTTCAAGGCTTAAACCAGGCCAAATTTTGCAGTGGAATAGAACCTTGGGAAGCCTTCATCCAAGGTTTTTTAAGGAGAACCCAACTCAAATAATTTGGGTACCTCCTTTATCTGATGGAAAAGTTCAAATCTGAAACAAAGGGACTTATTCCAAACTTCCATCACTGTTGGTGATAGAAGGTTTGGTCTTAATTTGAGATTTGGAGTGCCTACACCTCCACAATGCCTAGATTATGAGGGTTATGACCCATGTCTCAACTTGAGGCCCTTTGGGAAGATGTTGTGCACATATGCGCTGCCAACAATGTTTCCTTGGATGGCAATTGCCTTGAACACTGTGTCAAAGCAATTGATCAAAGGCTTTTCTCAGAGCCAAAAAAAGCCTTGGATGTGTTGGAAATGTGGTCTGAGGCGATTGCCATGCAAGGACACCTTGGATTTTCCGGTCTGAGATATCCTATTTGGCAGTGATGTCTTTTCAGAACCAAAAGGCTCGGATAGGTAGGGAACAAACCAGACCTATCCAAATTCAAGAGAGCTCTGGGATGGGTTGATGCTGACTGCACTTGGAGTTACAATCTGTAGCACTCAATTTTGAAATTTGAAAAGTCAAGATTTAAGGACCTCTTGTTTTCAGATCAATATGGCACTGTCTTCCCTGATGCAAAGAAGAAATCCATGCTGAATTGACAGATTCAGCAGAAAGATGCAATCACTTTCTTAACACAAGCAAAACCAGCAGGATGGTGACCTATCTCCTACAGGAGGGCTTGCATTTTATACAAGAATGCTCATGTGCTTAAATCTCAAGTTGGCTGGAAGTATCTCCAACCTCTTTCCCCACCAAGTACACAATAGAAACCCTTTGAAGTGCTCTTGTGGGATTGTAGAGCCACCTATTTCTTGTGTAACATTTCATTTTCCTGTTGGGATGCATAGTCCCCCAAGGGAGCATTATTAATGCTGCCTCTAATTGTATGTCAAAGCAGGCACCTATGGTGTACAAATATGAAATTTCTGGAATTTTGAACTGTTTCCAAAGAGTGCTTGGTAGATTTTTTTTTGAGAATCTTTCATCACCATCTCTAATTTCAAACTTTCATTCCAAATTATCAGAAAAAAAAAGCTACTAAAATAGATCAAATGAAAAAAACAAATAATGTTTGTTTGAAAAAGATTTCCAAGATAATAAAAAAAAAAAGAAAAAAAAAAATCAAAAGATTATCAGAAAAAACACACACAGGCAATTTCAACAGTCTGAAAAAGATGATTTTTTTTTTTTTTTTTTTTTCCAAAAAATGATACACAGCCAAAAATTTTAAGAAAAAGTATCACAAAAGCACTGAAAAAAAAAAAAAAATCCAAAAAGAAAAAAAATCACTGTACTAACTGTGATTTGGGTTCGCTCAAATCTCAGAAACCTCAGCCTAGTTTTAGTTCACCTGTTCTTCAAGACAAACATCCCCATTGAATGTGTGAGGTGGAATAAAGGTACCCCTTTGTACTGATCCACATACCTGATGACAGTGTATGTCTTGCAGAAATGATGGTTTAGCATGACATGGTGAGTTTTGCTGCATAAGCACCATAGGTGAGTATCAGGAATGATTTTGTGAAGATGTGGATTAACTCTTACTATCTATTCCCTTATACAGTTAAGAACATATCAGAATTTCACAGTGAGTATTGTTGGAATTTTTGAGCATCCAAATCAAATTATGTATAGCATTTATTTTTTTATTTTTTTCAACTGCAGCAGTGAGTATATCCGTGTAAGGCGGGCGGCCACAGTATGCTTATAGCAGGCCCCTTTCCGCCAATGTCTCAATTTCATTTTTCATTAACTGCGAAACTCACGACAAATTGAAGACAGTTCGAAGAAATGCTCTCCAAGGCCTTTTCTGGTCCCTCGGCTTTCGTACCCCGCCGTTTGCTTGCACCCATTCTTGAGACGTCCTGTCTGGAAAAACGTTCTTCACGTTGTGTTTTCTTGCTTGGCTTCGAACGACCATTTGCAACATTGGTAACTGACGAGAACAAGAAAGTGACTGATGACATTGAGAACGATGTAGTGAAGAAATCAATTGACCATCATCGCATACTCAAAAAGACCGTCAAACCTGGTATGCTAAGCAGGTGTCGACTGTTAGAGTACTACGATAATCACCTGTCTAGCGATTTGCTTTACATGACCTATCAATTACCGGCTGGCTACGCAATGGACGGATCAACGCCTCATACCTCGAACGGTAGAGGAATCACCCTTCATCCCGATCCACTCTCAAAGCTTCCTCAGTGGGATCCCACCGATCCATACACACGAAACAGACCACCTCGTCCCCCGAAAGGAGGTACATGTGCTATTCCTCGGCGACCTCCTGCCGATACCTCTCCGGATCACGGGATCCGGCTCGAGAAAATTTCTCTTGATATTCATGTCCCTGAATCAATACATACCAAAAAAGAGTTACTCGGAGCCATTTATTTGCTTCAACTGATTACGGGACAACCCGATCGAACCGGTCTCTCCGCTAAAGCCCTTTCGGCTTTACCTTCCGGTCAAGGAATTTACCTTAGTAAAACCAAGGACGCTTCGACAACATTCCGAGTACGCCGAGGTATGACATGTGGAGTGCATGTTGATCTACGTGGACCCGAGATGTTTAATTTTGTGGATGTTTTAATCACCTTTGTGTTACCACGGTTGAAAGACTATAATGGTTTTAAGCTCCCTCCTCACGATGTTCATCAACGTTACACGTCCATGGTCAGCGGAACGGTTCAATTAGGTCTTCCAGCAAGTGGAATGGGCTTGTGGCCCGGAGTCGAAGAAAGTTTAGAGAATTGGCCTCGTAAATATGGCATGAACATTCATTTTGTGACAAATGCAACTGGACCTGGTGCCACGGATAAAGCGTGAGAAACTCGTTTTTTTTTTCCCTTATTGTGATCATGGATCCGAAGAGAATTGATGGACTTTCTGTGTTGATTTGATTTTGTAGTCGTGCGTTAATGAGTGGATTTAGAATTCCTTTTGTTAGACCAGAGGATGCAAGGCTCAAAGCCTAATGAATATCTTGTTCATCAACGTGCAAATCTTTTCGCGCTTAAACCATTACCTCTTTATTTGGGACATATTCACTGCGCCTTGCATCAATCTTTCTTATGAAACAAGAGTACAATTTTTCATTTTCAATACCTTTTGGGAACTGTCAACATGATGAATATCAAGTATTCGATAAACCAAACACCCAGCTACGTGATGCCCAACTTGAAAAAAAAATATTCTCTTTAATATATTTTTTTATGTTTGCTAGTAGGCTGGCCATACATAATGCTGTACAGAGTTGCCCTCTTTCAATGTGAATTTGGCAATGAGGTATTGCCTATGACGGGCTCATTGGCGGTATTTATCCCATTATCCAAATTGACTGGCGGGGACGTGTACATAAAAGAGGCTTCCTTCTGTCAGCCTCTGTGGGTGGGAATGCTTCACCAAAACTGAGTGCTGGGCCCTGTAGAATGCAGACAGCACATCTCTGTAGGGATGTGACCCAAATCTTTTGGTATTGTAATCTTGAGTACATCTATACTCTACCTATAGATATCAAAAATAAATGTACCCCCACTGACCTGACAAGTTCAATTGAAAGAAGTGCAACATGATTGTAATGACCTAGGCGAGGCACGAACCAGTAAGTATGTCCATGGAAACCTGAAGTGTGGATACATTTTTTTTTTTTTTTTTTTTTCAATTTCATTCCAATAGATTCTATATATCAATGATTAGACAAAAAGAAGAAAAGAATCATGGAATGATACGCCCACACAAAAAGTCATACGTGATGAAAGTAATCTGATGATGAGTGCCAAATACAGTATGGAGTCACAAAAAAAAACATGATACATGTAACTCATGAATTATGCTGATTGATGTCCATCCATTGAATGAAGTTTTGAGAAAAAGTGGATCTATTAGATAGAGAAAGGGAAGGGAGGAGGACGCGCATCTGTAAGTCTAGAGAAAGGACAACTCAAAATTGTAACTACTCAGAGACCCGGAAAGGAATACCCTATGTATACAAGAATGGAGAAGGATTACATCTTGTAGTTGACCCTATCTGAAAGAGTAGACCTCTTCCCATATTTCAATTTTCAAATATTTTGTGTTACATGTTTTACTGATCAAAACATCGTTTGACCATTTCTACGGTCTCAGGGAGACCGATGGTTTTGCTCAAATCTACAGAGACAAGCCAATGCCTAAGTCAAAACACTTTTCATTTTAAGGAAAGGGGTGATATGAAAGAGGTACGGATACAGAACAGGCCAACATACCATCCGAAAGCTTGATGCAAGGGATTTGATTAACGGTTGATAGCTTAATCACAATATTTAACGCTTTTGAGACTCCCGCAACCTCTCCATTTTGACTGATTCTTTTAAAATCTGATAGGAACCGGAGCAAAAGAACAGTGTGGGATGACAAAATCAAATGATTTTCAGTCATTAATTTACTTTCAGCAATCAGGAGGAAGGTTAGAAACGCACCGTTGGTGAAATGAGTGCCTATGCCATATGACTCATTGACACCCTCTTCCTCACAAAATCGACGCAACTCTAGGCAACGATCGACATTCAGTCCGTCCGAAAATACGATCAATTCTGGCAGGTGGAGACAAAGATTACAAATTTCATGCCATGGCCAGGTTTGGAATTAGGGGTCGAAGGAGCTAAGGTATGCAAGATGAAAAGATCAACTTGCTAGACTTGGGTTCTATGCCCACTTTTTGCCAGAATTTCTTAGCTGCAATCACAAACTGCTTCGGATCTCCACTATCTTGGCGGAGACCAGTCCAACGTCTTGCTCGCTCGGGATCTGAAGCCAACTCCGCAAAAAAAGTCCCTGTGTGGTTTTAGGAACGTTAATTGCTTGAAGCAAGAACAGTTGATTAACTGGAGTTCGATGAAGAAGTACAAACAAACTGGTAGAAAAAGTGTCAGTAAGTGCTACAAGTAAGCTAGCTTGTTGGCCAAACGTTCGTTCCCAAATTTCAAGCGTGCGGATGTTGGAGCCATGATAACCGCCCATCGCAGCCTCAGCCATCACGAATTCGTGGGCGATCGTTCCGACCGGCTGTAAACCGTAATGCATGGCAAAGTAAACGTTGGAGGTGCCTGCGAATGTACCATTTCTCGATTTTTTTGCACCGGTCATCAGACCCTCGATCACCAGCCGCTGAGCCTTGATCGAACGCCGGCGACGTGTGCCAAACTCGACAATCTTGCAGCCAGCATCGAGGAGCCGGATGGCTTTATGGGTTGCGGCTTCAAGTTGACCATCATATGTCCAATCCCGATCAACTGTCTCGAAATAAGCTGCACTGATGATGGCCAATAAGGGGACTTCGTATAAGATTGTATCCAACCAAAGACCGGAGATTGTGATTTCAAGCTCGCCCATCCCTTCAATCTCAGATTGAGGTACGAAACGAAAAACAAGATGTTCGACAGGCTTGAATCGATAGGCGGTCAAGTAATCCAAATACGATTTAGGGAAATAAGGGCACTTGTCCTCAAGCCAAGTGCGTTCCTCGCTAGTCAGTGCAAGCTTCTCAAGCTCTGCCATTTAATCACAAGTGCGGATTAAATAGGAAAAAACGTTGAGAAATCATGAGCACAGTATAGTATATGATATCAAGTCTCTCAGCAGCCTGGATACAAACTTGTAGAGCCGAAGGTGAATCAAGCAGAGAACGAACTCGAGACCGAAAGTTTAATAAGCTCAAAGCATTTAAGCGAGATGAGCCGTTGATGGTCTTTTGCTCGATTAATAAAGATGTACGAAACTTGGGCCTCGGGATAGTGCGCTTGAACGGCGCACTGCATGGTCAGCTGTTCAAAGATGAGCGTGTCAATGAGGGTGAAGTTGAATTGAGGTGATAAGTGACTGAACAAAATTGTCAAATCCTAAATAACTGCTAGCTTACTTTGTAAAGGTCTGTGTCAAGGACACTATTGGGCCAGACTGAAGTCATTTCGATTGGTTCTATGGAATGAAATCGATGATGCGGAGGCAGGACCAGGATGAGTTGAGGGATCAAGTTGGTGACCAGTTTGAGAGATACCGAGCGCAGTTGACCAATAAGGTAGGATAAAGTTTTGGGGTCATATTAGTTAAGTCTCTCTCTCTCTCTCTCTCTCTCTCTCTCTACACTATTTTTTATTTTTTATTTTATTTTTATTTTATTTTTTTTTAGTGTCCAAGTATCTGCTTTTGAAAAATGTTTATCACTCGATCGAGCTCAAGAACACTCCTCAACCCTCGACTTCGGACCTCATTCGCCCTTCGAACCTCGTCCTCTAGCGCTGCCCCTCCCACCGAACCACTCAAACGAACTCCACTTTACCCTATTCACACTCGACCCGAAAATGGCGCAAAAATGGTCCCCTTTGCTGGCTTCGAGATGCCGTTATCATACACCAAGTCTGGAGGACAAAGTGAATCCTTGGATCCTGCATTCATCTTCCTTCTTGGTACACTTGGCGCCGATCATGAGGCTCTGACTGACCCAAGATCCACCGCACTAAAATGTAGTCGCTGAACATCAGGCCGTTCGGACCGGCTGTGGGCTCTTTGACGTCTCGCACATGGTTCAAAGCCGGATCACAGGCCCAGGTGCAACTGACTTCCTCTCACGCCTGCTCCCAAGCTCACTCTCAAGCCTCAAGCCTTACACCAGCACACTCTCGGTGATGCTTAATGCAGACGGTGGAATCATCGACGATTGCATGCTCACACGCTGGGCCGAGCAGGATTACTATCTTGTCACTAACGCCGCTCGCCGTAAGCGAGACCTCGCATGGATTCAGCAACACCTCCAGTCTTTTGATGCCCAGCTCGAGCTGCTGGACCATTGGGGCCTCGTTGCACTCCAGGGACCTAAAGCTAGTACCATTCTTCAACCTTTACTCGATCACCAGTCCCTCAAACTGGACAACAGCCTTTTTTTCGGTCAGAGCATCCACACCGAGATCGCAGGTGTGCGAGTTCATGTGGCTCGAGGCGGGTATACAGGCGAGGATGGGTTTGAAATCTCCATCCCACCAGACCACGCTCAGTCAATTACCTCTCTACTCCTCGACCAGCCTGGAGTCACACTTGCCGGCCTGGCTGCACGCGACAGTCTTCGACTTGAAGCCGGCCTGTGTCTCTACGGCACTGACTTGGATGAGACCGTGAGCGTGGGCGAAGCTGGTTTGAACTGGGTAGTAGGCAAGGACCGAAGCGGTTTCCTGGGCGAGGAGCGCACGAGAAAGGACATCGGCCCTGAATTACAGCGTCGAAGGGTGGGTCTACTGATTGAGGCCGGTGCACCGGCTCGAGCGGGCTCGATGTTGTTCAGCAAGAAAACTCCGATCGGTGTCGTCACGAGCGGAATCCCGAGCCCTAGTTTAAAGAATCAGAATATCGCCATGGCTTATGTGGGATCACACTTTCACAATAAAGGCACAATCATTAAGGTCTCTGTTCGAGATAAGCTACGGGAGGCAAAGGTGGTGAAGATGCCATTCGTGCCCGCCAGATACCACCGAGCTCCTAAGCCTAGCACGGAGGGTTAGAGTCTGGCTAGGCTCATTTGTGCTTTTGCTCTTTTTCTCTATCTAGTCTTTTCATCAGATAGTCATTATGTCCTGGAAGTCGACAAGTTCTCAGAAAGATTGTAACCATGGCGTGTTCAACCACACCTGACATCTTTTGTAACTGCATTTGACAACGTGCACGTGCCTGATCATCGTCACCTGAATGAACCCATCCAAATACTATTTCACTCACAGACCATCATTCTTGTACAAAGAAAGCTCTTCCTGACCATAACTGTTGTAGAAGGGCGAGAGAGCGCAGGGAACTTGGGAAATGTTTCAGACCCTACAACTCCAACTCATCACTTTGTTAGAGACCAATCGACCAGGCTTACATCCCTCGAAAGCGGTTCAAATGATAATTTTGGTGTCCGATCGATCTGATTCTTAAGTCTGCATTGGCGCCGGCCCGTTCCCGCCTGTCTTAGTCTTCTCCAACTCAGCCCTGTATCAAAGACACTCATAGTAAGATCTTCAGAAGAGATCTTTGTGTTTCATGTATTATTGAAAATGACTAACCTCAATTGATGTGCAAAATCACACTCAGGTACCTCATCATCCCAATTATCTTCCCAAAGATCTTCCATTGTGACTTTTTTATTACTTATTTCATCAGATTTCTTAGATCCGACGATGAGGTGTGATATATCAGATTCACTTTCATTCCAATCTATATATATAAAATCAATCATTTGATCAAACTGTCAGTTTTTTTTTGGTGATTGTTTGAGAGTAGTATTAAAATAGCGCGCTCAACTCTCGACCGGAAAATCTTCAAATTCGTCATCTTCACCTAGCGCATCGAGAGGGGATGTGTGCTGTTTAGGGTCACTATTTGGTTTGGAAGTGGTAGCGTTGGTGGTGTTGTTGTTGTTTGAACCGGTTGACATTTTTAAATAAGATGTGGAATGTTGTGAGTAGCAGCCTGGTGAGCGTTTGTTAAGGTTTGAAGTTTATGGATGACGAATGGGTATCCGATGAACTGAGCCGGTACCCCACCAGAGACGGTCGGGCCCATCTCTTTCTCACAGCCCCGCAGCCCCGAGACGATGGTCGATCAGATTCCCGGTCTTTAATTTTCTTTGACGCCCACGTTTTAACAATCCAGCCATGCATTCCCAAGCTCATCCTCCCATCACCATCTTAAAACCTCTAGTATCTGGACCTGCAGATGGCGTAACTCAAAAACAATACCTCCGAAAGACGGCGCGAGGCAAGGTTCAAAAAGTGCTCCGGGAGCATTACCTCCGAACTGATATTCCCTGCGGTTGTTCAAACTGCTCAGACTGTGCCCGACTCGCCTCTGATCTCCAACAGACGATATCATCCGTGTCAGCAGATTCGGAAGCGCATTCAGGATCAATGACCAAACGTAGAAAGATAATGCTACTGAGCGAGCGCGGGCGGACAGCTCATCGACTTTTTCCAGCCGCTCACTATCTCATTCTTGACACCAACGTTGTCTTGCGACAGATCGATCTTCTCGAATCACCTACCTTCGGTGCTGATATTGTTGTACCCCAAACCGTGCTTGACGAGGTCCGTCATCGGTCTCTGCCGATCTTTAACCGGCTGAAGGCGCTAGTACAGGAGACTGACCGCTCCGGTCGGTACGGGCGTGGGTGGGTGTTTTGGAACGAGGGGCATCTAGAGACGCATGTAATTCGGGAACCGACTGAGTCAATCAATGACCGGAACGATCGAGCCATCCGTCTGCTCTGCCAATGGTACACCGACCATCTCTCGTCTCTTTCCATTCGCGCTGTCCTTCTCACCGACGACCGCCTAAACCGTCAAGCGGCGATTGAGGCCGGCATACTCACGTGTTCGATCAGGGACTATGTCGACGGTATGGATCCAGAGGCGAGCGCGATGTTAGTTGACTTGGTGGCAAGCTCGGGTACTGAGTTCGATGCAGGTGAATCTCGGGCAGACCTCCACCGGGCCACAATTTACGACGAACATCTCTCGCCTTCAGACCTACGAGCAGGGATGAACGCGGGTGTACTTTACGATGGAAAATTTCGGACAAATACCTACAACTACCTTGAGGGCTCAATCACTCACCCGGCTTTCGAGAAGCCAATCTTACTCATCGGGCGCGAGGCTATGAACCGGTCAATTGACGGTGACGAGGTTGTGGTAGAGCTGTTACCAGAAAGCGAGTGGAAGGCATCCACCGACGAGGTCGTTGTCGAGCACGATCAGCCTGATGACCCAGACCCAGACGTTGAAACCAAGTCAGAGTCGGAAGAGATGGTCAAAACAGAGGTGGAGAAAGAGAAGGAAACCGACGCATGCGCACCGGCCGCAGTTCGACAACCAACGGGGAGAGTTGTGGGAGTGCTAAAGCGCAACTGGCGGCCTTACGTCTGCCATCTCGACCCATCCTCCATCCCTCCCTCGGCCCTTCAGTCCAGCCTTACTGCCTACGCCGTCTTTGCCACCCCGCTCTCGAGGCTAATTCCCAAGATTCGTATTCGCACTCGCCAGGCCGCAACGCTCGCAAATCAGAAAGTGCTAGTGTCCATCGATCGATGGGACTCGAGCTCGCGATACCCCGAGGGACACTTTGTGAGGGCTTTGGGTGTCGTCGAGTCGAAAGAAGCTGAACAAGAAAGCTTGTTGCTCGAATACGACGTGCCATATCGGCCATTTAGCAAGGCAATCCTCGATTGTCTACCCGAAGCGGGCGATAAATGGGTTGTACCCGAGAAGACGGCGAGCTCAAAGCTATGGAAAGATCGAGAGGATTTTAGGGATCTGGATATCTGTAGTATCGATCCTCCCGGCTGTCAGGATATCGATGACGCCTTACACGCAAAGAAGCTGGAAAATGGCAATGTCGAGGTCGGTGTGCGTGAGTCAGGTTCTTATCTTTCTGTCATCCTCTTCCAAACTCTATGAACCAGTCTCAGTTGTAAGGATTGTAACACAATCAAACAAGCTCTTCCCAAAATATCGTTGTCTTAAATCTGAATTTTGTTGATGATGACCTATTCCAGATATTGCCGATGTTTCTCACTTTGTTCATCCGGATACCCCAATGGACAGCGAGGCGGCGTCGCGCGGTACGACCGTCTACTTGGTCGACAAGCGGATCGACATGTTGCCCTCCCTGCTCGGTACTAATCTTTGTTCACTCAAGCCCAATGTCGAACGTCTAGCGTTCTCGGTGATCTGGGAGCTGGACCCCCAAACGGGCTCGATTGTCAATGTCCGCTTCACGCGCTCGGTCATCAAGTCCAAAGCCGCCTTCACCTATGAGGCGGCTCAGAACAGGAAAGATGATAGCTCCTTCACCGACAATATCACAATCTCCATAAGGCTCTTGAACGAGCTCGCGATCAAGCTTAAGGCAGCCCGGATGCGCGCAGGCGCCCTCAATCTCGCCTCACCTGAGGTGAAGATACAGATGGAGTCGAGCGAGTCGAGTGACCCGGTGGATGTGGAGCAGAAGGAGGCTCGGGAGACGAACAGCCTCGTGGAAGAGTTCATGCTCTTGGCCAATATCAGTGTTGCTCAACGGATCTATGACTCGTTCCCTCAGACTGCCGTCCTGAGGTTTGTTCATCTTGAAGCTTTTGATGTTGTCGTTTTTGGTACCTTGCTGATGTGGATTTATTTATTTATTCATTTATTTGGGGGGGCGGGGATGACTGTGATTGAACTCTTATAGGCGTCATAATCCGCCGCCCAAAACGAATTTTGAGGTACTCCAGGATGTCTTGTTAAAGCGTCGAGGATTTGAGTTGGATGCTTCGAGCTCTGGGGCGCTAGCGGCTTCTCTAGACACTTGTGTTGTAAGTCACCTTCTGAATTCCTTCGAGGTGGTTGTGGCTAGCTCATGTATTGGAAAATCAAATTAAAGGATCCCAACTGGCCCACCTTCAACACGCTTGTACGTATCATGGCGACACGGTGCATGTTGCCTGCTGAGTATTTTGCGGCGGGGTCAGTGTCAAAGGATGCCTTTGGCCACTACGGGCTCGCTAGTTCGATTTATACCCATTTCACTAGTCCTGTCAGTGATTTCTCTCTATCAGGCTCTATATATAACTTGCCACCCAGCTATGTCCTTTTGGTGCAGAGACATCAAACTTTTAGTCATACATAATTCCTGATCAACTCTTGACTTTTATTCACTTGGGCTTTGGACCCTTTTTCGGTCTATCGCCTGCTCTCTCGATATCACTATCCTTTCATATATAGATCCGACGATATGCCGATATTTTAGTCCATCGTCAACTTCAAGCTGCCATCTCAAAGCGTGCTCTTCCAAACGCGATGACATCTAAAGCTTTCCTAGAACGTATCATGATCAATATCAATAAACGTCACAATGCAGCTCAACGAGCAGGTCGTGCAAGTGTGGAATTTTATGTGGCATTAGCAATTAAGGCAAAGAAGGAAAACGTTCGAGCTGAGGCTTTTGTCATTAGAGCGTTTAGGAACGGACTTGCTGTCTTTGTGTCTCAGTTTGTTTACCCCTCCCTCCCTACCTCGCTTTATTTATTTATTTTTGATTATTTTACTAACTTTTTTTTTTGTGGGGGGGGCTATTATTTTTTTAAAAAAAAGGTACGGACTCGAAGGTTTAATCAAATTCAAATGTGAAACGGATTACGATTCAGAAAAGTATGAGATCTCAGTTAAAGGTGAAAAAGAAGAAGAAGAAGGGAAGATGATTAAAATTGGAATTTTTGATAGAGTGATAGTAGAGATTAGTACAGAGCAAGATAAGTCTACTCAACGTGGTAAAGTGAAGATGTGTTTAGTTGAACCGATTAAATCTATCTGAGACAGACAGAGAGAGGAGAGAGAGAGAGAGAGAGAAAGAGAAAGAGGTTGTTGTTGTTGTTGTTGTGAGTAGTGAAAAGACTTTGAAAGTTGTGCATTAATGTGTGATATGATGGGTTTGGGATGTGCTTTAGACATACTAATAATATATATATATATAATCCATGATAATATAGAAACAAGTATGTCTTATCGTCTTCGATCGTCTTTGTTCGTCAACGAGCGCACATAACTTTCTTTCTTTTTTTTTTTTTTTGTGTGTGTGTGTGCCATAAATCAGGGGGTGTGCTTTTTCGTTGACGAGAAAGGGACAAGACTCTCAAATAGTCAAACTTGATTTTTTTTTTTTTTTTTTTTTTTTGGGAAAAAGTTGTAAAATGTAAATATTTTACATTACTACGACGGAGGGTTTTATTGGCTTTAAAATTATATATATTATGATCTTAATTGGGTAAAGGATTTTTTTTTTTTTTGAAGAAAAATGGAAGTTGTTACTTACCTAATGAGATCCATTACACATTATTATTATTATTATTATTATTATGACCGCCATTAATATCCATAATAAGATTTCTTAAAAAAACTTTTTTGGAGAAAAAAAAATCACTCCTCTCACACAGCTCTTTCCCTCTTTTCATAGATGAGCAATAAAAATAAAATAAAATTCTTTTGAGCTACATATATATATATATATACAATTTTTTTTTTTTTTTTTTTTTTTTTAAAAAAAAAAAAATTTTATTTTTTTTTTTTTTTAAAAAATAAAAAAAAAAAAAAAAAAAAAAAAAAAAAATAGAATTGGAGCCGTTCATTGACGGTCTTATTTAAAATAAAACTTATGCCACTGAGTTTTTAAAAAAAAACGTATGGAGCTAAAAAAAAAAAAAAAAGGAAAGGACCTTTTTTCATTTTGGTAAAATGTTGATTAGCATAAATTGTTCAATTGATTTTTTGTCGTAGTGGTCACAAATATGAGGGACTAGTTCTGTTTTTTTTAATTTTTTTTTTTTTTTGGAGAGGCCAAGACGTCAGCTTGAGTGCAAGTCTCAATCTGATCATAAGTAAAGTAGCATCTTTGACGCCTAGGTGTAACAAAGAGAGGAATTTGTCAAGTTGCATGGTATTATAACAACAACAAGCTGAGCTGTCAAAGAAAATATATTCTGAAGCGAGTCTACCAATCTCGAAGGGGGTCTTTGTTAATGATGCTTTCAAAAAAAAAAAAATCTACTCAAGTGTACGTTTCTGGAGTATGTGGGTAATCTCCCGATGTTCCTGTAACCATTTTGGGAATGACGGAATCGATTCCCGATCTCCGACCTCTTCGATATCTGCTCGCTCCAGTAGCCAGTTTGCAAACGCGATCAATGATCCATATCTTTATTACCAGAACGAGGATGTGCAGAGTTGAGGCAGGGCACGTAAAACCGATGTAGGTCAGATGATACATCCACGTTAGTTTGTCTAACAGGAGCGAGGTTTTATCCGGACTCTTACCTATACAAGTAATTGGTTGCCGCCGTTTGAATCTTTCTCTGCTTTTCACTACCCGGTTCGGCTGCTTCAGCACGCAACTTGTAGTCATATATTGCCTTTCGCCTATTCCAGTTGATACTCAGCTACCAGTCTGTTCATGTTCTGTTGAATTGAGCGGAAATCCGCTCACAAGTTTTGAACTGAGTCCATCGCACTACCGAACAAACGAAATTTTCAGCGATTGTAAAAGATCATTAGCCTCATTTGGCAACTCATACAACGATATATGATCTGTAGAGCTTTTTACCTACTCTATTGCCTTGTCTGTAAGTTTTTTCGCCAAGCGACCATATTGCAAAACTCCCACAAGTTGTAAAATGATCTTGTATTCACCTAACAAAACATGATATGCGTCAGTGACAAAGGTTTGACTGTGACACATCAAACATGACGGCATCCAACTTGCCTTCCATGTAAGGATCAGCCTCTACGACATCCCACATGTCGCGTCCACCTGCTGTGGGTGAAGGCAACGTTGGCGAAAGGGGACCTGGGCATCTTGGGGTAGGATCCAATGACATGATAGACGATGAGCTTGAGATATAGCCTCTATGGCGCTCCGACAACACGCCTCCCACAAGCATTGCTGCCTGAGACAAATTGAGATTCATAGCAAACAACCATGCCCACAAATAAATGACCAAGATCAAAAAGGGAAGACAAAACTGAAAAAGGAACAGATGAAAAGTAAAACAAAGAAGAAAAGCAAAAACTTGCCACCATTCCGGTTGTCGTCCTACCACGTCCCATCTGGCAATTAAAAACCAGATGGGCTCCACCATCTCCGCGCTCAAGACTAGAGTTCAGAGCACCTCGTACGCGCTGTTCTAACCTTGAAAACACCCCTGGAATCGGAGCTTGCTCGTCCGTGACTGTGTAGATATGGACCGGAAGCATCGACACAAAATTCAGTCAGAATTTCCAGTGTTGAACGTCAGTCTAGACCGGCAAATATATCTCACCAGGTAGGCGGGCATAGTCGACTACGAAGCCCTCAGATTTCATCAGGTCAAAAACCTCTCGCGGCGTCATTATCTGGTTTTCATCAAGGGTCTCCCACTACGCCAAAGAGTTTGACAAAGTGAGTGGTTTTGTTTAGACCTGAAACCCAGAACTGAAAAATAAAATATCAATCTTACCACTGCGGTAATACAAAACTTGCCGTTCTCCTCTACTTCATCATGTAACAGCAATCTGCCATCCATTTCCCTTATCTCGTTCAGCACGTCATTCTTCAGAGCTGCCTCCATGCCCTCAACCGCCGCAGCCGCAACACCGGTTGTGATCACATTCTCTAGTGGTTGGTCAAACAATCGAAGCACGTGGGGTCGACCACGTACATAGAGCACAGGCTCCTCTACAAAATACAACCGAGAAGGTTATTACTGACCAGTCAAGCTACGATATGATTGGTAAATGATCCCACCTCTCATTGAGGTCCAGTAGACTTTTCGCGCCTTTGGACCTGCAGCTCCCATCTTTTCCAAACCACGTCTCAGTCCGTCGACCGTCGGCATTCCACTCCCGAAAATCGATGGATCGCTAGAGCTCCCATCGGATCTGAGTGGAACCTGTCTAGAAAAAACTCGCCAAAACAGTAGAGGAAAGCCAGGTCGGGGTTTTGCATTTAATAGTATTGATGAGTCTAAACCTACCTGATATTTGGTAGTCCTTCAATCCTGAGCGGGAGAGTCATCTTCTGGAGTCCTACAAAGAAATCGGACTTAAGAATCGTTTGAGCCGACAAGATGATTCCTGCACGCTCCGCCACGACGGTTTGCTCTTCCTCGGTCCACTCTACTCCATGTGCAGCAAAACTTCCCATTTCTAGGGGCGTGAGTGCCTGGATATCTGCGCCGAGTAATTCATCCAAAATTGTTCTGAAAACTTTGATATGGCAATATGCCAAAGAAAGACAGGGTCTCGATCAATTTTTGAAAAATGATGAAACATGGTAAATGATAGTTCCCATCTATCAGAGTAAAAACGCGAGGTGAAGTGGGAGGGATTACCTTGATGCTCTTTCCAGAACAGCTCAAAAGATTTGCTATCTTCCAGCTCTCGTCGCGTAGTGGCCTTGGTTTCGTTTAGATAACAGGCAAAGACCAAAACAAACTGCAAAAAGACGCCGGATTGATTCAGTGCAAGGGTTGCGCGAAAAACGATGACGGCGTTGAGATTTTCAATTCAGTCGTGAATGAGACATACAGCATACCGACGTAGCTGGAGAAGACGACCAAAGGAAGAGAGCAAAGCACATCAGTCAGTGGGGCCGTGGAAGGTGGTGACAGGCATATTTGGCGTCTTTTCAGAATATAATACTCACATTTGCTAAACCCCTTTTGATTTTCCCTTCTTTCTGCGACAAATCATTAACGCTCTCCTCCGCGGCTTTCCTACATGTCTCGATAGACTCGATCAAGTCGTAGACCGCCGAGCATTTCTCGATCGCAGCATCAACAGCAGCTTTGATGCCGCCGCCGTTACGCATCACGCGAGTCAGATTATTGATGGTTTGATATGACCATTGAGCTCTCGGGCGTCGTTGGGCACCGCTCGGTTCAGCAAATGCAAATCTTCCACCTCCGTGGGCAAGCCATTGTTGGATCAAGAGAATGCAAACCATCGTGAGCGTTGAACGTCCCTTGCCTAATTGACAGTTGACGATGAACGGCGAATTTGGCTCCGCATCTGACACAATCCCGATCAGATCCTTGATGTCTTCGAAGTCTGGAGCTTTCTCGGCCGTGATGGGCTGACGCCTGAAGTCCAAGTGATACTTCTTGGTCTGTTTGATCAGGTCAGACTTTTCGTCCATGATTTCACGTAAAGTCTTGATCGCGCTAGGTGTGGCTGATTCCCACATACCGATCACCGAACCGTCGTCAGTTTCGGTATGCAAAAGAATCCGACCGTCAAAGCTACGAAGTTCGGCAAGGCTAAATGGATAGATAAGAAGATAGGTAAGTATTATAACACCACCTCAAGGCACTGGTCGGTTTTGAGGAATGGCTGATGGTAACAGAAAGCATACTCACATATCTGACTTGAGCCGATCCTCGAGAAGTTCTAGACGACCACTGGAGATCCCTCTGCGAATCTCAAAAGAAAGAAAGAAAATGAGGTAAGGTTGTGCTCTCGACACATCGTTTCACGCGCAGATCCAAAACATTACTAACGCATATGATTTCATGTTGCGAAGGCCAACGGCCTCCAATCTCAGAACATAAGGTACGCCATTGATGTAGATCAGAGGCTCTTCTCTGTTTGATAACGAAGGAGCCAGTTTCAACTCAAGCGTCTTTGATTTGCGGCTATTCCAAATCAAAAACTCGCGCGGGTAAAATTCACATACCGAAGATTAATCCAAGTCAACCGTTGAGAGGTGGTGGCTTCCGCGCGCACCTTCTCGACAATAAGGTCAATGCCTTCTTGCGTCGGCTGAGAAAGGCCAAACAAGTAAGTCCCAGGAACTCGGCGGAAATTGACGGCGCCCCTGATCTGTCGATCGTCACGACTGAATTGAGTAGGCCATTGGTCGCTCTTGAGGATCAGACCGGCTCTCAATGTTATTCCTCGTCTCGTCTGAAATTTGAAATAGACCGATGGCCAGGTCAGGATCAATCCCATCAAAACCAGCGTGGTTAGAAAACGCTATATACCCCGTATACTACGGAGAAATCCCAAGCTTACATCAACGATATGATGACCCCATTCAGTCCCAACGATCTCTCCGCCAGCCCGTTCTAGATCCGCAAACTGGAGTTTCATCGCCGCTGTGCTTGCAACAGTCGGGACATGCCCACGTGCGAGCGCTGTAAGATCATGCACCGGTGCAAAGATGAACTGCCGTGCAGTTCTTCTGAGTCGGGTGATCATGTTGGAAATCTCACTTCGACTCTGTATAGGCAAAGGGGTCAGCTTGCTACAAACCGGATGAGAATTTGAAGTGACGAGATTAACCCGAAGCCATGGAGAAAACGTGTCATTGAAGCTCATCGGCGGCTCGTTGCAGTATCCCGCGAAAGCAATCAGGAAAAAGTACCGTTCCAAGGCGGCCAGTGCTCGCTTCAAATGCATGTGCTTTTTTTCATCTCCATCGGCTGGCTCATCGTTGTTGTTAGCTGCTGTGATGGCAAACTGAATTCTGTGCTCAAGTATATCCTCCCTCAAATTGATCTACAGAAAATTGGATTCGGTGATCTCAGCAGGTCATGGTGAAGCAGATTGACAAGTTTCGGGTCTTACCACATCGTCACCTGGAACGTATAAAAAAAACCAGAAGATAGTGGACGATGAAGTGGATCAGTTTGTTGAAACCCATGCAATTTGCCAGATGAGAATAGTTGACCGGAAATCACTCAACAGACATCAATTACCAGGTCGACCAGGTCTTTCTCAATAGTACCCTGATCGAGTATTGAGACTAGGGACATTATGATATCAAAATTGCCTGTGATGCCTTTCCTGTGACGCGCTCGATGAGAAGCCAGTATAGACAATTAAATTTGATAAACAATAAAGTTGACGCAATGACAGTCTGGGGTGTCAAGACACGAGCTGATACCGGGCATACCTCAAATTTTCGAGCAAGGTAGGTTGAGTTGTCAGAAGTTCCATGACGGTATGCTGACTTGCCGTCGGTAGACCTAGATTTTTCCATTTTGGCGCGTGAGATCCAATGACTATGGCAGCTAGCCTGTCGGCGGAAATGCGATTGAGGCGAAAGAAAAGCTTACATCTTTGAAGAAGCTGCATAAGCTTTAACAGACTGCGCGTGCGGATCTGTGTTTCGCCCACCATACGCAGAGCTTTGATTTCCTTATGACGGATATGGTCGCCCGTGTTAGGAGGCACCCGAACGTCCTCCAAACCAAAGATATCGTCACCCCCTTCCTTGATCACTTGACGCCGCCTCATCACAATCGCCGCAGCCATGGCAAATGTCGTCCGGATGACACCCATGCCACAGTTGAAGACCAAACTTGTGCTCGTTGGTATTGTGCGCAGAATGGCTACATAGCGATCCAAGTAGGAGTCTTCAGGTGCCTGGTCATTTGAGATTGGGATGCGGTGGTACTGTGATCGGCACAAAAAGCCGGACGAGATCTGGTGAGCCAATGTGCTAGCTCAACGGACTCCAGCGTAGCTGCCAGCTGGACTTGCCTCAACCCGGTATCCCTCTGCCTTTATCTCTTCCCACACTTCTCTTGTGGTCTTGACATCATCAGCAGTGATCCAAGCCGGCAGTATTTCTCCTTCCACTGACAAACATCAGAATAAACAAACAAACATGTCAAAGTTTTTACTCAGCGCTATACCAATAGGAAGCCCTTCAATCACTATCCACTGACCTGTTTCATCGTGCACCAAAACAAGGCCACCGTATCGATTGGCCTCTTTCAAGATGTCCAACTTCAACCTACATACAAGACCCATAAGCTTCCCGTATGTTTAAGACGCTAATGAAAAAGCCTGCCCTGGACAAGAGCGACACTAGGTGCGTCAAATGATGACGTACCGGTACTCGATGGCCTCTATATTTTCCGCGCGCTCACTAATAGCAAAGGTTTGCGTGGGTCTCACGGAATCTCTCAAAACAAATGGCCGCGCAGATATATATACCACAGGTTCTTCTCTCGTACCTGAACACGACATGCGGGTTTGGGGACATAATAAGCTTGATCGGATTTATGCGTGCTTAAAAGATACAAAAGGTCCAAAATCTATGTATCATCCTGTGGACTCACAGAACCAAACCGCACTGCCTCGGCCCGTGGGGTGAGCCTTAAGGAAGGTCAAGACAGTTTTGATGCCCGATAGTGTAGGTTGGGCGGTCTAGTGCATAGGAGAACCATCGAACACAAGGGGTCATATACACCAGTATCCAGTATGAGCACTTGTATCGCTAGAGACAAATTCTGATATGAAGATTGCTGAGATGCCAACCCACCCCAAAAATGTTATAGGCTGCTGGCCTGAAATTCGGAGCGCCTTGGAGATGATGAGCCAAGGCTTGTGCTCGACCTTTGGGTAATCAGGCGCGCCAGCGATGTGTGGGAGAATACTGGTCATCAGATACGTTGCTCGCATCTCTCTTGTGAACGTATTTTTAAGAACGATCAGGGTACTGACCCGAGGCCCAATGGTCGGTCTTCAAAAGTGATCCCCTGCTCAAGACGGAGCCCTGCCTGCCTTTCACTACTCCAACAGCCAATCGCAGGAAGCGGTCTGGATCGGGCATTGCAATGACACCCTCCGGTGAATTGGGAAGCCGATGATGGACGTGAGCCTGGGCAGTGCTCGCAAAGTTGACAGCGCGTGGGGTGCTTGCAGGAGAGTTGCTGATCGAGGATCTCATTTGACGCCCGTAAGGTTGCCAAGAAGGCTGTTCAGAGAGTGGTGCCAGTTGTAAAGCAGGTGAACTGATATCACAATCCCGTTCCTGGATCGTATGCGAACGCTGGTGACCAAGAAGGGATCTCGCAGACGGAAATGAGAGAGATGGTTCAATGGTCGGTGCTGAGGGCGTATTCATTTGGGTCTGTTGATCGGTCATGGCAACACTTGAGGGGGTAAGGTTTGGTTTTGGTGTTGTCTCTGCATTATGAGATTCAGGCATGATGTTTACGGTACGAAACGGTGAGGAGGTGCTGTTGACTGAAACTAGGGTGAGTGTGGTGCTAGTACCGAAAGGAAGTCAGATGGATCTGAATAATTTGAGAAGGTTTTCACGCAAGACAGGTTTGGAGACAATCGTATAACCTATCTGTACATAACAAACCCAAACTGCCTTGGCGAGGCGAGACAAGCTCGGGACTCGTTCGTGTTGGGGTTGCTGATGAATTTAGAATGCAACTTCACCCACTTAGGTAAATAGGTATGTTCACACTCCACCGGTCGTGACCCTGACACCAAAACTTGTCACCAAGCGCTTGATGTCATCATATGGCACTGCTTATCCCACACCACACCCTTCTTTCCCTCAATCTCCTGCGTACATTCACCACACCACGTCTGACTGACAAACAAACAATCAAATCGTAGCCTCAACCAGCCTCACCTCACGAATTTGCAGACTATTGCGACTGCCCAAGTCTCGGAGGGGATTCTGTCTTCTTACCACAACTATTTATCTTGTCATGTGACCCCCTCCGTGGCTGCGCCAGTAGTCATCCACATTCAAACACAATCATCCTCCGCGCTCGTTTTTTCAGCCATCCCTCTCTCTCACCAACGCATTCACGCATCCGACCCCGCCTAGATCAATGGACGGGATTCCCCCGGACATATTTTCGGGTATCACGTGCGAAGAAGATGTCCTAACGAACAATCCCAACGTGTCGAGGCCCAATCCTCAACCTGAGACCCCTCACCCTGTCCGTATCAAGGTGACTTGTCGACGAGAGCAGATGAAGAACTTTTTTAGTTCTCTGATTGTTCTCATTTTTCACCCGGAGCCAGCACATGAGCCTTCCCTTTGTGCAAAGTAACTTCCTTTTCTTTTCGCTCGATGCACCATGCGCTGAAAGGTGTGTACTGTATGCCTGTGTATCACTGCATGGTTCACAATCGTACTGATGTTCATGAGCTGACATCATGATGAACATGGATCAGTGACTTGTATTGAATGGACATGAGTAACAAGGGTGGGCTTGAGCCCTTGGGCCACCACCCCCCAGAAACTAAGGCACTGAATTTGAGAGGGATTCTGAGGTGATTTCAAACATGACACCATGTGCTCTTGTCAACAAGTCACCTTCATATAGACAGGGTGTGATAAAGCAAGATTATACAAAATAAAAAAGTAAAATGATTGTTGGAAGTGTCTAGAATTTTAGAGATAAGGTAATTTTGGCGAAATTCAGTATTCTATAGTTCTATAGAAATAAGGTAATCTTGCTTTGGATCAAGTTTAAAAGACTTTAGAGGGTATATGGTTCTCAAAATATCTAAGCAGCTTCAAAATGAAAACTACACACTGTTGACTAATATCTTGAATAAATTCACCACTATGGAAACTAAGCAGACAAGCAAACCCAACTAATACACTGAGTCCACAGAAAATGCACCCAATGTAGGGAGCATACACAGTTCTGCAGAAACTCACTTTTTTTCCTTCCTTTTCCCCAAATTTTTGCCTGACAGACCTGTTCACCAGTATTTGGTGAGCACCTCTCAGTGGCCCAACTGGGCCTAATGTCTCAGTGATGCATACTCTGGGAACAAAGCTGGGTCAAAGAAGGGATTTGTGCTGGAGAAACTTGGAAAGAAGTATGCTCCCCATTTCAGGTGCATTTTCTGTGGACTTTGTGATAAGAGCTAAATTAAATATAAGAGTTGCTGTAGGACTAGTAAGTTGAGCAATCAATATAGGAGGTCTATAATAATTATTCTCAAACTAATCCTGGCATCAAACCATTCTACAATATTACTTATTAATATTCTGAAGGACTTATATAATCTTACATTAATTATTGACTCTTGAATAGAAGATCCAAAGATGGATAGATATTAAGTAAAGTATTAATGTCACCCAAGTGAATAGGCCTGGTCTCCTATAACAAATTGGTCATAAGGTGCAAGAGACTCTCACAGTGACCAATAGTGATAAAGATAGTAAAGCTTTTAATGTTTTTAAAAAGGGCTAAAACTTTGAGAGAAGAAAAGGTAGCTAAATTTCTTTATACTCATATGTGATGGTCCCCTTTCTCTGATCCAGAATTCCCATCCTTATATATCCTCCACCTACAACCAAATTTTTGGAAAGAAACAGAGGGTATGGACCCTTGTACAAACACAGCCCTCAAAAAAGTGTGCAAACAGTTAAAATGATGACTCAATGTGAACCAGTTGTTTTCCCTTGCAGAGAAATGATCAGATGCCTTTGTCATTACCACTGCCAACAAAGACATGTAGGACAAGCTTGTTCTAGATTTCCTCAGACAGGCTTTGTCCTAGTTTTTCCTTGTCCAAACAAGGAACATCTAGGACAACTCTGGTCCTAGGACTTCTAGAACAAGCCTGTCCTAGTAGTTTCTGCTGGCAGTGAAACTGAATACCACATAATTGAGGATATCTCTTATAGAATGTCTACTAAAAAGTGTACCATTTATAAAGTGAAAAGTAACCAGGCCAGGCTAGTAGCATCCTTTCTTGCTATAACCTTCAGTAGTTGGGAACTAGCTGTGAAGTATAGATAAAGCACTCAGATTAGAGGAAGTCATAAGAGTTAGACTCTATTGCAACCCCTAATCTTCTATAAGGTCACTCTGTTCAAAGAACCCTTCAAAAATCATCTACAAGGAAGCCTATTTAAAGGCCCCTTCAAAAATAGTTCCATGGTCTCGGACCCTTTTTTTAGAGGTCATTCAACTGAAGTCTGTACTTGTTTATCACTGTACAGACTCATTCAGACACCTGTTCCAACTTGGAATAGTCACTGCCAAGATATTTGTATCGGATGGGCCTATCCGATGTTCTATCACCCCAAGATATGCGATGCAGTGTCAGTAGGATTAGGTGTGATGGAATTACTATCGGTATCTAATGCTCTGACACCATATTGCAGTGTAATTCCATCGCACCTAATCCTACTGACACTGCATCGCATATCTCGGGGTGATAGAACATCGGATAGGCCCATCCGATACAAATATCTTGGCAGTGAGTGAAGAGGAAGGCCTAAAAGAAGCCTTCCCCTCACAGAAGCACCACCAAGAAAATTGCATCGCATAGAGGCATGCTATGTCACATAGCAGGCCAAGATGCGATGCAATAGGTCTATTTTCCAAGGTAGGGAGGGACCTTGGAAAATGGTCCATAGTATCACATGAAGACATGCTATGTTACATAGCAAGCTTCCATGCGATGAAAATATATTGGCAGTGAAGGTGAGGGAGTGACAAGGCAAGGGCTTGTTGTAACTGACCTGCTTACACAGGAGACAATGAGAAAAAAATGGAGAGGAAAGGTCAATAAGAATCTGAAAACAAAAAATAGTGTTAGACACAAAAAGGATGGTATCATGAGTAGAGCAAATTTTAAAAGGACATACTCTGATTATCTCTATTCTCAATTTGATGAGAAAGAGCTAATCAGATGAGTCACTGCTTGGCATTATTTAAGGGACTCAAGTATGCTGCTAAAAAAATTTATGAAATAAAAGAAAGGAGACTGATAGTGAAACTGCACTTGTTGACCAACATGCCCTGCTGAAACCATACTTATCCCAATCTGTACCATGATTCATGCTTTCTCTTCCATGTCTGGTAATCATCACTGAGATCATGCAAGTGACAGTGTGACAAGGTTGGCTGAACTACTTTTATACACACAGAAAATGTGCTAGGAGTGTCTTGGCAAGACTTACCCACAAAAGTGACAGTGTGAAGTGGTTGCCAGAAAGACTTATCCTGGGAAACATGCCACTAGTATGTATACACAACTGACACTATCCTAGGAAAACTGTAACCTAGGATGATCCCATATCTCAATGCTACATACCTCAAATAACCAACTCTGATTAATCTGCACTGCCATCTCATCAACATTCAACTTTCTAATGATCAACCTTCATTTTTTTTTTTTTGTCCTACAGCCCATCTTGATTTTTTCAGGTATTTCCTTTTCCTCTCTTGCTTCTATTCTTTTACACTTGAGTATTTACTAATCTCTATTCTTATTTATTTATTTATTTATTTTTGGGGGGGGGGGGGGGAGGGTTGCTTTTTGTTTTTTGATTGATTCTAGATCTCAGCACTGCTTGGACCATCTCAGCTTTTGATTTATTGGTCTCAGCTTCCAATTAATCTTGGTCTCAGAATTTAATTACTGCTGTGAGTCCTTCTGATATCTTTCTTTTTTTATCTTTTCAATTTCATTTGAGTCTGTTTCCATTAAACAATAAATATTTTTACTTGCTTATTTAGTTTTGGTTCTTTTATCAAACCAGGTATATATATATATATATATATGTATGTATTATTGTTTTCTCATCTTATACTAACTAACATCTTTGATACAATGTAAGTAGTGTTTTTCTTGACAAAAACTTCTCTTTGTAAAGAAATTCTTTACTCCTTAAATGAGGACCTGATACAATATGGTCCGAATATGGGTGAGCAACTCTCTAACCCAGGACACTTAACACAGCTTGCTGACCTGCATAGGTAATAAAGTAGGTTAGAGGGAAGAGACAATGTGGGAGACTTCTTAACATAACATGTCTAACCTAGGTGCGAGCATGTACACTGATCAGCCTGGGATACTAGAGAGTAAAAGGAAATGTTTTATCCTGAACAGTGCAATTTGGAAGCAATGGCATCAGATGTGAATGTGAGGGTAAAGAGAAAGACATGTATATGGAGCAGATGGATGTGGTAATAGTGAAATGTGGAGAGAGAGGTGAACGGAGGAACTTACTCTTTCCATGCTGTTCTTCAGCTTGGGGAAAGAGTAAGTCAAGGAGTGGATGAGGAGGTTGAGTGAGTGAGAGAGTGTGTCATGTATAAGCATATGAAACTTGCATGCTTCCCTATACGTGTCTCACTGTATTTCAACATTCTTTTTCTATGTTTCAATTTTCTATGTTTTCTTTCTCTATATATATCCAAATTATTCTATGTTGCACTTCTTTACTTATTATCTGATTATGCACTTGATATCAAACATATACCTTTGCAATTGATGTGAGCTTGGAAATATGGAAAAATAATATAAGATCATTGTGTAATTAATTTTACAAGTAAAACATGGTAGGGCTATGCCATGGTGAGCATTTAACTTGAGTAGTGTCAGAGAGTGGGTTATGTTACACACCAATTGAGGTCTTATTGTAATATAACTGGTACTTCTGATCTAGTTATTGATGAATAAGTCAACCAAGTTACAGATCTTGAGACTAGATATCCTCACTGCCAACATATTTTCATCGCATGGAGGCTTGCTATGTAACATAGCATGTATTCATGTGATGCTATGGACCAGTTTTCAAGGTCCCTACCTTGGAAAATAGACCTATTGCATCGCATCTTGGCCTGCTATGTGACATAGCATGCCTCTATGTGATGCATTTTTCTTGGTGGTGCCTGTCTTCCATTCCACCAGATGGGGACAGTTGGTTTTAGATGAGGCAGCACTGTGTGTGACCAATACATGTGCACAGTCCAACTGGAACCCAAACCACAAGACTTGTCACTGCCAAGATATTTGTATCGGATGGGCCTATCCGATGTTCTATCACCCTGAGATATGCGATGCAGTGTCAGTAGGATTAGGTGCGATGGAATTACACTGCAATATGGTGTCAGAGCATTAGATACCGATAGTAATTCCATCGCACCTAATCCTACTGACAGTGCATCGTATATCTTGGGGTGATAGAACATTGGATAGGCCCATCCGATACAAATATCTTGGCAGTGTGTCTTCTTTGATCATGTGACTGATTTATATGGGTCTGTCTAAATGATCACAAAACCAGAAATACATGAAAAAACAAGAGAAAGAGATATCTTAAAGGGGAATAGAAATCACAACAAAACATATCCAAGTGTCCAGTCCATGAAGCTCTTTCCCATTTGAAGCATCTGAATGCTACAGTATGAGTACTGATTGTTTCAGTACAGTAACTACATTTAATACTCATAAATACAAGTGTTCATGTCTTACAATAAAATATTTACAGTGAATGAATACAGTACTGTATGCAAAGCTGATTACAGTTCTGATTCCATATGTAATGTTATCAGTACTGTATGTAAATTATATGTACTCTGTCAGTCATGAGACAATCTGGTTTACTCAGATTGTGCCATGGCTGTCAAGTAGGTTTCAGTTATTCATATATATATTTATAAACTAGAATGTTGTCAATATTTGTAAATAATCAATGAACTGAATTGTTCATGATGTCAGATAAGTACACCATTGACTTTCAGTCAGCCATGGCACAATCTGAAGAAACCAGATTGTCTCATGACTGACAAAGGACATGGGATATACATACTGTACTGATATCATTACACATGATATCAGTACTTTAATCACTTTCTACACACAGGGCTGATAACATTACATATGCAATCACAACTGTAATCACTTTTACATATAGTACTGTAACTTACACACAGTACTGTGTCTATTAACTGTATATATTTTAACTGTGAATACATGAAAACTTGTAATAATGAGTAGTAAATGTAATTACTGTATTGTAACAACCAGTCTTCATACTGTAGCATATCTATACTTAAACTGAGAACTTGCTTTAGTGGACTTTCAAGGTATGTTATATGTTTCTCATTTTGATTTCATTTCTCTAAATCTATTTTTTCATCAGTTCATTCTCACATGTACAGTCAAATGAAACCTTGTTCCATTTGAGCCTGTCAAGAGAATGAAAGGAACTATCTCATGGAAAGAGCCCAGTTAGGAATGTGCACACTGCCAAGATATTTGTATTGGATGGGCCTATCCGATGTTCTATCACCCCAAGATATGCGATGCAGTGTCAGTAAGATTAGGTGTGATGGAATTACTATTGGTATCTAATGCTCCGACACCATATTGCAGTGTAATTCCATCGCACCTAATCCTACTGACACTGCATTGCATATCTTGGGGTGATAGAACATCGGATAAGCCCATCCGATACAAATATCTTGGCAGTGGCACATGTATTGGTTGCACACAGTGCTGCCAATATCCAAAACCAACTGTCCCCATTTGGTGGAATGGAAGACAGAAGGTCTGGAGCTCAGACCAGGGGTCATAGCCTTTCATTCTATAAATAACAGCATTGGTAATTGGTACTTGTTGTGGATTTCTATTCTCATTACATCATCTTTCTGATTACTCGTTCATTTGTAATTGGCTGGATTCAGATGTCAGCCCTGAGGACTGCATAGCAGTCCCACAGACTGAAACCAGATAGGCACACACATGGTGACCAAGAAGAATAAGTGTAGTAAGTAATGTACACATGTAGGAACATAGTGTAACATAGGTAATGAGCAGTGTAACAAGTAAGTCACACCTAAGGCTCAGTTTCAAGAGTCATAAGCATAGTATACTTATGACAGGAGCCAATTAGCAGGCCCTGCCACTAGAGCAATGGAACCACAGACTGGCCCACATGGCCATGTAATAGCATCACTGCCAAGATATTTGTATCAGATGGGCCTATCTGATGTTCTATCACCCCAAGATATGCGATGCAGTGTCAGTAGGATTAGGTGCGATGGAATTACTATCGGTATCTAATGCTCTGACACCATATTGCAGTGTAA
>MU167210.1:366147-377182 GCA_015951145.1 Cronartium quercuum f. sp. fusiforme G11
GGGGTGATAGAACATCGGATAGGCCCATCCGATACAAATATCTTGGCAGTGCCTGTTGTGTAGTCTCCCCAGTGAATACACAAGATGTGATGCCCCAGGCAGCAGGGCCCAGATTTCCCTGTGTTGGCAAGGAAAGTGCAACACTAGCTGTGTGTCATGAATAAGGGTTCCTGGTCATCACACTGTGAAACTCACAAGCCACAAGGGTCTTCCCAAGCTTTGACCATCATCTCCAAAGACCCTTTGATGATGTAAAACTCACCACACAAAACAAAGGTCTCTCCTTGGTGAGCAGGCCCTTCACCAGCACTCGCACCAAAAGGCGCAGCTTTTGCTTTTTTTCATTTTATTTTTTTTGTGCTTTGTAGCTACAAAAAAAAAGCATTTATAAATAAAGCTACAAACAATATATATATATATAAACATATGTAGAACTGATAAAAAAAAAGTAAGATAAGTTAAATTCAACCATCATCACTTTTCATTGAAGGGTTCCAATTCCTTCAAGTAAACAACATCTGAATGATAAAAGAATAAAAAAAAAAAAAAAAAAAAAAAGAGAGTATGAAGATCAAAAAAAAAAAAAAAAAAAAAAAAAACTCATGATTTTTTTTAACCAAGAGAGTTGCAGGTCGCATGGACTAGTGTTGGGTCAGTTTTGTGAATAGTCGAAAGAGTCTTGGAATCAGGGTAGTGTGATGGGTGATGTGTGGCACTGGTATGAGGCTGATAAAGCAATCACAGTTAAATATATGTGTGTCCTCCTCTCGACTTCTCTGAATGTGCTGACCTGGTACGAGGCACAGCGGATGAAATTAGAGATTCGAGATAGAGGTAGGAAGATAAGTATGCGATCTTAGGATACTGATAACAGACTATAGAAACAAACATAAATTAATTATTAAGTAACTATTTTTGAATGGAAAAGTAGATAAAATATAGGAAATATGGCGAAAAAGAAAATAAAATAAAATTAACGGTTAAGAATAAAGAAGGGATGATACGTACGATCTCTTTCCCAAGATGGGAAAAGAGATCCTAGTTGCTGAATATTGCAACATTATATACCTTCTTCACTTAAAGTTGGTTGGGGTTATCTGTAATACTGTAGATGACGTAGTTGACAATCATTCTTCTAAAAGGTTAATAGATTTTCTTCTTCGTCTGGCAATTCTCTTCTTCACTTTCAAATTATAAGTTTAACGCAGTTCGCTCGTCGATTGGTCGCCAACGATTTTTTTTTTTTTTTTTTGGAAATTTTTCTTTTTATAGGTAAACAGGTGTATAGAAAGAACTTGAAATACTTGAGAAAACGAATTGAAAAAGTGTAGCCTAGGTTATAATGAGTAGAAAACTGTTTCAAAATTTGTTAGACAGGCAAGCTCACTTTCAGCATATGTGCATTGCAATGGATGCATGTTATATGTCACATAACATTGGTGGTGTACCGCCGAAGAGCTTTGCTCAATGAGACGCAGGATTACCAGTTTGGAATGGGGGAGTTTACGCGAAACTCGTGAGAACTACTAAAAACTCGGAAAGGGCGGGTACATTTACCATCTGATTTCCCGTCGCGGTAGTTTCCCTAGTAGTCAATGCTGGTGAGGTTACCGAGATTGGACCGCCAACTGCCGACAGTCCACTCACGCGCACGAGCAGGCAGGACCTGCCGTCCTATCACAAGTAGAATGCCTGCCAGTTGGGTGTAGCATACCTAATATCCTCGTGCTGACTGCTGACGCAGGTTGTTAAACTTTCAGTTCTCAACCTCTGACGTTGACTCTGATTGCTAGTCCCCGTGCATCATGGTACCCTGGCACTCAATTCCTTCAGTGGCCTCATTTCGGGCATCCTGGGCCAGGAGCCATCACGATCTGAAGGGGGCAAATCCACCACCATGATGTACATTCGAGATTCTTATCAAACTTGATAAACAGCTGGCATTAGACTACCGGCTGTGGGTCCGCATGTATATCAACCAAAAGCACATATCGTAGCGATGTTCTCAAAAAGTCACCGCGATCAGGCTTAATCCCGGTACCGAAGCACGAGTATAGAGTGTCATCGCGGATCGGGATATCCCACTGTTTGACTTCTCTCCGTCTGGTCTCCTGATGATCCGAGCATGATATAACCGATCGTATTTACAAGCTGTGCCCCAGGGACCTTCCGAGGGAATATAAAGCTGAACATAACTTCCTAAGGTCTCATTTGCTGCGAGTTACTTAAGTGGTGGATATTGATAGCTTTCCCCAACCTGACCCCCTTAATCTCCTTCAGCATTGACCAGCAGACAACTCCCATTACAGACCTTTCCCGTCCAATAAATACTAACGCAACCAACAATTCAATGCACCATCTATTCTTGACTCTCTGCGCCGTGTTCCTATGCACCACTACTATACTTGGGGCACCTAGCGTCCCGGACCCGGAAGTGCTTCCTGAGAGCACTCAGGCCCGTTTCGCGCTTCAGGGTCGCTTACAAATGCCTGCCGATGGTGATCAATTTGTCAACCAAGGCGGGGCGATGGGTGACATGCAACTCATCTACAGTTGGCCCACATCGCTGTCGAAAACGAACGTTCAACCCGAAGCGAGCTCGCGTACTCTTGCCATCGATGTCATCCTGGTTCCGCGTCGGGAAAAAGGTTGGAACCCAGGTCCGCACGAAGTCGTGGTGAGTACCGGTTATACCCTCCTATAACCTTACTTCAAAGGGGATAGAACACTGAAGAACATTGGCCATCACAGTTGGCTCGGGGCTTGCGAGCAAAGGAAGGGGATCTCTCCCAAATACAAACCAACTTTGTTCCTCCGATTTCAACCTGTGGTGATTACCGTAAGCAATTGAGTGTTGGTTTGACACATGAAGCAGGTTGAACTGACAACCACACACAGGCCTGATGGTGACGGAGAATCAAATTTTAGATGTGAGTATGTCTTGAAAATGAAAGAGCCACCAATCACTGGTTACTGATAACTCTTTGTCTTCAAAATTAAATCTCTAGAACGCTGTGGTTCAATTTACGGCTGGAGCTCCAGGTGTCTGTGAGCTCTAAGCCAATCTTTCTCTTTCTTTCTTTTTTCTTGTTCTTTTTTTTTTTTTTTTTTTTTTAAATCTTTTAGTCAAGGCAAAAGTATTTTTTTCTTCCCTTTCCCATCAGCTGTTGCTTGTAGCCCCTTAGAATACTACTGAAGAAATTCAAGAAATTCAAAGGGTCTCACTTTTCCGAATAATTTCTTTCATTTCCTGTAGAATTCATAGTAATTTAATTCAACATATCATATGTTGGTAAATATACTATTTAAGCTAGAATTTTAGCTTCATCAGCTATTATTTTTTTTTTTCCTTTCCCACTACTCAGATGTGAATGTATTACAATTTCATCGATGTATATCACTCTTTCTAAGGGTTCAATAACATTCTTGTTGACAATTGAAATCCTATGCTTACATAGTATAGTTTAATGCAAGAGTGTAAACCCTGTCATATCAAAGAAATTGGCATCCTACTGAACTCAAAATCCAAAACCATACAGGTATCTGCAATGATGATGAGATCTGGGACTGCGTCTTAATTGAACCTAGCTTACTCATCAATTTTTTCTTATTTTTTGTATTCAACTCAAGTCAAATTTTTCCTTGTTGGTGATCAAAAAAAAAGTAAAGGCTTTTCTTGTGATTCACATGGATCATGAATCCTCTCTTCCTTTTAAAAGCAAAGAATGTTATTTCACTAGGTTCATTAGGGGTGTTTCCCTATTGGGAAAGTAAGACATTATCATACCAAAGAACCCCTTTGGGTCTGTAGACTATAATTTTTTTCCACTGCTTTACAAGGCTATTTTAGATATGCTCTAAGGTTTGAGTGAGACATGCTTAATTGAATATCAACACATCTTTATGAAACAAATTCTTCAAAAAAAAAAGGCAAGGATATATAAACCTTGCCTGGGAAACAGTTACCAAGAGATTGATTTTAAAGATTTGAGACCAGATCATCTCATGGCTAATAAGTGACATATATTTCACATACATTCACTGCCAATATATTTTCATCGCATGGAAGCTTGCTATGTAACATAGCATGTCTTCATGTGATACTATGGACCATTTTTCAAGGTCCCTACCTTGGAAAATAGACCTATTGCATCGCATTTTGGCCTGCTATGTGACATAGCATGCCTCTATGCAATGCAATTTTCTTGGCAGTGATTGCTGTAGCATATTACACATGTAAACAGTATTGTAAAATCACTATACACATGTCACACTGAGTACTGTAATGTACACCACCAAGATATTTGCATTGCAAGGAGACATGCTACATGCCTCCTTGCAATGAAAATATGTTGGAAGTGGTACCACATATACAAAACAGTACTGTAGTATAAAAAAAACTTGGAAATGAGATTTGAGTTTGTCAGTTGAATTTACATAGTCATCACAGCCAATTCTATTTCAAGTGACTGTAAAAAAAAAAAAAAAGAAAGAAAGAAAAAGAAAAAGCATAAACCCCTACCTAAGGCTTTCCAGGGTCCTCTACTTCCTTCTTTTGAGAAAAATTATACATATGAACAAAACTCCATATAAGTCTGATAGATCTTTTTTTTTTTTTTTTTTCAAATTTTCAGGAATTGATTGAATTGAAAGGATTTTTTAAAAAAAATGACTAACATTAATCTCTAAAACCCACAAAGTATATATATATAGATATAGGTAAGTTTGAAAAAAAAAAAAAAAAAAAAAATCAGTTTTGAAAAACCCAAACATGAAGATTAGTATGATAATTTAGTTTTGTTCAATGTTTATGATGATATGAAGACCATAATAATCTGTTGCCTCAATAAACAATTCAATTTTTTTTTTCTTTTTTTTTTTTTTAAAAAAAAAGAAGAAACCCTTCTTTACAAAACTTTTGGCACCATGTTAAATACATATATATAATTGAAATAGAATAGTTTAATCCAGATTAGAGAAAAAAAAACCCTTGGTTTGGTTTGATTTGATAGGACAAGTTTTTTTTTTGTAAAAAAAAAAATTAAAAAAAATTGAAAAGAATTGGAATTTTTTCAACTTTTAACTTTTTTGAAATAAGAAAAAAAATAACCTTCCGAAAGAAATTTCTTATCAAAAAAAAAAAAACCGTAATTATTTTGATTCAAAAGAAAAATTGAGATCAGTGGGAAACTTTTATTTTTATTCGCCATCTCTCTCTCCAACCTAAAAAAAAAATCCGGCATCCAACAATCTTGGAAATCTTCCGGCGTCATTAATGTATCAATGAGACCCCCCCTCAAAAAAAAAAACAAAAAAAAACGAAAAAACTCCATCTTGAGAGTGTGAACAAAAATGGGTTTTATTTTGAAAAAAAAAACAACTCTAGTGTACTAATCAAGTAATAAAAACAAAAACATATGATATAATTTGAATGTAATTTCATAAGAGAACATATAATAATGGCTTTATGACTATAAGATTAAATCATATTTTCCATTCTTTTCAGTTTCTTGTTGTTTATTTCTAGTAGGTGCAGATGGTGAATGAAATTTAGCTCTACGTATCCAAAAAAAAAAAAAAAAAAAAAAAAAAAAGGAGTATCAGTATATCATCTCAAAACTAAACTAAGGAGCAAGAGTGAAAGACAAACTTTTCACCAGCAGCAATTGAAGGAAAAGATTGGAAAGCGTCTGGATGTTTAGGTAATGGAACTTCCCTACATAAATCATTTTTTTTTTAAAAAAAAATTAGTAATATTTTTTTTTTAAAAAAAAAAAGAAGTAGAGAAATAAAACAAACGAGAAGTAAGGGTGTTTAAGTGCATCTTCAGCTGAAATTCTTTGGTTTGGATCATAAGTTAACAATTTATTTAAAAGATCTATACCATTTTCAGTGACAAATTTAAATTTGGATCTAATACTAGAATAATTTGGAAATGAATTTAAATTTAAATTGGAAACATTAGGTAACTTATTAAAATCAAACCAAATACTATCATTTGGTTTACCTAATAATTTGAAGATTTTGGAAATTTGATCAATTTCACCTTTACCAGGGAATAAAGGTTCTTTTAAAATCAATTCACCAAATATACAACCAATACTCCATAAATCAATTGAAGTATCATAATTGGTTGTGCCTAATAAAAGTTCAGGTGATCTATACCAAAGTGTAACAACTAATTGTGTCATATTAGAATCCAATGGATCACTATAAGTTCTAGCTAAACCAAAATCGGCTACTTTAATTTGACCTCTATTATTCATTAACAAATTCGAAGTTTTTAAATCTCGATGTATGATCCAATTATTATGACATAATGAAATTGCTGATAATAATTGTAACATGATTGTTTTTATTTCTGATGATAAAAATGGAGTTCTCATTGTAGTTAATAAAGTTTTTAGATCATGTTCAATAAAATCCATTACTATAAATATTCTATAAGAAAAAAAAACATTTTTAGTTTTTTTTTGAAAAAAAAATTGATTAAAAATGTGAAAACTTACTGAGTTAAAGTATCACCTACTACAATCTCTCTTACATGTACTATATTTTCATGTCTAGCTAACATTAACGTATGAATTTCTCTTAAAGATGTAATTGGAAATCCATTCTTTTCTTGATCCATTTTAATTTTTTTTAATGCTACAATTTCACCAGTTTCTTTATCTTTTGCTCTAAAGACTACACCATAAGAACCTTCTTCGATATGGTTTAACCTATATATATATATATTCAATGTCAGTTTTTTTGTCTTTTTTTTATTGAGTATTTTCAATAAAGATGAAAGTAGTGAATTAATTACCTCTCATAACTATAAACTGATCTACAACCTTGTATAGTAGGATATAAATTTCTTAATTGTTGAGATCTAGTTAATGATCGATTTAAAACTGAATGATGACGACCATCAGACTTTTTATCAAAGTTAGATTGATCATCATTTAAATCTTTCTTCTTTCCCTTCTTTTTTTGTTGTTGTTGATGTTGATCACCATCATCATCATTATTAAGTTGTTGTTGTTGATTTGAATTCAAATTATGATGATGATTACTATTATTAGCAGGTGAACCAGGTCTAGATATATTTAAATCTGAGAATGCAGCTTTTCTTGATCGTTTAGATGGACGTAAATGATGATGAACCGGTTTTGAATCTTCTTCTGTTTCGATTTGATCTTCATCATCATCATCCCATTTTGATCTACGAACGGAAGATACTGTGAACGAGTGCAAAGGTGTGGGCTGTGATGATAACTAACACAAGCTCAAATATTGATCGATTGATTGATGATAGGGAATCAGATTGAGGGTGCAATTGAGGAAAGCTTGAACTGACCGTTTGATGACATCTTGACGTGGTTTTTCAGTTCCAAGTCGGAAACAAATAAATTTGAAATCAAATCCGATCGAAAGTGATTGACGGTCAGGCTAAATCGGCTGAACTGGATATAAGCATCGCATCACAAAACACACCTGTGAAACTTGGCGTAAACTTAACCAAGCAACAGTGTTTTCCATCAAACTCTCAACTAACGATACGTTGGATTTGATATTTCTATTTTTTTTTTTTTCCAAGTGCGATTTTGTATTATATAACACACCAGGTGAGAGACTAGTTCATAACTTAGTTCGACCACAAGGTCGGAAACTAACACTGGGGAGAAGATTATGTCACATATCAATATGTGAGACATGTGTTGATCATACTCACACAGTACTCACGTAGAAAACTAGCAGATCAATGTCACATACCTTGAATGTGACATAAATCCACTTACTGTACACTTTTCATATTCTCCCTCTATTTTCTTTGTTAAGTATTGTCTCAACTACCTGAGAGCTTGACGGTTTTGGACAAAGCTCTCACACCATATTGTCCTAGGGGCGCTATAGTCCAAATGTTAAAATCCAGACCAGATTTTTGCCCATTTTTTTTCTGGCTTGTATGGGTATGTCACGCTACACAAGTACACTCTGCCTGTGAAACATGGCTTTGGTGAATTTCAACCAAAGCAAAGAATTTCAGACAGCATACACTGTGTTGCAAAGTTGATTCAATTTCTAACTACCTGATTGCCATACTATAGTCATGAGGAAATGTGCTGAGAAATCCCTGGTCAAATTTGTGATGCACAATATTTTGGTTGAACTGTCTCAATATGAGTGTAGGACTTGAAGGGTTGAATTCACAACATGTTTGCTTACTCCAGCAACAACATGGAGGTAGGTCATGAGAGCAACTGAGAGGAAGAGCCAGCTTCTATCAGTATGTCCTGCTGAAAAAGTAAGATCATCACTCAGATTCAGAACTGAGAAAAAAGTTGGTTGAAAATCAAGAGAAGGGAGGCAAAAATACTTACACAGGGTTTGAGAGTCATTACACTCTGAAGCTTGTGTGTCTGTAGATGTAAAGCCAGCCTTTTCATTTGAGAGTAAGCTGGTCCTGATAAGCTTGTCATGAATTGAGGACACCGCTGCATCACTGCCAGCAAAAATTACTTGGACAAGGCTGTCCGAGAACACCTCGGACAGCCTTGTCCGAGTAATTTTTGCTGGCAGTGCATGTAAGTTCTTGGATAGAGATTGTAAGTTTCAGGTGGTTAGAAATTGTAAGTTTCAGGTGGTTAGAAATTGAATCAACTTTGAAACACAGTGTATGCTGTCTGGCATTCTTTGCTTTGGTTGAATTTCACCAAAGCCATGTTTCATAGGCAGAGTGTACTTGTGTAGCATGATATACCCATACAAGCCAGAAAAAAAATGGGCAAAAATCTGGTCTAGATTTTAACATTTGGACTATAGCACCCCTAGGACAATATGGTGTGAAATCTTTGTCCAAACCTGTCAAGCTATCAGGTGGTTGAGACAATACTCTACAAAAAATATTGAGGGAGAATGTGAAAAGTGTACAGTAAGTGGATTTATGTTACATTTGAGGTATGTGACATTGATCTGCTAGTTTTCTATGTGAGTACTGTGTGAGTATGATCCACACATGTCTTACATATTGATATGTGACATAATCTTCTCCCCATTTTAATAGCCATAGTTGGGAATAAGTAGGTTTATGACATGAATGGGGATGACAGTTCCAAATCTGTTTAAAAATACAAGGCATTTCCACAACATTTATTGTGCACCACACCTACTGGAACCTGGCCTATTTGATGCATGTCCACCCTGAGGCTATAGCCTTCTTGAAGTTCTCTGGTATGTTGGGCTTCAAGGTAGTGTTGGAAAAAGAAATACTAACTTTTTACCCCAGAAAATGAGGCAAGCCAACAACTATCAATCTGTCCTGAGCCAATTTTCCCCTTACCAAGCACACTTTACTGTGCTCAACTATGTTCAACACCTATGGATCTGACCACCAGGTACTCCAATTGACAATGACTGACAAGCAAGCCTTCCTTCCATGCTTTAAGATCACTTGCTGCCCCAAGAAATTAAAGAAACAAGACTTTGTAGACATGGTCAAGACCCAGTTGAGTTCTCTTCCCACTGACATCTCATCTAACAAAGAGGTCTGTCAGCCATGGCACAATCTGAGGAAACCAGATTGTCTCATGACTGACAGAGTACATAGAATATACATACAGTACTGATAACATTACATATGAAATCAGTACTGTAAACACTTTTTACTTACAGTACTGTAACATACACAGAGTACTGTATTCATTTGAGGTAAAAATTTTAACTGTAATACATGAACACTTGTAATAATGAGTAGTACATGTAATTAATGTAGTATAACAACCAGTACTCATACTGTAGCATTTAGAGGCTTGAAATGAGAAAGAGCTTCATAGACTGTACACTTGGATATGTTTTGTCATGATTTCTATTCCTCTTTAAGACATCTCTCTCTCTCATTTGTTCACATGATTGTCTAGTGTTGCAATCATTCAGACAGACCCATATAAGTCTGTCACATGATCAGACAAAACAAGTCTTGTGGTTTCAGTTCCAGTTGGGCTGTGCACATGTATTGGTCACACACAGTGCTGCCTCATCTAAAACCAACTGTCCCCATCTGGTGGAATGGAAGACAGAAGGTCTGGAGCTTGCACCTTGGGCCTTAGCTTCATTGGCCTTTAATAACAGCACTGGTGGTACTGTAGGCTTGTGGTTTTCCATCTATTTTCTCATTACATCATTAATGGCTGATCATTCATTTTTAGCTTGATGAACTTCTTGTTTTCTCTCCTGTTTCATCCTGTTTCTATCACTCTCCATATCTATGAATACTGTCTCTCTTGCTTGTGTTTATTCAATAATCTTTATCATCCAATCATCTTACTATTTACTATTTACTATCATTAGCATTGTTATTCCCTAGAATTACTAGCCTTGAGAATCTGCCATGTTTTACCTCTAGCTTGGAATCCCAATCCCTTGTTAAGAGCCTCTTAGATGTCAAATTTCTCTCTTTAGTCATCAAGAATAACTAGCCCAATGATAAATAAGTCTTAATTGACTTGTTTATCAGTTCAGGAGTGCAAGTTATATTACAATAAGACTTGTATTGGTGTGTAATATAACCCCGCTCTCTGACAAGGTCACTGAAAAGGTCAACCTAATCACTGCCAGTTTAGTCAAGGCTTTCACCCATCAAGGAAAGACGGTCACAGACAATTCCCACAGAAGGAAATGCTGGTAGGATGAAGAAAAACTGTTGTTACTAACGATACAGAAACTGTTAAATAAACACTGAGTCAACATTCAAGTTAGGGATTGAGAGAACACAAGAAGACTGTGGTTCAAGCAGTAATGATCACAACACCTGGGGTATCAGGTGGTTAGTAAAATGACTTGAAATTTGGCTATGTAGCCCTAAACGCTTGAAAAAGCTATATAAGTGAGGTACACACCTGGCACACGTGGCACAGGCACTGCCAAGATATTTGTATCGGATGGGCCTATCCGATGTTCTATCACCCCGAGATATGCGATGCAGTGTCAGTAGGATTAGGTGCGATGGAATTACACTGCAATATGGTGTCAGAGCATTAGATACCGATAGTAA
>MU167210.1:386434-401293 GCA_015951145.1 Cronartium quercuum f. sp. fusiforme G11
AAAAAAAAAAAAAAAAAAAAAAAAAAATATGCATAAAACCCAACTTGAGGCGTTTTAGCACACTCAAAACCTCCCCCTTATCTTAGTTTTTTGTCAGCCACCCCTTCCACCCTTCCTAGAGGATGAGGTTGGGATAGACAATAAATACCACCCTCATCCTCAGTTTCTAATTACATGTAATTAGCCTTGATCATTATGTCTTGTAGCATTTCCGGTACATGTGCTCAATAAAGAGTAATAATTTCACACGGGAAATTGAGAAATTATCATGTTACACTTTGAAGAGCACATGGTACCGTGAAAGGTACATTGTTTTCCATACACTGGTATCTCTGGAGTAGAAACTCGGAGATACCTAGAGGTTTACAACACCTTGACACGTGTACATAAGACTATGGCAGTGTAAGTGGACTCATCATCATTGTTCCGAAAAAAAAAATAAAAGGCGCCTCCGAAACAAGTCCAATTTTGAAAACTCCGTCATTCCGTTGTTGCATTTCTTGTTTTTTTTTTTTTTTTCTTTTCTGAGGTCCCAGCAGTAGCAGCCTCACCGCAAATAAGGTCAATGTTTTTTTGTGTGTACCACCACCACCATCATCATCATCATCATCATCCAACCAATCACACGCCATCTAAGCCTTCACAATTGAACAATATACACCACATTGCTCGAAATACAACACCATAGGCACAACACACATACACAGCACACAATCGAGTTACCCTCTCTCTCTCCATTGTAACAAAAACTAAGACCAACTCAACAGCTAAACAAAAGAACTATTCATGAAACAAAAAAACAAAAAAACTAGTTTCTTAAACCAAAAATCACCAAACGCAAAAAACACCACTTTCACCACTTCTCATCATTAGCCCAACTGACTCTTGAAAACCACATCTAGTCAAACAAGACACATTATTCAAGACTTGAAAAATTGAATCCACCACAAACATCAAACATCATAACATATTACAACTGTCCATCTAATATTAGTCCATCATCCACCTTGTGATTTCTTGTATGTCAAAGATTTAGCCGATATAAATCACATGCTAATGATCATCTTACGCTTTTCCTTGTTGATCGACCACAACTCCTTTACTCAAGAATCCTAATACCAAAGGAATTAAACTACAAAAACGATCAAAGAAAACAAAAAACCCAACACACAACATCAATCAACACCTTAATTTTTCTTCAAATCATTAATCACCAACAAAAAGAAGAAGAAGAAGAAGAAGAAAGAGAGAGAAAGACAAACCTATTCTGTTGACATTGTGTTACAAGTTCTTCTCCACTCCTCCAAAACTTTTCTTGAAATTCTTCCACTTCATCTTTACCTCCAGTTTCTTCTGCTTTGGTCATTGAATAAGGATTTAAACCAGCTCTACCACCTTCTATATTTTGTCTCAATTGTAATGCAAGTAATTTTTGTTGTTTCTTTTTTATATGTAATTGTTGTGCTAATGCTCGTTTAGATACTATTGCAGCTTGTAATGTTTTCTCAGCTGAACCTGTACCAAAAATATATGTTTCAGACAAAGAATTAGATCGAATTCGTTGTGGTTTGGTGGAAGTTGAAACAGCGGTGCCTGTATTTTCAGCTGGATCCTTCTTTGCGGATTTTCTACTCCTAAGAGTGATAGTCGTGTGTGTGTGTGGGTTGACGGTGAGTGGCATGAACTCTTCATTGGGAATTAGCGTATCACGAAGGACCTGCATAGCCGCAGCTTGAGCGATTGCGCCCGCGTGCGGACTAGGTTTCGCTTGTTGAAGTATGTGTTGAGAACGTGTCACGAGCTCGGTGAAATCAGTACGCTGGGCTGAGGTTTCAAAACTAAAGAGGTATTTCCGTGACATATGAAGGTGGTTCATGAAAGTGATCTGTAGCGTGTCCCGCATGAAAGCTCGTTCTACTAAAATCGTCTTCGCTAGTGGTAGGCCCACGTACCTCGACGCATGTGAGCCAATCTTGACAAATGTAATGTTACAGAGACCAAGCGAGCGCCCGAAGATCCTGAACGAGCATGAGCGTGATTTAGAAAAAGTGAGGAACGGGGGCTCAAATTTGAGCCCAGTACTGAAGAGCTTAATAGCAAAATGTGGATCAGGTTCAGGGATAGTGAAAGTGACCGGAGCAGAGGCTATCTGATAAGTGAGCCTATTCGGGAACGCGTCTGTCAACCCACCACCTTCGGGATCCAATCTCGCCGCTGCATTCGTGATCACGATCCGTTCTGTCTCCTCGTCTGTCACTTTCGCTTGCACAATCTTATCCCGCTGTACCGCCGCGTAAACTTTTGCTAATAGCATCTCCAGTTTCTCATCGCTGATCAGTTTCTCTGGCGCAAACTCTTCTCCGTTTTCTCCCTCTGTACTTCTGCCGTCTCGCCTAACCCTCAAGCCGTCCACAAACTGCTCGACGCTATCGGCCATTCCTTGAGGGAGCGCAAAGGCTCGGGTGACATACTTTGTCGAGTCATGCAAACTGCTATGCAGAACATCGTTGAGCCCGAGTAAGGCTTTTACGAGCTTGAGCGCAAGCGACTGCGGGATACCAATAGCTTCGTTCACCGCCGCCCACTGCGCTGCAAAGCCTGTCAATAGCCTCTCCACTGCTTCTACATCGTTTGGAAGCCTGAGCGAGAGCATCAACACTCTCAACGCATCGTCTATCCTACAATGGTGGAACTTGTACCTGTCTACGAATGCCTTCAAGAGCTTTGTGTTGGTTGGCGCGCAGAGAAACGCTCCGAGTTGTTTCTTGTCCAGCCCTGGCGTCAAGAACAGCATCTTGGCGACCGAACCCTGATCGTCCTTGACTAGCCCGCGCGCAATCGTGTCAGTCACCGTCTTTGCCGGGTCGATTGCAAAGTTGGCGATAAATTGCTCCAGCAGAACATGACTGGGCACTGGCTGCTTCAAAGGGTTGAGCGTGGGCTCAACGAGGGAAACGTGCCCGTTCATGGCAGAGGTATCGAGGCGGGGAGTCACACACTCGAGTTTGTTGATCTCCACCACGCTCTTGGTCAAAAACGAGTTCTTGAGGGTAATCGGAAGCTTGGGCACTCGCTCACCATCCTCCGAGAGCTGCTCTTCGAACTCGACGATTGGCTTGGTTATCACTAGGATATCATTGAAGAGAAACAGGTAACGATCCTTGACAGAAGTCGAATTGACGACCTGAAGCACGGGCCCGTGCAGCTGTAGTTTTCTTGGCGGCTGGTTCAGCATCGACGGCCGTCTTGATAAGTTGGGCTTGGTGAGGTCTGCGAGATTGAGAAAAGGTCCGAGTTTTTGAAGAATGCGTTGGCGATGCTCGGAGGTTGCAGGGGATGATTGATGTGAGCTCAGTGAGCTACGAGAGGTGGACGAGCGAGACTTGAGGGAGGTATGGGGAAGGAGGGCACTGGCATTTGAAGCGATGGTGTTGGATCTGCCGAGACCGTTGTTGGTCATCGCCGAATGTGTATTTCGACGCTGGATCGGACCTGAGTCGGCGTCAGGGACTGATGATGACTGTTCAATCTCTTCAAGCTGCTCCTCGACGTCGTTGTGGCTCATTGCACCGGACTGGGAGAGTGACGGGCTCATGATACGGCTGATGGAGCCAACTGACGGACAATGACCAAAGTTGGAGGAGTCAATGAGCTTGGGTGAGCTGATCAGGTTGACGCTGATGTTACTAGAGGCACTACCAGCTCGGTTACGATTGGCATTCGAGCTGAAGAAGCTCGTTGCAGTCGAGAGGATGCTGTTGCCATGTGAGCGTGATACTTTGCTGGTTTGAGAAGAGCGTGGCGACTTGACAGACGACTCAGAGGCCCCGGTCGACATGGAAGGCGAAGTGAAGGCCGTTGTCGAGGTGACGTTACTCGAACTCGATGCCGAATTGCTAAGCGGAATCGGTGTCGAGTGGCTCCCGACAGGCGGTGAGAAAGCCAAAAGAGCGGGGAAAGGTGCCAGTTTGAGATCATTGTAGCGCGCGAGGTCGGTAGCCGAGGCCGGGGGCAAGTGGGAGGTCCTCATGTTGGCCGCGGGTGGGAATTGGGATGGACCAGGAATACGGGACTGCGTTTTGAGGGTAGGTGGAGACCGAGATAAAGTGCGATGCGCTTGGCTGATCGGAGGGGGGTTACAAGGCCTTTGCGGGCGGTTCTTGTCATTTGTCTGATTCGAGAGTCGCCGCTTGAGTTGCATGCTGGCAGAGTGAGAAAGTGGGTCGTCTGGGTTAAAAACCTGGCTGTTTGGGGTGACAAGTACAATTAGTATCGAAAATGTCTCAACTTTTGTTGGGATCGGAATACTGACGCTGACAGCGACGAAGCAGTACTACCTCGGCTCATTTCCTCTAGTGCTCGGGTGACTTGCTCTTCGTATGAGCTGTCGGACGTGGTATGCTTGGCACCGACGTTAAGGGGGGCAGTCGGAGGGCTAGCACAGTACTCGGGCCATGCCGAAGTAGGAACCGATGGATCGTTATACGACGTCCTATCGACCAACAACTAGTGATTATCGGAAGGCGGGGTAAAACAAAATTGCACAGTTAGACCGACTAGTCCATCAAGTGAGGGAATCAATCTTGGGTATTTCATGTGTGATTGAGGTATTCAAGGCCAGGTCACCGAAGCAACCGACAACATATCGATAAGAGCGTATGGAAACAGTAACGAAGGATGGAAGACTCGAGGGACATATATACAAAGCACTTCGCCTGGATATAGAGTCTGCCCAGGCCAAAATGAAATTCTTCCAGATAAATAAACTTTCAGACTTACCGTTCGCTCACCCTTCGTCCTGTTCTCTAACTCATGTTCATCATCATTCTTCGTCTTAATCAGCGTTCGAGCGCTCGGCGATAAGGTCGGACACGGAAACTTGTAATCTGTCAGGCAATCTGTGTCATCTCGAACCACCGTTTCAGGTAGGGTAGGAGCGGGACTAAGGATGATGTCATTCAATATCGCTTCCGATCGGTCAACTGTCACATGACTTGTACTCGTAGGGCTAATCAAGCCATCTGCTGCAATGATAGTAGACGTTGCAGGCGAGGATGAACTACTGCTGAGAGTGGTGGTGGTAGTAGTCTGATAGACGATCACCTCGATAGGATCCATCCTCGCAGCCGGCGAGTTAGGCGCGCAAAGGGTCGAGGGAGCAGACTCGATCGAGTCGTGATGGTCTCCCTTATAGTTCATGAACGGAGCGAGCGAGTCCACCTGCCGAGCATCTTCCTCAATCTCGTTCGTCTCCAAGCTACTCGCGCCACCAGTTGACTGATTTGAGACCTGCCCGGGGGTGTCAGGACCAGCTGTTTGCATAGATTGACCCGCTGCCTCGGCCAGCAGCTCGCCATCGAGCGTGTTGTCCAACAAACCCATTCGGTCTAGCACACTGTCTCGGTCACGCTCGACGGAGTGACGGTAGGAACGGAACTCTGAATTGAGTGTAAAGTTCGAGACCCCCGATGAAGACGCACGGTTTGTGGTGGGAGTGGTGGTCCGGGTCGAGCTGTGGGCCAAGCTGTGTCGGTCGGGATGTTGAGAAGAACCTGAGATCTTTTTGTCCACACATAGTCCTTCTGTGGCCGCTGTCTCAGCGCCAGAGTCGACCGAGAGACCTTTGTTAGAAAAGAAATTCGAGGTCAAGCTCGAGCCTTGGGATTGAAGTGAGGGTGGCTGAGCTGGAGGGCATTCGGTGGAATCGGGGGAAGCAGGCTGGAACTTGACTTGCTTAGAGTCATGCGCACAAATCATTAGATCAATGTCATGCCCCTCCTTGGCCATCACCGAGCGCTTGGTCCAATTAGGGCTAGAGGGAGGATGTTCAAGATCGTTGAGACTCCCACTCCGAGGTCGAGACTTGCGTCCGTCAGGAGGGAGTGAGTTATGATCAGTATCTACCATCGGTATCGCGAGCGCTGGAGGAGGTTCGGAGGCAGGCACTGATGACTTTTGACGATGGCTCGAGTTCAACGCGCCTCGGTTAGATAGTTTCCTAATCAAATTTGACCTCGCTTGCTCTCGTTCGGTTGAGGGCGACGCATCTCGATCAGCTTTCTGGCCTTGTCGGGCCAACCGATTCCGACCCTGGAGCGCAGACACGTCCAACCTAGGCGTTCGTTCGGTTCCGGTGGTGGTGTGACTTCGGCTGAGGGACTTGGCCACACCAAGACCGGGCTGGCTACGACCGGGACCATCAAGAGTGGTGAGCGTCTTCTTGTCCATTTTCTCAAGCGCTTTACGTTGCAGAGCAGACAGTCGAGGGACACCTCTGCCGTTGGGACCGACACCAAATCCAAGATTGTGAGGGTGTGCGAGCGGATAGGCGGATAAAGAGTCAGAGGTACCGGGTGGAAGTCGAAGGCTCTGAGCAGCTGCAAGTTGAGCACCATGCTTTTTCTTGTTTGTCTCTTCGAGGTGTTTCGCGCGCAGAAAAGGTGGTAGGTCATCCTCGTCTTCCTCATCCTCGCCCTCGTTTGAAGTTGGTGTCTTGACGCCGTTGAGCCGCGCGAGAGAGTCTAGACGTGCAGCTGCAGAGTTGGCACGTTCGAGGGACGAATGATAGTCTGAGATTGAGGAGAGTGGACCTTTGGGGTGTTTGTGAGCTTGTGAGTTAGGTTGTGGAAGTTGAGTTTGCCAGGCTTGTACTCGATCTTGATCGTCCTCCTCCTCCTCCTCCTCGACGTTCGAAGAGGAAAGGCTTGGGATTGGGGAAGGATTGATAGGGGTATTCATGATATGATTGAGATCAAGAGTTGATGTGACCGGTTCAACGACTGAACAAGCACTCTCATAAATATCAGAGCAATCAGTACGAAGTGATGGCGAGCTTGCACGGGAGCGAAGGGCTGATTGAGCTGATGGAGTCAAGTCAGGAGGATCGTGGAGAGAGGGGGGCGGATCGACAGGGAGGGTGGAGATGGGTCGAGGGTCGATAGGGTTGGGGTGGTGGGTGAGAGAAGATGGAGAGGAAGGATGTGGAAGAGAGTTTGAGGCTGGTGAGGGTGGGGGTAGTAAGGTCGAAGGCGAGGGTGAGGGTGAGGGTGAGGGTGAGGGTGAGGGTGAGGAGGAGTGGGAAAGGCGAGTGAAGAAGGAATTGTTGGATGGATTGAGGAAGATGTTGGAGGATGGGCTGAGGGAACGAATGGGAGTTGAAGGGGATAAAGGTCGATTTGAGGGTGGGACAGGTTTGAGATTGGATCGAGCATTGAAGAGATCATGAGGAATGAGGATAGGGGGTGGGTTGAATTTAGAAGAATTAGAATTAGAATTAAAATTAGTATTAGTATTGGATGATTTGTTGGTGGTGGTGGTCACTAGAAATTTACTATTCATCCTGAGTTGAGTGTGCAAGAAGGAAGAAAAAAAGAAATACAAAAAAACAGGACAGAGGTTTGAGAAGAGAAAAGGAAAGCAAAGCAGAGGGATGGGATAGGATATTTATCATCAAAGTACCAAGTAAATTACATATACTTGAAATTAAATTAAATTAATGATTTATTTGCTATCATCACACTCTCAGACCACTTTGACAATAAGTATGTAAGTACTCTCATCAACCGAATCTCACCGGACACATGGCTAAATATAATCAGGGTAATCAACTATCAATCAAATTCATCAAGAACTCTGACCAATCAATCAGATAGGAAGGCAACCCATTAAACCAAAAAAATAAAATAAAATAAAGTGATAAATAAATAGCACCTGCAGTACATTTAAATTGATCACAGTCTAAGATATTGGTTCATTAACCTCATGCTCATCATGATCAACAAAGGAGCAATATATACTAACAAAACATCCTCATTTATATGACATTGCCATTTGGTGATGAAAGTATCCCCAGAATCAAGTTGAACAAGAACCTACGGTGATGTAGAACTTCCATGTAACACAAATCTCACCCTCTCTAAAAATTTGATTGGTTCAACCATGACCAGATCATTTGTGGTACCTCCAAACATCTGACCCCCAAAAACAATTAGCTACCTTCATCTGCTTCAATGGCACTCTTTCAAACTTCCTTACCTTCTTTTTTCAACATTGTATCAATTCATTATATAAATGTTGATCTTGAGCTCAAATTTAACATGACCAAACGCACAATCTATTGTGACTTGTTCAAAACCCGGGGGTATCAGTTTGATTGAGAAAACATATACTGTAGGTTTGTTTAGACATGAATGTCCTTCAATGTGGGTTTGGTAAGAATACCTTGAACACTTGAAGATTCATGTTTTTACTTGTGGTTTTTATCACTACCTACGACAAAAGTTTCAAGGTCGTATTGTGTACACATCACGAGCTACATTGACATAACCGAGCAAATGAAATTCATAGCTAGGAATATTCAAACTGTAAAGAGGTTTTAAATGTAATGGCAAGTTCTCAGGAATTGAAAGCGCAGAAATGTATTTACAAGTTCCTGCACATAATTATAAAAAATTCCATCTACATTGATGGGCACCCTGTGAGTTTTTCAGACTTTTAACAAGACCAGATGTTTTCAAATACCTTCTCTTAGCCACAAAATACTTGTACAATTTTTATAATACCCAAGTGATGCTTATGCTTTTTCCAAAAAGCTTTGCACCACTCAACAAAAACTCAATTCACCAAAACTGCTTGCTCAGCATGGTAATTTTTTTTTTTTGTGTGTGATTTTGTATTACATACAGTTGACAAGTCCAACATGGTATTAGACTTGTCAGCTGTACTGAGTCAGCACCACTGTAAACATATGTAGTTAAAATCCCCGTCCGAAACCCATAAAATTTAAGGTTTTATGGTTTATATTTTTGCCCTCCTTCAACACTTTTTCACCAGTTCAACTCATCCATCCTTGCCAATGCGTGACGCACGATTCGACGAACAACCCTTGAGCGAAACTTGACCAACCAGTCTCACTCACCTGACTCACTCGATACCCTCGCCGATTTTTACCATTCGCCAGCCATCAGGTAACTGAAAATCGCGATTTCTAGTGGTCAACGCGGGTGTGTTTATAAATAAAACCTACCATCATGTTCCAGTCAACTCCCTGTTCAATCAACCCCCTACTAATCTTTCAATTCTCTGTCTTTGTCACGGGACCTGCTTCTTTAGATAGTCGCCTCAGTCTCCCAATCCGACTTCTCCTTCTCTGACAACGCCTATCATGGACCATAAAGACTACCAAGCTTCACGTACCAAGGTTAGGCCAAGTATTGGGGACTTACAAAATGATGATTTCATGGAAAAATTGGCCATGGAATCCGAAAAACTGAGAAGCGACCACGCGTTTACGTACACTCGACCACTCCCCGATGTCTCAGTCTCTGAAAGCTCTCGAGCAACCGGCAGCGGTCCCAACCCGAAGAAACCAGCTGTCAAAAAGTCACGCTTCGCTATGGAGCGAGAAGCGGAGCTTGAAGCCACTAGACAGGAGGCGGATTCTGATCCATCTCATCTTGCTCAGCCAGTACCAATAGGCAGATTTGAACTGGACCTGAGCGAGGATAAACTCGTTGGCCACAATGCTTTGCCAACGGGACCCCAAGTGTTTCAGGCTGGCTCGAACGGTTCTACTCAAGATACCCGGAAATCTCTTCTTGGGGAGATCGTGGAACGGGATGAGATGCTCACAGAACAGCCAAACAACGACTTTGCATCAAAATATGAGCCGAGTGGATTTCCGAACGCTGGCCCTTCTGAAAGGCTTTCAACGCACGTTCCTCGTTCACCATCACCTGAAGAGCGAGAGTTTCTGTGGAATCAAACAACTCCCGAGTTGGGGCCTCACTCACGGTCATCGACTGAAAGGTCATCTGATTCCGAGCTTTTGGTCCAAACAAAAACGCAAATCTCAACCGAGAATAATACTACATTGGCCAAAATGTCCGAATCCGAAATTTTGACCGCTCAAGCCGAAATCAAAGCCATGTTGATGTCATCGAACCCAGCCCTACTAGATAAGCTGCTCAACAAAAATAATGCGCAACCTTCTTGTGTTCAAACGGTTTGTAAGGATTCGAGAAATCTTATCGACTCGGATGAAATGAATTACGTTCAGAAAAAACCCTTGAAGCGTGTGCAGTTTTCGGAAGATGTCGTTACTTCTCCGCCTGCAGCTTCAAGCTACCCAAAGTCTGAACATCGGTGCCTTGAGAAATTGGCGACAGATGCCACGGGCGACTCTCGCTCACCCTCTGTCCCCGGGACCAAACAAAAATGTTTACATGAAGAAATACAACCTTTGCCCCAAGCTCGCACATTCATGTTTGATCTCAGCGGCCGAATGCTTAGAGCCATCCTTGATGATGATGCTTCAACTTTGCCATCATCTCAATCGTTTTGTGATAAAATTCATCCACAGCAAGCCGAGGCCTTTACCCTCAAGCAGCTCTTTGAATTGATCATGTCTTCCGTCCCGTCCCAACGAGTAATCGGATTTAAGATCATGACTCGGATAACGGACCGTCACCTGGTTGCCCAACCTGAGGACGCAGACGACGAGGAATTCAACATCTTTGTAAGCACCGAGCTTCAGCCTGCAATTTCAGACATGGTCCTAGCCGCCTCGCATACCCTGGGCGAAAAGAATGTGGGACTTGCGGACAGTGCTTCGATGCTTTTGAATTCTATCTCATGTGGCCTTTTGGAAACAAGGAATCACAACTCAAAATTCTCACCAGCTTCCGAATTGGGGTGGATCCAAGACCTGTTCACCAAAGTTGATATCTTGAGTAACATACAGTCACATTTTCGTTATCAGAGCTTACCCAAGGTATCGCTTGTCGCCATGGTCAGGTCGCTCTCTGCAATCATACAATTAAGTGAAGGCACTCGAGTTTCAGAAGAGATCACGAAACGGCCTATGTTCCTCGAAGAGCTCATTCAAGTTCTAGTGTCCGTCCCTTGGCCACCGGTCACCAATACCAAAATCGAATTGCCCTGCTTGGACTGCCTACATCTGCTTCAGACATTGGCTCAGTCTTCGCGTCTATGTAGTCAAGCATTGGTAGATCGGGGACTTTTGACTCCGACTTTCCGATTCTTGGCTCTCCCATATTGGTCTTCCCTTCACCCAGACTTAACTCTCATGATGACCCGATTCATGTGCGAGCAATTCCGGATCATCTCTACTTTCGCCGCGTATGGTTTGGGTACAAGTCTTAGAACTGCCTTGGATCCGCTGCTGCGTTCGCTGACTTCCTCACTTCAAACGAGGCTATTGGATGTACTTGAACGCGAAAAGGGCAATGCAGGTTCGCCTGCTGCTCAATCAATAGAAGAGTTGAAACTCATTTCGGCTTACCTCAACACGTTGAAGAGTTGGATGCAATGCGCAAACGACCCGCACATGATCGAACCGCCTCATAGCATCAACTGGTCTCAAGTCATCGAATGGAGCTCTGACGGCGTTGAATTTATTTCACTTTGTCTCCGTGAACAAGATTTTCTTGATGTCAGTCCTGACCACCGCCTAGACGACTTGACAAATGACGTTCTAGCTTCGGCCTGTGACCTTCTGGAACAATATCTGTCAGGATGTTCAAGGAAGAATATTGAGACCAGTCAGATAGTAGATCAGCTTTCAGGATTCGGAGTACATCTGTACGCCCGTCTTCATCAAGCGACCACACGAATCTTTTCCATTGCTAGCGACCAAGACTCCTTTACCTTGAGCGCTCGCTGTCTCAGAGATGCCCACCTGATCACGAGTCTAGCTCGACTGTCTTTGAGAATTCAACAGATGGGCTTTGGAAGCTCAACTGATCACCCCTTTGCATTGCACCTGAACAAGTCGTCGAGTCCTACTGATCAAGAGTTTGCGACGGTGTGTCGATTGGCTTTCAAGCACCACGAACTCTCGACTCTTCCTAGCAGTCTATGTAGCCTGTATATCCAGCTAGATACCAGAATGTGCGATTGGGTCTGGGCTGCTAGTTTGCTGCTGCGTAATTCTGATGGCGACGTCGTCCTGTCATCTATCCAGACGGTCCTTGAGCTCTATAAACAAAAATTTGATGCTCACGAATTAGGCGGCTTAAATAATCATTTACCAGTTTCTTCAGGAGCGGAGCAGCTTTCTACCTCCGACGTGAAGCTCTTGTGGCCATTGTACGAAGCCTATCTCAATGAAACAAGTATCCACACCTTGATTTCTTACCCAAGCCCTCAACAGATTCAAAATCTCATGAAGCAAACCGAACAGCCTGCATTCGTCTTATCATCCACATGGCCGCTACTTGCTGTCAACTTTCTCACGAAATCATACTTGAAGTCTTTAATCAATGATACCGGATCCACGCCGGCCGGTTTACTGACTCGTCTGATCCGGGCAACTGTGAGCTTGGCAACTACCGTTCAGGATGTTCTTCTTCACATACAGACTCAAGCCTCGCCGCTAGCTTTGGTGTGTAAAGATGTGCTAAGTGATGGTATGTCTGTCTGGATGGCGCTTCTGAAAATGGTGGTTGTGGTCAGCTCTCAGGCTGCCTGGGAAATAGATGGCCAACAGGAAAATATACTTGGTATCGGATCAATCTTTGAAGATGAGGTCACATGTCGACTGATTGCTCGTTTCGTGTCACCATTCCAACTGCAATCAAGAGTATCAAATGCAACGAGTCCCGTATCAAATCCAAAATTGGATACAGCTCGTACAGGACCGTTTACGAAAGAGGATGAGATGGAGCTCTATTCGATTTTGACTGATATATTGGGCATCTACGATTCAAGCTCGTTTGGAAATCACACTTTCTCGATGCTCCTGATCCCATTCTTTGATATGAGACATTCGATTGATTTTCGAAGACTGTTATTCAGAGATTATGCTCATATCTTGACACATTTGAAAGTTGGATTTATGGATGTGATGGTTTTGGATAAGAATGAGTTAGAACTTGAATGTTATTTATATCCTTTAGAGACGAATGAGGATATGATTTTATTATTTGGTCAAATGCTTAGTATTAAATCTAATCTTGAACGAGATGAACAACCTTTCTTATACTTTTATTTATTACACCACGTTACGAGTTATTTATGTTTAAGATGGGAAAGTTTATTTGAAGAAAAAGAAAAAGCAAAAGAAAGGTTGGAATTATGGAATAAAAAAGATAAAGAAGAAGAGTTTAAGATTCAAATTCGATTATTTAAATTGATTTTAAGTGAATGTGATGATGAAGTATATCAAGATGTGTTGAAATATCAAAAAAAAATTGATAAAAAAAAAAGGTCTGTTTGTATTTTTTTTTTTCTTACAAAAAAAAAAAAAAAAAAAAAAAAAAAAAGGTAAATAGGTAAAAGAAGTTAACTTTGATTGAACGTAATTTTTGCGTTTTTTTTTTTCTGTTGTGTTGTGTTAAATGTGATTTTGTGATACAAAGAAGTATATAAAATTGAAAAAAAAAAAAATGTAACTTTAAAATATATATAAGTATATTGAAGTTTGTATTATTTTAATTATTATTTTGATTCTTTTATTTTTTTTCGTCTAATATGTTTTTTTTTTTTTTTCCTTTTCTTTTTCTCATTATTTAAGGGGTTTCAAACCTCACAGGTTTGTGTCCAGAAAATGTGTCCAGGAATATTCGAGAGGCCTGTATGAGCCTGTACCACTGATCAGTAATGACAGATCTTCTCAGAGCTTGAACTACATACAGGGCATACAGACCTTTACGTATTTCTACGGACAGCTGCGGATATCCCTGGAAGTGCTTCTGGGACCACACTCTGGACTTGGATCTGTGAGGTTTGAAACCCCTAATTATTATTAATTTACTTTTTTTTTTAAAAAAAAAAATTAGAAAAAAAAATTGCAGGTCCATCATTATACTTTTGGGGATTTGAAAATTTTGAATGAATTATAGATAGATTTTTTTTTTTTTTCAGTTTTGAATAATAGGTGTTCTCAAATATTACCTGGTAAACCCAGTTGATTTTCACACTAGGTGAACTAGGCACATGTAAATTCAAAAATAGTGACCAGTATATTTCAAAAACCCACCCTTCAAGGGCCTCAATGACACTTCTCACTCAGCTTGACCAACCATGCCATGAGAAAGAACCAAGAAGAGTTCCTGAGCCATTCCTGATAGAGCCTCACCTATCCAACACACTACCTCCAATTCTAACACTCAGAATCTGTCTGTTGACCTTGAAGGACCATCAGATTTGCGGTCTGCCAACTCAACCAGATCAACTTTCACACCACTGTCCATCATTGGGTGCCAATCCAGGCCTTCAAGGTTCTCCAATCACAGTTTCAACTGCAGACTTGATCCAGATCAGTCAGGTGTTAGCCAGTTCAGGATCACCAGCATCTGTGGCCCCCTCAAACCATTGGATTTTGGCCCCTCTGACTCAAAGTTTGAACAGCCTTCTTGTCCAGCAATCTGGATTTTCCTCTGAATCCCAAGATGATGTGAGGAGCAGTAGGAAGGAAATGAAGATAAGTGTGTTTTGTTAAAATTGATGTCAGTGTTGTGACATGAGGTCAGAAAAGAATTGACTAGACCAGGATTTGAACTTGGGACCTCAGCATGTAAGCTGAGACACAATGTCAATGTGATGCCTTTACTGCTAGCTGGCTATCCAGTCTGTATCCAGTGTGATGGGAATGTGTAGGAGGCAGGACAACCTAAGTGTAGGTGTGGATCACTTTAACATGGAATGGATCATATGCATATGACCACTCATCAACAGTCAGTTGGGTCTTCTTTGGCTTTGTGTTGATCCAGGATCATTGCACCAGCTTAAGATGCTTTTGGGCTTGGTTTGAGGGCTGATGGATTGGTTGTAGTGGTCAGCTAAGAAGGCAACCTGATGGCCAAAAAAAAAAAAAAAAAGCTTCAGGTAGGCTAAGAT
>MU167210.1:401486-416295 GCA_015951145.1 Cronartium quercuum f. sp. fusiforme G11
CATTTTTCACCCCAACAAAATTACCAATCTATCCAAAAAAACCTGAAAAATTGATCCGAAAAAAAACAACCGATTGATTTGGAAGAAAACAATCGATTTGGAAAAAAACGATCAATTCGGAAGAAAAACCTATTATTCAAGAAAATTAAAACATCAATACTCAAGATATCATTTAAATCAATAGAAAAAAAGATATTAAATAATAAAATCAAAGCATTGAAAAAAAACAATATCATTTAAATCAATAAAAGAAAAGACATCAATTAATAAACTCTTACCATTAAAAAAAAGATATCATTTGAATCAATAAAAAAAAAGATATCCATTAACAAAATCAAAGCATTAAGAAGAAAGATGCCTTTTAAGAAAATAAATATATCATCAAATAAAATAAAATCAAAAAACAGAAAGATATCATTCAACAAGATCAAATAAAATCAATCAAGATATCAGTAAGTAAAATCAATCAAAATTAAGATGATTGGATTTATTGTAACTTAAATTGATTTTACTTTATTTTATTTAATGATATCTTGATTGATTTGATTTTATTAAAAGATATCTTTCTTTTTGATGATTTGATTGGATTTATCATAATTTAAATTGATTTTATTTTATTTTATTTAATGATACCTTGATTGATTTGATTTAATGATATCTTAATTTTAATTGAGTTTATTTACTGATATCTTGATTGATTTGACCAAATAATCTCTTAATTTCAATTAATTTTATTTTATTTGATAATATCTTGATTGGTTTTATTTGATCTTGTTGAATGATATCTTTCTGTTTTTTGATTTTATTTTATTTGATGATATATTTATTTTCTTAAAAGGCATCTTTCTTCTTAATGCTTTGATTTTGTTAATTGATATCTTTTTTTTTATTGATTCAAATGATATCTTTTTTTTAATGGTAAGAGTTTATTAATTGATGTCTTTTCTTTTATTGATTTAAATGATATTGTTTTTTTTTCAATGCTTTGATTTTATTATTTAATATCTTTTTTTCTATTGATTCAAATGATATCTTGAGTATTGATGTTTTAATTTTCTTGAATAATAGGTTTTTCTTCCGAAACGATTGTTTTTTTCTGAATCGATTGTTTTCTTCCAAATCAATCGGTCATTTTATTTTGGATCAATTTTTTCTTTTTTTTTTTTTTTTTCACTCTTAGTACATAATTGAGCACTAAACTACAACTAATGTACAGAACTTTTTTTTTTTTTTCCATAGCCAATACCCCCCTCAGGTTGAGCTTCCTTAGTAGAGAAGGTATAATTTGATAATGGGTATCTAATAAGTTTCACACCAAAAAACAAATACGCGTTACTGGGATGTATTTTTTTTTTTTTTTTTTTTTGGATAGATTGGTAATTTTGCTATCAGAAATCGAGGGTTTTTAGAGGTTTTGGAAAGGGTTTTGAGAAATGAGGATGAAAAGAGAGGTGAACTAAAAAGCATAAGTAGGTAAGAAAAGAAAGAAAGGATCAATATCAGGAAAGAAGGATAAACAAAAACAAATAAACCAAAAATACAAGAGAAACACTCACCCTGGCTGTATTAATGAGACCAAGTGAGAGGGTGAACTGGTTGTTGATTTGATGTGATTCAATTACCTACACCTAACTGACAGAGGGACAAATGATCTCCTGATTCATAGCTTGAAGGCCAACAACACACAGTGCAAACAACCTCTTCTGTCAGGTTTGTGAAATAGGTATAGTTGAAATGTGATGGGTGGATTGATGTGGTGTGATGTGAGGCCAGGAGGTGTGATTTCAGTCTAGTCTCAGCTGTTTGTTCCACTGGAAATCTCTCAGGGCCAACCCTGGCTGTGTGTAAAAACTATCAGGGCTGGCCCTGGCTGTGCATAAAAACTCTTGCCAGTGTTTGTTTTTGTATTGATCCCAAGCAAAAACAAACACTGGCAATTAATTATTGGAGATAACCTTGTAATTATAAAATGGTAAGTTCACAAAATCACATAACAAACAACTTTCATTAATGCACAGAAGAATGTTTATAACCACAATAAAAAGAAACCCTTATACATTAGTATAAAATAGCATTAAATACTCAAAATTATTGGTGTATACAACTTCCTCAGTTGGTTTTCAAGCTATTGAGGGCTACAGTAGCTCAGAATGTTTATATTAATGTTCTCTACAACATTCATCTTTGGACTTATTATCTGGGTTGGTCACAGAAGGTTCTTATAAAATAGTAAAGGTAGTCTAACAAGGTCAAAATGTTGAAAATAGGTATATTTTTGTAATCAATTTGTCATTCATAATGCAATTGCCTTGATTGATAACACCAACCATTCTCTTATGGTCTGGGCTGAAGCAGCTTATGCTCTGGGTCATTGAGCATGAACAGATTGAGACTGGAAGCCATGGGAGATTGGGCACCAAGCCATAGGGCTGCCCTGATGCCCCACATACTGGCTTGCCCTCATGCTATCTCAGCCTCCAATTGAAAAGTTGATCTGTACATTTCAAATCTGCATATATTCAAATTTTGTAACACTACATGAGCTGCATGTTGAAGTACATACTGTACTTCCTTGAAGCAATTGCCCTAGATTTAGATTATCCTTTGACCAGAATCAGGCATAGTTTTGTTTTAGAAACCTTCACTATCTGAATGTTGTGACCTCAGTTGGCTGCTGGCTGCCTGCTCAGTGCCACAAATCATGTGGTGATCACACTATGAACTCATGGGCTGTGACCAAGCTGCCAGGTGGTCTCTCTGTGACTGGTGGCAATGCTGTGATACTCAGGATTCTACCTGACGAGCATACAGGCAAGTATCCGCAGCTGCGACCTGTTGGTAGCGTGGTTCTCACACTGCCAGGTTTGTGACAGCGTGGCGATGTGGCCACTTACTGTGGTCTCCACACAGCAGCTCACCACATGTAATTCACCTGAATTACAAGTGAAACCTATGTGGTGACTGGCAGCCTCCTGGCATGCGTCTGTCGCTCAGAAATCGCCCCGTGGTGTATATTTGGATAATTTTCTTTTCTGACTTGGCAAAAAAAAAAAAATGTGGCTTTCAGTGACCTCGCTAAGAACTTTTTCGGGGGTGCTGGGTGATCCAAAGGAAACGAAAAAAAAAAAAAAAAACTAAGATTGGGCTAGCAAACCTTACACAGGTGTTTGGTGGTTAACAGGTCTGTTAGTAAAGCCCCCTTTGATTGGATTCTCAAACACCTTTTACCTTTCTCTCTGAACCATACTTTATCCATTCACTTATTAAGTTTGAGCCAGGCTCACACAAAAAAACATATATATCATTAATTCCATCTAGCTCCAACCCTCTGATGATACCCAGCAAACCCTAATCAACGCAAATTCCATTCTTTTTGTAAAGCTTCCGGTCCGTTTATTGGCCTGCTCCAAGTCCTTAGTGAGTGCAAGCTAAGAGTGATCTAAACATCACGCCTGGTTTTGGAACATTTAGTAAAAGTAAAGATAAAATAGACAAGGAAAAGGAAAGAAGATGTTCCTAGTCAAAGCCAAGCCAAAACACACCTGTCTCGCTCTCTTTCCTTTTTCCAAACCTTATCATCCGACATAGCGTTCCTTCAACCACTTCAACAGTCTCCCACTCCCATCAGCACCCTCATAAACTTTACGTACCGGAACCCTAAACGCGTTCCCAGACACGAATAGTATTTCAAGCGGTAAACAACCTAGTACAGGTTCAAGCTACCCTCGAAACCCGACATCAGTACAGCTTGAGTAGAGAAAGAAAACAATGAAGAGGCAAACTAACCTTTGCTAAATCATTATCGCTCAGGTCAATTTCTTTACAAGTCCAACCTGATAAAGAACTTGCCAAGCGTTCGAGTGTAGCAAGGGAGTTGATTCGATTAGAGTGTAAAACTAACTTTTGAAGCGATTTACCTAGTATTACACCTTCGAGACCTTCATCAGAGGTAAGCATGTTAGAAGAAAGGTCGAGAGCTCTGAGTTTTGATCCAGCGAGAGCCTCAATGGCAACAAACAGGCCTTCGGAGGTAAGCGTATTGGAAGCCAAGTTCAAGTCTTCGAGCGCGGGCAAGTGAGGTGCGAGTGAGAGGGCAGCAGTGGGGAGCTTGTTACGGGATAGATTTAGAGTTGTTAGTGTTTCAGGGTGCAGGAGAGCGAGCGGGAGTGTAGAGAGTTTGTTCAGGGACACGTCAAGTGTTCGGATCGGCGGGAGGTCTGCGGGAGGGTTGGCGAGGGAGAAGGTCGAGAGGGCGTGGTTTGGAAGGGAGAGCGTGTGGGTCGGTTTCGCGTAGGCTGCTTCGATCATCTGCCAAATCCGATCGCTCTCGTTTGGCTGTGGTACTACTACTGCCGGTGCTGTTGGGGGACTAGGCTGAGGTGTTATCTCTGTTAATATTGTGAGCTCGGGACTGGGATTAAGTGTGAGGGTCTGCAAGGCTTCCGTCGGTACCGATGGAGGGCTAACAGGCTGGACGACTGTACTTGCCATCGCCCTTCGCCTCCTGCCCTCATCCCTCAAGAAGTTCTCTGTCACACTAACTTCCACTTCGTTTGGCGCTCCGGTTAATGTTTGCCCTTGCACAATCTTCGCCAGCCTCGCGGGTACACCCCTATAGACAAGTCTCCGTCCCGGTACATGTTGTCCAAAGAATCCTTCTAACGGGCCGAGTGAATCAATCCCATTATGTGAAAGATCAAGTGACTTGAGGCTTTCAAACAGTCTGGGCGACTCATCCTGTAGCTGATCTCGCTCCTCTTCGATCTCAAACCTAAACACACTGTCTCCAAACTCGCATCCACTCAACACTATCCTTGAGAGTTGATCCAAGCCCACAAGGCTTCCTGCGACGTCAATCGGTTCGCGTAATGCGTTCTTCGACACGTCCAGCTCTACCAAACTTGGTGGAAGCAAGGGTGCTTGAGGGCCAAAAAGAGATTGACTCGAGAACGCATTAGAGCTTAGGACGAATTTGTGAAGTGAGGGGAACGGTACTGAATGTATTGAGTTTGAATCTTTCTCGATCAAAGCTCTTTCTCGTGCTGCGGCTCGTTTTGTGGGTGAGGAGGGGAAGAAGTCTGAAAAGTCTTCGTTGCCAACACTCGAATTGGACATCATGCTTGGTCGCCCTCGACCCGTCCGCAGGCTACCGTCAAAACTCTCTTCAAAACTTTGATCTTCCGCGCCTGATTCATCGGCCTTCACCGGCCGGACCACGGTCGCCAAGGCTTGCTTCAAGGCCGGTTTCCAGCCTACGTCCCATAACTTGCTCAGTGCGTTGTTTGACAGGTCGAGTTCTCTGAGGTTGACGAGCGCCAGGATGGGTAATGGGAAGCTCTGGAGCTTATTAGATGATAGGTTGAGGTAGACAAGGTTAACAAGGAGACCAAAGGAATTGGGTAGGTTGGCCAACTTGTTGTGGTGAAGCTGTGAGAGAATTTCAAGTCAGTATCGCGTATTCGGTGATGAGATGATTGAGAAAGGCGACTCACGTCGCAATGTTCAAGACTCTCAAATCCTCCAATCTCGTCCTCAATAATCTCTATATCATTCATACTTGCATTGAGGTATGTAAGATCTAAGATCTCGTACCACTTCACGCCTTCGTTTGCTTCTTCATCATCAGCCTGGGGGAGCGAGAGGTCCACGGCCTTTGAAGGAGCCTGAAATGACAGCACTGGTATACGGTTTGAAGGGTGAAATACTGAGTGGGAGGGGATAAGTTGAGAATAAATTGACGACGGGAGCTGGTTGATCATTCTCGAACCCAAATTAAGCCTCCCTGTTCATATACCAGTCGCTCAAAATCAGTTCTTAGTCTCTAACGTTTAATGAGTAATGATCATAACTCGTACTGTACATACCTGTCCTTTGCGCTTTCTCAATCACCTTTTCAAGTGGCTGGAATCCCCATTCAGCCGAAAACGTCTGATCCTCTCCTCCAGTCCTCTGATCAACGGGACGAGGAGACTGACCAGCCTTCTTCGCATTCCGTCGCGCGCTAGCGAGCATCTCCCTAAACGCCTCTGAGCTCTTTACCGGTGTCTTAGGTATCGGACTAGGATTTGTGCGATTGGTCATGGAAGTGGTTGATCGGTTGGTCATAGAAGTCGTCGATCTTGCGGGCAGGGGTGAGTCGGTCATTGTCTTTGGTTTGGGAATACTATGACTCGATTTAGGGCGCTTTAGCGTTTTCTGTTGTTCTTGTTCTTGTTGGCCTGTTTTCTTGGGCATCTGACGAGGAAGTGGTGATCTGGGGTGCTGAGGAGAGGTGGCTGGTGACTTGCTAGCGCGTCGAGCTGAACTCGAAGATGAAGGTTTTGAGCTGGGCGTGTGGGGTTGGGAGGCTATAAAGGAACGTCAAACAGGGGTAAGTGAGAGAAGGAGACAGAGAAAGAGATAAAGAGACGCGCCATAGCTTGTAGGAGAGCTAGGGGATGGTAGACCGACGGGTAGGGATGGAAGTGGTGGTCGTGATTTTGAGCTGGTGGATGTTAATCTGTTGGATAGAACAGGTAATCGACTTTGATTTGATTTGAGTGATGTTGGTCTTTCCTTTCCGTTCTCAGTGAGAGTGGTCATGTTTTGAGATTGGTTTTGTTTGAGGTGTGCTACAAGTCAGACCAGTGACAATCAAATGCCAGTTCATCTCAAAATATTCTTAAACTTTCGAAAATCTCGCCTTGAGCTCATACACACATACCCTTCGAATCACATGAGCATGGCTTCAAATAGATTCAGTTCTCTCTAAAGCCATACATCCATGCCCATCATGGGACCAACATCAGACAACTCCCTTTCCTTGAATCCTATCTGGACCTATGGATAACTCAAATCAGAGTGATTTCAAAAATTTGGTTTGACTCATTTCTGGCTTCTTGTCAGCTTCTGACTTAATGTTAAGATAGAAGGCTGAATGTAAGGTTATTTGTAATCATCCCTTGATAAGTCACAAGGCGGATATTGTACTTACAAGAACTTGTTGAAACAAAACTTAGTCCAACCTGTGGATCTAAGTAGACAGAAGACTTTTTATTGGTCTTGCCTGAGACTTTTTAGCGAAGTTGTTGGTGCTTGACTTATCCCAAGGATTTAGATTCGGGTTTGAGTTTGAAGGAAAAGGTGAGTTGAAACCAACTCAAGCCAAGAGATGAAGATAGAAAAGGTAAACTGAGGACATAGTGGAAAAAGATTTGACAGGAATATCTCCGTCCAACTAAAAGAAACTTGAATGGGACCCAAGGTGAAGTATTTCTAGTTAGAGGAAAGTTTTCTAAGAAAAAGGATCCTTTTGAAAAGTAGTGCTATGATATTCGAGTGAGTCGTCATCCCTTGGCCCTGAGATTGGGTCTTTATTTATATTATTTTTGACTGAGGTATCTTACTTTATTCCATAGGAAGTAGGTAAGTACCTAGGGTCTTGAAACTCAAGCCTTCTTCCTAATTGGGCTTTAGTTTCCTCCGGGGTCTAGTTGTTTAGTTTTAGTGGCTGAAGTCTAGTCTGGACAAGACAAGCCTTTTTCGTATATGATGTCAAGGTGGATATTCTGTCTTAAGGAAAGCTTCTATTGTATTTTCTAAATAGGGATTTTACATACTTCCTGAGAAATCTTTTCTATGTATGTATTGCCTTATCTTCTTATGAGTATATTAGTATTCAGTCGTAATTTAAGCTTTTGATTTTATGTCTCCTTGAAACTGGAGTCTAAGTGTATGTATCATTTTTGTGACTTGATTTGTTTGTCAGTTCGTGATATGCTTCATCTTACTCAAGGGCTGACACTTCTCCTCTCTCAAGCACACATTGTGGTCAAAGCATATATGTCTGTTATCTCATGTTACTTGCTCTTTGAGCGAAGTCACACTCTCAATCTCACCTTTTATTCGAGTTCTTGTGTGTTTCAAGGAACTTGTAAATCTAAAGCTGGAGTTTGCAAATCACCCCGACATATAAAAGGAGTCTGACCCAGTACAGTAAGAAACTAAAATATAAAGAGTGAAACCCTTTTGATATAGCTATATACTAAAAGTTCCGGATATAGTTTCCATCCCCGTAGTGAAAAACAAAACAAATCGGGCCTAAGACGGCAAAAGCGTACAAGAGCTCTTCTTTATGTTGAGATAGGAAGGGACAGCCCAGGAGGGTAGATTATTCATTCAAAATACTACTGAGATACTGTAAGTTTTTTGCTCTGAACATAAGAAACAACCCGAGTGAGGATGTCCTTTCGAAGGATTTCAGGGTAGGCCTGCCAAATACTCCAACTCCCTGTCTGGAAACACGTTTCAAGTCCACTATTCACACGGACACCTTGACGTCTTTTGGCGAGACTCAAACTCAGTGTTACCGATGCTGTTCTTATGCAGTATGTGACTTTCCTGTGACCCAAGTCAGCCGCTTGCTAGTGGGTTGTGCCCCTTATCAGCAGCCCCTTGAGCAACCGATACTTCTTGCGTGTTGCGGAACCAGCGTCATTACAAACATTTGGCTTAGCGCGTATGAAGACTCGGCTGAGACCAGCCTGAGTCTCACCGGGTTCCGTCGATAAGTTCACAGCTCAGCATGTGTTTAATCGTTCAATTTATGAACCAGTGACTTATTGCCAACTCGTTGTAGATCATGGCAAATGTGCTGAGCCCGCCTTTGTTTTGTTTGACCCACGCCTCTCTGTCTCACTTCAAATATATGTTTGGGGTAAATCGTCGCAGGTTGAGTGAAGAATCGATTGTTTTGCAACCCAAAAACCGCGTGACCTTCTGACGTTCATTCCACATCCACCGCCATCGACTTGTGACTATACCCATAACTTCACCATTACGCTATACCAAAAGCGTATCATCGAACAAATCTGGGACTACCGAGGTATGTCATCACTCCCATGTAATCATCCAGGCCGATTTCATTCAACCCCCCTTACCAGATGCCAGTCCACCCGTGTGTATATTTACTGACTGAGCTCTTGGTCTTTTCCGAAGAAGAGCATCTCTGTACATTGCTCCCGCTTAGCACCAAATCTGGGACAACTTCTGCATCTTCCTCGTCGGTTCTTAGCATCAATCACTACAACCATTGTCTAAGAGCCTTGCCACTCAAGACTTGGGTTTTGACAAGATGATCAGGACAGGGGCTTTCTTATTCAACTCGGGTCTCATAATTTGTCTACTCCTCAACTTAGCTTCCAGCCCAGAAGTAAGCGGTCAGCGAATCTCACGCCAACTTCCAGCTTGTGATCAGCTGTTATCTGTGCTGGCCTTGCTCCCACAGTGGAACTATACCGACCCAGATTGCGGACAAGAAGAAGTACGGCGCTCGACAGTCCTTCAGCGCCCGAGTCTCTTGAGTACCGAGATCATTGATAGCTACAATCAAGTAGCGAATTCCCTGTCCAAACTGTCTTACTTACCGTTGGGTACTCGTTCTTACGGTCGTTATGAGGTCCGTGCTCTCTACACACGCGAAGGAATGAAGTTATGTTTTCATCCTACGGATGAAGGTCAGTCAATTTCACTCTTATCTGTTCAAATAGAAAAACAGTGCAGAGCAAGAAAGGATGCCTAATTTCATCCCGCACGTTAATAAAATGATGATCTATTTCATATGTAATTTTCAGGAGAAAAATCCAACAACTTGCCCTTCCTTATAACTGCTTGAAGGCCAAGAAACTTTCCACCCTTTTTTTTTTTAAAAAAAAAAAAAGAAAGAAAAAGAAAAATGACTTTCTGGTACCAGGCTGGGCTACTAGTCTTAGTATCCAATGAACATTAGGGAAGCTCTCAAGTCCAACTTTCGATGTTGTTTTAGTTTCAATTCTTTTGATTGTTCATAATTGTTAAGTAGAAATAGACCACTCCGAGCCAATTTGAGCAGGTTTTTGGCCTTTTTTGAAAGTAACAAAGAGGCCATTTTCTGATCGCTACCCACTCACCGCAATATCAGGCCACCTCACTCAAACGGCCGAGTTTCTAGAAATCAAACTGGATCTCGCTCTGCATTGTGTCCCTCAACTCCCCTGTATTTCACCATTCGCCTTTTGTTTTAAAAGTCACCTATACACACTCTTGCATACATTATCTCCTAACGTAGAAGATGTTACAATGGAATTATCGGATTAGTGTGTAATGCTTCTAACTCGTGATGCATTGCGTAGTCGATACGGTTATGTGCAGGATTACTTAGTAATGGGTCACATTACAGCATTTTCGTCCCTCTCTTATTTCCGCTATCCTATTTTTGTGTGCTTATAAGGTAGCTTTCTCTATTTCTTTGTCTTTCATATTCAATCATCATCTTTTCTCTTACTATCATCCCTTTCGTATTTCTCTTACTCAAGTAACTTATAGTAATTTTTGTGTGCTTATAAGCACCCTTTTGTGCCACCCTTTTGAGTCCATTTTCTGGCCAACAGAAGATAGGTTTGTCGGTGGGAAGAAAGGAGTGGTGCGGTCTAAGGGGCGGATGGGCGGCTCGTGTTGTGGTGCGTACGATGGGATTACGGATGTCGTTCGCGACCGAGCTCTTGAGTATCTTCCTCGGCGCGACCCGACTCTTGATTGCAACGCCTATAAACAAACGTGATTTTCTATCGCTTGTGAAGATAAATTGCTCGACTTCAACACTTTGAAACGGTGCCCAATTTTGTGTCTTCCTATCCTCTAAGCCGCTCAACCGATCCATTCCTTGGTGATCTAGGCAGAACCACCTTCCAACGTGCTTCCCCTCATAACCTAGGCAATACATAGGCCGGGTATGCCACCCAACAAATTTTGCTTCTCACGTCTTGTTCAAAAAGTTGAACGTCCATAAATGGTTCGACTCGCGACCCTACCCTTCGCTTTCGAGCAGTAACATTTATTTTGACACCGTCCTGAGTTCTTCTCTCTAACATTTACATATCTGGCTTAACAAGGGATTTTTATCGCACGGTTCATCTCTAGCGCTTGAAACATCAACAAAGACATCGTGCTGTGCTACGAAACATCAGATCCGACCAAGCGAACACAGAAGATGGAGGGCCTGATCACATGTGCCAAGCTGGTTTTCATCCTGCTTTCTACCCAGACGTGGAGTTGGATAGCATCTCCTACACCAACGCTCAAGTATATACAACCGAGATCCGAAGCTTTGGGTACATTCCTGGGCTCAAAGCGATCACCAGAGACTTTGAATAATACTTCAAGAGTTAAAGTCTATAAGATGTGCACAATGCCAAATTCTTTTGCCCAAAGTGAGTACCTCCGAGCATGAAAAAAAAAACTCAAAAAAACTGCAAGCACTTTTTTCTGTTTTTTTTTTTTTTTTTTGAGTCTGGGTCATATTGATCACTAACAGATAGCTTATCATACTAACTTTTTCATTTCCTTGTTTGATGCGGGTTTCGGGATTCGAAAGCATATGATGATGGACCTAGTGAGTATAGTGATGAATTAGACAAAACCTTGAACTCTTATAAAGCCAAAGCAACCTACTTCCTGAACGGAAATAACGCCGGGTGTATTTATGATCACGCCTCGTTGCTGGTAGAGCGCTTTCGAGCAGGCCATTTACTCGGGTGTGTATGAGGTTTTTTGATTGTTAGGTTCTCAGGAAGTTGACAACTGTGTTACATTGGTAACAGGAGTCATACATGGGGACATGTGCTTCTATCGGGAGCATCCTATGGGCAGATTCACATTCAACTTGAACTACTCGAAACGGTAAGCCTTTCTTCCTGTCCTTGATGCTAGACGAGATTCTGACTTGTAAGGTCGTTTTCATTCTGAAAGGCTTTTATAATGATTTTGGGAGTCAAGCCCTTGTGGTTCAGGCCGCCCTTCGGTATGTTATATTTCTATCCAAGAAGTAAGCTTTTGGTTATTTAGTATGTCTTTTTTTTTTTTTTTTTTTTGTAAAATGACAGGGGTATACAATGATCTGGTGGTAAGTTTCGAGATATCGATCTATTTTAACAAAAAAAAAAAAAAAAACTCATATCTTTCTATCAATTGCAAAAAATAAAATAAAATAATGATAATAATAAAATAAAAAAACAACGCAGCTAGAAGTTCTTGCTGAGCGAGGTTACAAAGGCTTGGTGATGTGGTCAAAAGACACCCTCGACGCGGACTCGCAGAGGCCTTCATTTGAAGAGATTATTGAGGCTTACTCTAATTACCCAAATCAGACCAACGTCTTGAGTCATGAAATTGTTGAGACCACAGTCCGCGAGGTGAGTGGTTCCTATCATAAGCTTTTTTCAGGCTGTTTGAGCGGGTCTGATATGGCGTGTTCAACTTGTTAGGTGGCGCCAGTGGTGATTCCAGAACTGAAGGCTCGTGGACTGAAGCTAGTGACAGTCAGTTGACTTTATCATCCATCTCTCTTCTTGAAACAAGCTAATATTCCTGGGTAATATAGATTTCAGAATGCTTGGAAATATCAGATAATCCAAGAGATTGGTACCAGTACATTGGTCCTCCAACACCAAGAAATGTCAGCCTCATTTCTTCTTCTATCCCTGCTAAAATAAATAAATAAATAAGTATAGGATCACCCTTAACATGTTCGTTGCTCGCAATAGGAATCCTGGACGTGTGTAGGTACACCTGGGCCAGGGGAATTCGAATGAAGTATTTGTGATGCATATGTGGTTCATAAAAATTTGTCATCTGCTCTAATGATTTGATTATGTGATTCAATTTTTAACCTGCAATTTTGAAAGCTGGCTTCAAAGGAGTAGCTTAGTTGTACTCACTGTTGTTTCAAACAAACCAATAAAAAAATAAAAAATAAAATTAATATTCAATCGACATAAGCTAGTTGTATTACTATTATGAGCATGATAATTGAGTTAGATTTGATACATACATAGTTATAAGAAATGGAAGTATGAAAAAGGTCGCGTACAGAGTCAGGATAAATATGCAGATGGAAAGAGTTGTTCGACGTCGTCCAGGTCTGTTGTGATGAATCAGTCTATCCGTGTCAACCTCCCATCCCATCCTAACCCGTGAACGCCTCACGTCGTACAGTTCGCATAGTTAGGGTACGTTTGGCAACCAACTCCAAAGTTAATTCGCTAGGTTTTACATGTCCTCAATTTCACCTCAAGACAACCACTCTTAATCCCCTTCAAGCATCCACAACCACTCTCAACCTTTTCACAACTCTCCTTTTCCCCCTCACAAATCACCTTTCCGCCGAGCTCCTTCGGCTAGTGGAAGCCATATTACCCAATGCCGCGCTCGTCAACGCGCGTAATTGCCAAGTTACCGAATGGGACTCTGTACTGGTTCCCTCCGTTTCGCTCGCTTTCCCTCCTTCTGAGGTTTCCTCTAAGGCCTCGGTGGTGGTCTGTGAAGTACTGGAACAGAGCGCCAAGGAAGAAGGTGACACGGTCGAGGTGTTTGATAACGAAGAGGAAGGATAGGACTTGTGTGTAATTGTACCTTCTCGGTAGCTTACGGTTCCCCAAAATTCTTCTCGACACCGCTACTCTTCAATTAAAGCGTGGTTACCGATATGGTCTCTGTGGTCATAACGGGTCTGGAATACTCATACGGGAACCAGAGGGGGAATGGGAACAGGAGTGCGCAAGGTGGGCTGGGTACTGACTCAATGAGATATTGGACTGCTATGTTTTGTACAAAGGTTGGCAGAGCGTGAGAATCAAGCTGGAGAGCCAACACCGCCAGCAAAAGACAAAAGGCAAAAAAAAAAAAAAAAGGTGTTTGATTGTCAAACCGTTTTACTTCTTCTCAACAAATATTATTACATGAAAAAAAGAAGTGGGACTTGGATTCAATTAAAATACTACTTCACGCATAAAAAAAAAAAAAAAAAAAAAAAATTATAAAAGCTGAAAACTTTGATTGTGCCCTCTCTACCCTTCCACCAGAGCCAAAAAAGTTCTTTGGCATGCGAGACAAAATGGCTAGCATGGTCCTCATCAAACAGGATTTCAGCAGTAGCCAAACGAGCTAGAGGTTCGTCAAAATGATCTGTTGCTGTTGTAGAAATGCAGTGGTGCACGTCTGGCTTAATTCAATAAAGGGATAGGAGAGGTATGCCTATATCAAGGTCTCCCCAGCGCCGCTTGTATTTCATCTTGTGGCAATCCTAGACTTATTCTTTCCCTAAGCTCAATTATTGCTGGGAAAGAGTAAGTCACCCCTCAACCTTTATTTCTCACTTTCTTTCTTTCACTGCATCAATTTCTATCAATCTCCAATTTTGACCAGAACAAGTACCTGACCCTGTTTTCCTCTCACTAATGGCTGTCAACAGAACATTGTTTGTTTTCCTTATTGCTGACAGCTTCTGAGTTGATTATCCCACACACTTCACTCCAGGTCAGAAGAGTATTACTGTTGTTAAACTTTGTCCTCCGTCTAACTCTCACTACCGTTGTAACCAGGTTAGTGTGTGTGGCTAGGGATCAAGGGTTGAAGAGTTGCTCAACCCCACATTGATCCACTTTGTATCAGGTACTTGACTTCTTGCTTGTCATTTAAGCTCAATTATTTCTGGGAACGAAACATTGTTTGTTTTCCTTATTGCTGACAGCTTCCGAGTTGATTATCCCACACACTTCACTCCAGGTTAGCGTGTGTGGCTAGGGATCAAGGGTTGAAGAGTTGCTCAACCCCACATTGATCCACTTTGTATCAGGAACTCGTGAAACTCTTCAGCTGTTGCTTTGGAGGATGGTCATAGGTGACCGAGCGATTAGGGATTTTTTTCTTCTTTTTTTTCCATCTTAGCCATTGCAACCTCCTTCTTGACATGATCCATTCAAATGCGCTTTTGGAACGCGGAGTTCCTTTGCCAGAA
>MU167210.1:428929-440479 GCA_015951145.1 Cronartium quercuum f. sp. fusiforme G11
TCTTCATAGCAAAAACTCAATCAACAAAGGTAAAACAAGAAAAAAAAAAAATATGGAACACCCGAATGATATCCCTCTCCTTGATATAACTGATGGCGACGAGGTTAATGATGAGGATTCCCAGATGAGGCGAGACGAATATATCCTCATTGGCCTCATTCCTTTTGAGCAAGAGTTAAGACGTCTAAGAGAACTCGATCGGCCAGTTGACGGGCCCGAGTTAAGGAACTGGCAAGGGATTGATGAGTGGCTATTGGAACTTGAATGGCAAAATGCCATTGCTGAACCCGACTCGGCTACCCTCCTTCCATCAACACTCGAACACATCCGACAGTTCCGTGGACGGATCATCAACTTATTCCTAGAATTTGGAATTGAAGAACCGGTACCAGAAAACGAAGCTCAAAGCGAAGCCACAACCGCCATCCAAAACCTTGGCTCTAGACCTTATGTGGTAGGTGAGAGCGATAACGTTAGGTGTGCAGTGTGTATGGAAAACTGGGATGAAGGCTGTCAAGTCGTAGAAATGAAGTGCTTCAAATCTCACATCTTACATCTCACTTGTGCTGAGGTAGGATCTATTCTTATTCAATCTTTTCCCTTCTTCTCTTTACCTATCTGCAAGAATCAAAGATTTCTAAAATTGGTGTTTTTTGTTTTTTTTTTTTTTTTCGCAGGAATCATTCAAGTTTTCCATGAGATGCCCTTACTGCCGAGCGGAGGTGAATATTAGAAATGAGGAGCACGAAGAAGGACCAAGTGGATCATAGGCTAAATGTTTTTATAAATCTGTTTCTTTACAGCTCTTTTAAAATATATTTTATTAGTCTTTATTCTTTTTCTTGTTGTTGCTTTTTTTTTTTTCTCTGTCCGCTTGAGAAATATTAGACCCTTTTATATATATTATATATATGGAAAATGGGATCATGATCATGTTGTGTGATTGAATCTGACATGTTTTGGAGAAAGTGAGAGAGAAATACAATCCAGAGGGAATTGTGTTCATCTGAGAAACATCACAGTTTCTGAAAATAATCCTATTATTAGCCCAACTATTGAAATAAATAGGTGAGGTTTTTCATTTATTACAAATCTTGGTCTTTATACCAAATATGATGACCATGATGGAAAAACTTGTTTGAACAGTGGTGTCACCAAACAAGAGTCCAAAGTCAGAGAAAAAAAAAAAAGAAAAAGTGAAGGAAAACCATTTTCAACTTCTTACAACCAGAAAAATATCACAGCTGTTCAGGACAAGTTTCTCATTGGGTCAAGTCTAAAAGATAGGACAGTTTAGTGTTTTTCTTTGGAACCTCTGACCTATTCTCAGGTACAGGATTGAGTCTGAGAGAAGGATTGGAGTAGACACAAGAGTGAGTGATGTGATCTTGGGATAGACAGTGAACCCGAGGTTGATCAAAGTATATGTACCTATTTCTAGGGTAGGTTGGGGTAAATTCTAATTCCCCCAATTGGTTCTTCGCATCTGAAATTGAGTATCATGAACATCAAATCCCATCTTTCTTGACCAAACCTAGTTCCTCTTTTCTCATTAGCTTCGACTACTGTCACTATCCTTCTTTTACAATTACATATGTCGATTGGACTTGGACAGGTTCTGGATTTGGTAAGGAGGGAAGTCTTTGGTTGAAATACGGTTCCGTAAGCAGAATTTGTTCTTTTTTTTCTTTTGGAGAAGATTCTGCGCTGAGGCTTGAGGATTGGAATCTCACCATTGCCTCAGGACTAGTTTCATCAGCAGTCAAACAGATGGTGATCGCTTGTTGGTGTAAAAAGGGTGGACCATTCAATGCCACCGCCAGATTTATTAAATACCCCGATGTAATTTCCATCACCGCCGCGGAGGAAAACAATCACTCCAAAAGCTCAAACTCAGCTATTCATTTTACGATCCAATTCATCCTACCGTGTCACCATCGTGGTGGTTAAGGTCGATTGAACTTTAAGGATCTCAACTTCGATTGGCTTCAAATTCCTCGTTAGAATGACGGCTTTGACGACCCTGCCTGGTGAAAATATTCTCCAATATGTGGCTCATGATACGCAACAGTTGATTTACGGACGGTTCACTTCGGGAAATGTGATGGTCAGAAACTCACCAACAGTGATCACACCTACCATGATGGCGCGCATATAAAGCTTGCCTCTTGTTCGCCTCATTCGAACATTTTTCATCCACTCATCCAAGATCATCACAACCCATAGTTGTTATATAAAACCATTTTTCAAATTCTTACGAGGGCCTTGATAGATTCAGCCATTTTTTTTTTTTTTTTTGTGTTTATAAGTTCACTTTTAAATTTTATAATTTCTCTTGCATATACAAATCCTGTTCGATTTCTTTGATGAACTCCTCATCTTCTCAGCAAACCACGAGCCTTTAAACAAACCATATACACATATCTACCTTTTATCATGCGTTTCGGAATCACCGTCAGCTTTATCGTATTAGGCGCCTGCTTAGCGCAGCAAGAGGCTAAACAAGACGCTGGCGTAGCTCATCAAATTCATGCGATAAACGAGAAAGGGCCATCTCTGTAAGCCATTTGTTTTTATCGCTCTTGAAAAAAAATGTGAAAGAAACACATATTTCAACCTATTTATTTCTTGCCTTTCGCTGAGGAGTTCTTCTTCTTCTTCTTCTTCTGTTTTTTTATGATTTGCATTTTTTTTACACTTGCGCTTCCCCTTTCAAGTTTGAGAACTAGACAAACAACTTCGACTACGCCCACTTCGGCCTTACCAAATGATCCCAAACTTTGTGCTGCCATTCTTAAAGGTGTCAGAGAGAAACAAGCAGGCAGTGGGGGTGGTGCGGGCGCACCCAAGAGTTCATCGACGGCTGCTACCAAACCGGCTTCTACCGGTGCCGCTCGGCGTTCGGTGGTTCTTTCTCGAGTCGTGAATGAGTCAGTAATCTTTAGTCAAATTTCCACTGAGCCATACTCATCATGAGACTTGAACAACCGTAGGTTGAATCGTCGCCAGCGTGGCAAAGCTGCTGGTTCCACTGCAAGCACATCATCAACAACTGGCGCAGATGCTGATCCTTGTGCAGCTTTAGCAGCTTTGGCAAAGAGCGCAGCCTCGAAATCCGGCGGAAGCGGTAAAGCAGGAAACACACGCCGGGATTTATTGGCGGAGGAATCGTCTGGAACGTAAGCCTCGATGGTTTCTCCGATGATATCCATTTTTTTTTTTTTCATCATCATCATCATTTTGGTCTATATATGCTGATTTAATATCCTCTTGCTCTGATTCCAGTCGAACGTTGAGAGCTAGGGCCGATCCTCCTGCGGTGGCTAGCCCGCCACCGAATCAGCCTGGAGCTTCATCTCCTAACCCAAATGGGTCTCTGCTTACGCCCACTGGCCCCCCTGGCGTTACGCCTCCTGGAAAGGGTTCTTCAGCAACCCCCTCTGCACCAGTTGGTGGTAAAGCTGCTGGAAATACCCCACACCTTAATCCTCAATTCTGTGCAATGATCGTCAAATCTATGAAGGAACGTGAGGCTTCGTCACAGGGTGGTAAGACCACCTCTCCAGCTTCTGGTATCAAATCTGGAGCTCCAACCCGTCGTTCACTTATTGCTCGCGCGGCTGACTTCGAGTGAGACTATTTTATTTCTGTTTTTTTTTATTTGAAATTCTCTCAAGCTTTGACTCACCATTCTGTTTTTTTTTTTTTTTTTTTTTTTTCGCCTTTCTTTCTCCAATTTAGATTATTTGCTCGTGATGCTCCTAAATCACCTACTGGAAACACCCCATCCGGAGATTCTCCTAGTGGTGATGACCCATGTAAGACCATGATATCTATGATCAAGGCTGCAAAGGAGAAGGCAACAGGTGGTGGGATTGACCCCAAAAATCCGCGAGCTCGTCGTGGTTTAGTTGCTTGAATGATCTCAGATTTTTTTTTTTTTTTGAATTTTTGATTGTTTTTGTGTTTTTTTTTTTTGATATCCTTCATCAAATTTAGTAGCCTTGTTTGATAATACAAGTTCTTGTTTGTATCTCTAGTAGATTGACATCTTTTTTCCATCTAAAGGTTTAGAGCTGCTCGATGGCTGTTGACATAAGGTCAGTGCGAAGCAGCACACGGTTCGAGTGAGAAGCAAGAGGACAGTACCTGCTCAGTGTCAGAGGTAGGAGGTAAGATGAGACAAACAGAGCGTAGTGATCAGATGAGAAAAAAAAAAAAAACACCATGCATCGCACACAAGCTCGAGTGTTTATACTCGTCAGGAATGTTGAGTGTCCTCGAGAACCGTACGTAGTCTGTTGCCACATCAGGCATAGCATGAGAAGAGAAAAAAAAAAAAAAAAAAAACACCAAATGGGAAACTCGTAACCATTTTCAGTTCAGTCTTGGTGAAACCCACAAAGAGCCTCATGGTATGTTAAATGGGTCAAGTTTCCCCTTACACCAGGAGGGGAGAAGGTGTCTAGAGGTTAAATGAGCTAGATTAACACTTACACCGGAAGGAAATCTTAGAAACGTGTCGGTCAATGTTATGTACTTTGTTTCTGATGCCGAAAAGAGAGACCAAGAAGAGTATTGACCGGATGTAGTGTATCAAGTTCATATTCTGAGATCTTAATACGGTTTATCCCACCAAAAAAAAAAAAAAAATTTCTGTCTGTGGGATGTGATTGTGATATGACCCCTAAATATTCGCCATGTTTTTTTTTTTAAAAAAAAAAAAAAAAAAAAAAAAATTTAACCGGCTTCTTGTTACAAGGTTTTTTTTTTTTTTTTTGAATACCTGTTTTTTTTTTTAAAAAAAAAAAAACTTTTTGCCACGAGTGAGATTATGATTTATCATTAGTTCCAATAGTTCTGATATGTCCTTTTTGATTAATTACTCATTTGCAATCAGTTTTAATATAAAAGTCAAGATTCTTGAACTGTTTTTGTTAAAGTTGGAAAAAAAAAAAAAAAAATCTATAATGTGAGTGCACAATAAATCAGTTAAATTACAAAATCTAGAATTGTGGAAACTGTTTATGGTACTTGTTTAATTGAAAGATTTCATTGATTTTAAGATCTATTTCAAGTTTCCTTTACACTATAATTTGTAATTATGGTAATCAAAAAAATTTAAATTTAAATTTCGTTAGAATTTCTTGATATTCTTCAATATAATCTTGACATGAATTTAAGAAGAAGAAGAAGATGAATTAAAATATACACTAAAACTTGAATCGGGGAAAGGTTTTTTTTATATTAAACTTACTACAAAAAAATCAAGAAGACTTGAAGGTATCATAATACTGTCTTGGGTTAAAAAAGGTGAAAAGTCTTTCAAACCGATTTAGATTTGAGTTGATTATTAGATCAAAGTGATAGCATTCATATCACCATGATTTTTTTTAAAAAAAATCCATGGGATTACTTACTTAATGATCAGGACATATAAAATCAAAATAGAAATGTGAAAGTCATGGCTTGATTCCTTTATTAAAGTTTAAATACTTTTTGAATTTTTTTTCTTTTTATTGAACCCTTTAATTGAATTAGGGTCAAATCAATAATTTAAAGTGTAAGAACCCCACAGTTTATCAATCCAAGGCAATGATCAACTTTGTAAAAAAAAAAAAAAAAAAAAAAAAAAAAAAAAAAAAAAAAAAAAAAATCAAATACTTCCTTTTTTCATCCAAAAGGTAACACTTTCAGTTAAAGTTTCATGTAATCTTATCAAATAATAATAAAACAATTTCTGGATTGAAACAATTATATAGATATTTACACCCTGTCCGTATCAAGGTGACTTGTCGACGAGAGCAGACGAAAAACTTTTTTTTAGTTCTCTGATTGTTCTCGTTTTTCACCCAGAGCCAGCACATGAGCCTTCCCTTTATGCAAAATAACTTCCTTTTCTTTTTTGCTCAATGCACCATGCGCTGAAAGGTGTGTACTGTATGCCTGTGTATCACTGCACAGTACACAATTGTACTGACATTCATGAGCTGACATCATGATGAACATGGATCAGTGACTTGTATTGAATGGACATGAGTAACAAGGGTGGGCTTGAGCCCTTGGGCCACCACCCCCCAGAAACTAAGGCACTGAATTTGAGAGGGATTCTGAGGTGATTTCAAACATGACACCATGTGCTCTTGTCGACGAGTCACCTTCATATGGACAAGGTGTTATGAATAAACATCAACAATTTTCTCTATCTTACAGATGAATTGCTTTTTCAAAAAAAAAAAGTTTTATATGACTTCTCCATTTTTTTTTTTTTTTTTTTTTCAAAGTATGATGCCGTGTTCAGTACCGAAGTTTTGATTACTTCCTCATTGATTCAGTACACAAGAATAGTTTTTCGAGCAAATATGCCTCTGATCAAAGAACAAGCACCTAGTCCTCAAACCTTTTTACACCTAACCCCCCATCCTCTCAACTCTGTGTGTTCAAGATGTAGAACAAGATATTGAAAGGAGCTGTACAGGTCTACATGACTCTTTTGTTTTTTTTTTTGAACTGGAAAAAGGTAGTTTCCTACTAGGTAACTTTTGTACTAAGGGATCAACCTTTTTTTCTTTTTTGAATGTTGTCAACATGTACAGTTTCACATGTTCAAAGGTTTTGGAGAAGTCATTCTCTTACAAATCCACTTGTTTCTAAGATTGTTAGGTTTGATTTATACTTCAAATAGTGATTTGTTTGAGATCAAGGAAGTGGTACAAAGTGTTGTGGCCAGAGACCTATAGCCACGTTGTAGGTACACGACTGCGGCACAGTGGTTACAGTCTCCACCTGAATATAGCCTGCCCAGCCCTCGCTCCCAGCTCCTTCCACATCTTCATCGTGGTTGGATCGTGGAAGTGTAGGCTGAGCGTGTGCTACAACACAAGGAAATACATATCAGAGATCTTGTGTGGTTTGATCAATTACCCTCAACCGTTTTTATTTCTATTTTTTATTTTTTTTTTTCAAACCTCTTCCCACTCTCTTTTGAAATAAAGGATATATATATACAAATATATAAATCTGGAAAAATACTAGGTTTGATATCAAATCAATTTACTTATTCAAACTTATATATATATCTTGAATAGATTTGACTTGCTCAGAATTGGTAACAAAAAATTCATAAACAGTTTAGCATGTGACTATGAAGGTAATTTTGATGAATTGATCAAGTTGAAAAAACTGAAAGATAAAACTTTATGATAGAAAATAAAAAAAGAAATTTGAGAATTAATTGATGAAAGCTGAATTTGATAAATTGAAAATGTGTGTTGAGTAAGTATGTTATTGTACCCTTATATGAAGCTGGTCCTTTGTTTTTTTTTTTTTTTTGAGAAATTTGACTTGTACATCCCGACTTGGGGATAATCGTTGTAATTAACAAATTGAGATTATCTTCGTTAGTTTGTTTGAGTGAGAGGATGGTTGAAGGTGTTTTGATGGATTGAAAGGTCAGTTTTGGGACTCACTGTTACAAATTGAGCAGTGCTGAGGTTGAGGTTGAGGTTGAGGTTGAGGTTGAGGTTGAGGTTGATATTTTTTTGAGGATTGTTAAGGATGGATGGTCTCAATGAACTGGTTAATGAGAGATATGATATATCACCCACATTAAATAAATCAGCTAATACTACATATCACATAAGTATAAAAACTCGAATTTTATTTTAATTTCTCCTATATCCTATTCTTTTTGAACCATCCATCCCTCACACCTCACTCCAACTCTCATCAGCTCCCTTTTCCCTCTCAACATGTCATCCCATCAAACCCATCTCCTACTTCTCCCTGGTACCCGTAAACATGGCCTTGGTCCAATACCCTCATTCGTCACTCCACCCCCTGGCGAACCTGACCAAGAACTCAAACGAGCAATCAAAGCTGTCCTCTCAGCTAAGAAAGTCGCTGTCGTCGTCGGTTCGTTCGCCTTCCATATCAATCAATCAATTCATCTCTCTCCTCTCTTCCTTCTTTCGGTATACATTGGCCATCGAATAGGATCCTACCACTCTTACCTTTGCTTTCTTCAACAGGTGCCGGTATCTCGACAGCTGCCAACATTCCCGACTTTCGTTCCTCGACTGGCCTCTTCGCTTCACTCAAGGCTCGATTCCCGAATTCTAAACTCACGAGCGGCCGCGACTTGTTCGATATCAATGCTTTGAAGGTCAGTTCCTCATCATCTTCTATACTCTCCTCAGCTTACCCACTCATTCGTTCTTTTATTCAGGACCCCCAAACCTGTAGCCTCCATTTGGGAATGCTAGCCGAGCTTCATACAGTATGCGATAAAGCAGAACCGACCGAGTTTCACAAGTTCCTCAAGGGACTCGATGATGAGGGCAAGTTGAGCAGAGTTTACACGTTTGTCCCTCTCTCATCTCTTTTCTTATCCACAATTCCCTTTTTAATTTCATCTTCTTCACTAGTCAAAACATTGATGGATTAGAAGAGAAAGTCGGCTTAAGTTATGGAGTTCCCGATAGTACCTTACCAGTCACATCGCGTGTTCGAGATAGTGCTGGCACACAGTCAGGTTCTTCGCCTAAACGAGGTCTCAAGCGTAAGCGCGGGCAAGTCTTTCCGTCTAACCTACCACCTACCCCGCCCATCACGCCTCCTGGATCGGTATGCGAAACCGAAAGCTCGTCTCAGGCCGACCTAAGCGGTTCCGAGCCGTGTGCATCCTCACAACTCTCTTCCACCTCCACCGTCTGTCCATTTTCTCCGTTACCCAAGCCGGAGGTCGTGACTCGAGTTAGGACGCGTTCGGCGAGTGCAGCGGCCGTCGTTGCTGCCATCGCTTCTGCTCCCACCCCTGTGATCCGGCCGGTCCGTGCTAAACCTATCGACCCCTTCCCACGCGTCATCCCGCTTCACGGTACACTCAAAGATTTAACTTGTTCGATATGTAAACACACTGAACCGATGGCCGACCACTTGTCTGATTTAAGCGCTGGTGAATTAATTCATTGTACTCAATGCGAGACCTTTGATGCTGCTAGAACTATCTCCGGTTTTAGACCTCGAGGCGTTGGTGTACTAAAATCTGGAGTAGTACTTTATGGTGAAGAACATTGTGAAGGTGAAGCAGTAGGAGCAGTGACTAGTCGAGATTTAATGAAAGGTAGAAGACCCGATTTATTAATTGTTGCTGGTACAAGTTTAAAGGTACCTGGAACTAAAAGATTAGTAAAAGAATTAAGTAAAGTAATCAGACCACCAACATTAGAATCTGAATCTGAAGGAGAAAAAGAAGAAACAGATGAAAATAAATCAATAAAACCAAAACCAATACATACTATATTTTTAAACAATGAATTTCCATCACCTTGTAGTATTTGGAAAGATACATTTGATATTTGGGTAAAAGGAAATTTAGATGAATTTATCTTGATGGTCAAAGAAGAAAGTAAATTAATGGAATTATCAAAAGAAAAGAAATTAAAAGAGAAACTTGAAAGAGAAAGGAAGAAAGAAGAAAAACTCAAAGCTACATTATTATTTGAGCAATTAAATGATTCTAATAATCAACCTCTTCAATCAAATGTTAAGAAAGTAACACAAAAGAATAATTCGAAGAGTAATAAGATTGGGAATTTCTTTTCAGTTTCCAAAGCTAGTGGTGGTACTCAAACAAATATATCTACAAACTCTATAACGACTACAAGTAAAGGTGGTAGTAATCGTAAGAAATCAGGAACAACAAAGAAAAGAACGGGAAAGAATTCGACAATTCAACCTACACTTGTCTCCGTTACATGAAAAAGGCAAAAACAGCATTCCACCTTGCCTTCTTCTTTTCTTTTCTTTTCTTTTGGCTTGTATTTCTCAATTTTCTCACCAGTTTGTTAAGAATGAAAGAGAGAGAGAGAGAGAGAGAGAATGAGCACAACTGGTTTTTTTTTTTTTATCTTTTTTTTGCTTTGTGACTATATACAGAGTTTTTTTTTATGATTATATTTGATCTAGTCACAACAATATTCATCCAACCAATTCTTTTTTTTTTCGATTTTAGAGGGTTTTTTCTTTTTTTGTTCACTCTTAATTCATGCCCCGTTTTTTTTTTTTCACTTCTTTTCATTTTAATTTTTTAGATGTTCTACACGTTCTTTGAGACAAAAAGAGAGGGAGAGAGGGAGAGAGATAGAAAAAGGAAGGAGGTTTTTTTTTCGTTGTGTTTTCTTGGTGAAGTTATATATATGTGTTTAAGTGAAAAGAGAGAGAAAGTATCATGACTAAAATTAATTTGGTACATATACTCCTCATCTATTTTTTCTTTTTTCAATAGAAAGGGATTTTTTAATCATTACTTTTGTAAGTGTAGATGAGAAGATAAACTTGATATCATACATAGTAATCAGCTCTCCAGAGTGCTAAAAGGAATGGGATTATTCAGCCCTTGAGTAAGTATACCTTAGGCCAACAAACAAACATACAAAGAACAAAAAAAAAAAAATTAAAATTACACCTCTAACAGTCCAGTTTCAAGGAGGAATAGTAAATACACATAAAAGATATATCAATACACCCTTACAACTCACACTCAAGTATCAAAAGTGAAACATGAAATTCCAACGTAACAGTAAATGATATTGTCTGTTCAACAAAACGCTTCCTATTAATTGAGATTGAATTGCATTTCAAGCTCAAAAATACGGTAAGAGTTACTGAAAACGAAAACTTTATACCTGAAGACCTGAAAACATTAGAAGATCCTCATAAAAAAAACCTAAAAGCTACAATAAGGTTTACTGAAACTTGAAACCCTTAGTCCATAGACTTTGAGAACATAGACAAGTCCATAAAGAGTTAAAAAGACCCTAGACTAGACTAGACTGATGAAACCCTAGTGGTTCCTGATGGAGCTAGGTTGGAAATTTTACTTTGGTCAAAAGTTTTTTTGGTTTTGAATTGATCTTATAATAAAGATTTAGTTTGATTTATATATATATATATATATCTTGTCTAGACATTCTTGACTAGGAATATTAACCTAGAATTTTCCAAGAGTTTTTTTTTTTTTTCTTTAAAAATATATTACATACTCGACTAATTGATTAGTTGAAAAAAAAATAAAATAACAACTCCTTTAAAGAGAGAAATTTATTTTCAAATCTATTTAGCTTCTGGGATTTCCTGTCAAAGGACGATTCCTTTTTTTCTTTTACTCTACTCTTGTATTAACATTCTAGAATCTCTCACCCTGTCCGTATCAAGGTGACTTGTCAACGAGAGCAGACGAAGAACTTTTTTTTTTTTTTTCAGTTCTCTGATTGTTCTTGTTTCTCACCTAGAGCCAGTACATGAGCCTTCCCTTTATGCAAAGTAACTTTCTTTTCTTTTTGCTCAATGCACCATGTGCTGAAAGGTGTGTACTGTATGCCTGTGTATCACTGCACAGTACACAATTGTACTGACATTCATGAGCTGACATCATGATGAACATGGATCAGTGACTTGTATTGAATGGACATGAGTAACAAGGGTGGGGCCACCACCCCCCAGACACTAAGGCACTGGATTTGAGAGGGATTCTGAGGTGATTTCAAA
>MU167210.1:488204-501279 GCA_015951145.1 Cronartium quercuum f. sp. fusiforme G11
GTACTCTACAATGAGAAAGTTATTAAGTTTAATTGAAAACTCAAAATTGTGAGTACCTTCCAGGCCTCAGAACATCTATAAAAGGTCATCCCCTTGCTTGTGGAAATAACCCATCATCATTATAACACTTCATAACAGAAATACCTATATAAAATAGTATATTTTATAACATATCCCTCTTATATTCTAAGGAATTATTAGTAGAGTTATCTCTACCTCATCAATTTCTCTAAAAATTCAACAAATATTTCCTCTAGAAGTAAAAGAAGAAGTGATTGCCACAACCAATATGAGTCAGTGAAGAGAAGTGAAAACATATTTTGACTTCTGTCAAAGCCTGATATATTCAGATAAGGCTTGACTAACTATTTTGTGAACATATCCACATTAAAATAAAATAACTACCTTAGTAGCTAGCTAGAATTTCATGATTTTATACACTTTTCTTTGGAGCTAGGCTGACATATCTCAACCTTCAATCTTTGGACCACTGGGGAGGTTTTGTTGCTTGGAAAATTTTACAATACCAACCTAACCAGGTTAAGTGTTTAGTGAGGTAGGCTTCTACCATAATCTCATTTCTATCATGTTTTTTTTTTTTTTTTCTTAAAAAAAATTAAATCTTTATAGTGCATTACCTCCTCTCACCACTCAGAATTTTGGGTCACTTTACACAAAGTGAGCTGGTAGTGACACTGATACACTTGTAAGCTACTCAGAAAAAAAGTGACAACTTGTCATTTTCAGAAAAAGTGACACTGAGTCCTGCTCCTGCCACAGTGAGCCATCATAACTAAGTATGTACTAATAACAATATGCACTTCAAAAAAAGAAAAAAGAAAAAAATACAAGCCCTCCTTGCCAATACAACTCATCATAGCAGAATGTCACAGCATGAACTCACTCATCACAACATCTCTGAACTCTCTGTAAGTAGTGCCTGTGTTCTGTTCTGTAAGTGCAAGGAAAAGAGCAGAGCTGGGTCTTTCATGAACATGGGTATTGGTCCAACTGGTCAAATCTACCTCAACTGCACTTGCAAGGACCCTTGCAAAGGATTCAAGGGAGGTTGTGGTTTCTTTGGTAAGCACAGTTCACAAATCTTTATGCAATTCTTCTTTCTTTTGAGCTTTTTGGCATTGATTCTCTAAAGGGATTTCAGGACTAGGAGTTCCAGCATAGGATGTGATTGGACTTGGAGTATAATGGGAAATTCCTATTTGTATAGCCTGGGTAGTGTTTGGGGTGTTTAATTGTTGAGACATAATATTCAAGGTGAAGGTAGTAAGATGTGGACAGAGCATGGCTTGAGAAGTTACAAGGTAGAGGAAAGTGGATGATTTCAAGCAATCAAGCCAAGCCAGGCAAGTCATTGCTTGTCATGCATAATGGGAAGATACTGATTTGTTTTTAATGTACATAGTTATGGTGATGTGCTGTGGCAGGAGCATGACTCAGTGTCACTTTTCTGAAAGTGACAAGTTGTCACTTTTTTTTTTGAGTAGCTTATGAGTGTATCAGTGTCACTCCTGGCTCACTTTGTGTAAAGTGACCCAAAATTCTGCATGGTGTGGAACTCCCAAATTGGTGGGCAGAGCTTGAGCAGGAACTTTGATTCAACAACACAAAGAAAAGGGGAAATGCTGCTTTTATGGGGTGGAATTATGCTTCAACAGATGTTATACAGGTTTTACCCTGGCTAAGAGATAAAGTGGTGATTTAAAACCATGAAGAAAAGGAACACAACTAACTCCTCAAGAGCCTTTAAGAACTGGGGATCTAATTCTCTCAAAGATTCTACTTGTAATACCAAAAATCATGAAGAATAAGGTCAACAGGCACTTACAAGATCACACAACACAACAATAACACTATTCTTTATATTTCCATGGAACACTACAATCTTTAAAACACTGAGAAGGGATCTAATTATGAATACTTAATGAGTCTTTAACACTTATAAGGGGTTCACTAACAATAATCAAGGACTTAGATGCAGAAAAACATGAGATCCCCCTTTCCTTCTTATACACAAGCCTCCTACAACCAAAGAGCACACAACTAGGCTTAACCACGAGCCTGAGAACCAAGAAAAACAAAAAAAAAACTGATGTCCATACCTTTTTACAATTAATTAACTCCACAGCACATCTCCAAATGAAAAGAAAAACACAAAAATCCACCTATTCCTCATTCAGCACATACAACAAACACACTCACAAGCTACAAAAACACACTAAAACCCCAAAGCATGAAGAAAACCTCCCCATCTGATGCACATTAATGCTTTAGGCTACTTTCATTAGTACCTTTCCTCTTGATTAGTCCTTTATCCACCTAAATTTCATAAACATGGCACCTTGGCTTCATAATGACATAACTCCTTCAGTTTTTATGCACCAACATCAAGACACCTATTTCCTAATTTTTTTCCTTCCTATCCACAACTATTATTAGCACATCATTGCCTCAATGTAGCTCCTTTGCATAGCTTGCCTAATGATAACTAAATGCAATCATGTAATTCTTTGTATTTACCCCAGATAAACCACATGAAAATACTCCAAAATCCCTCAAATGACATCATAACCCAACATGCACGCCTCTCCACTCTGTAAACCAAGACTTCCCCTCTGCCTCAACCCATAATACCACTACCTCAACATTTATTCCATACCCTTTACAAAAAATACACCTATTTTGACATTTTAATGCTATTAGACTACCTCTACTGTACTGTAGCTTTTACTGTGACCAACCCAGCTGATAGTTTTAATAATGAAAGTTGTAGAGAAAGCTTCTAAAAATATTTTGAGACACTTTAGTCTTCATAAAATTGAAAATTGACTGAATAAGTCTTATACACCAATAATTTCAAGTATTTTAATGCTATTTTTCTTATTGTATAAGGGTTTCTTTTTATTTTACTTATAAACCCTCTTCTATGTATTAATGAAAGTTGTTTGTAATATGATTTCGTGTACTTTCTATTTTTATACTACTAGGTTAACTTCAATATTGACTGAGATAGAAAACCTGTAAACTCAAAATAATGTAATTTTAATAATTTTCATGGTAATACAAGACCTTTATTGAGGAACAAGTATGTTTGTGACCATGTATAACATTCTATTAATGTTCTGGGAAAGGAATAATGTCACCATAGAAGTCCCTTTTTTCACCTCTTATCAATAATTGTAATACTTTTCCCCCTTTAAAACCCCTCTTACACACATCCCACCTCTACCAATACCCATTATTATTGTATATTTATATGTAATTATTAATATTATTATTTCTATGACCATCTACATGCACAACCAGGGTGTCTATAATGAGTACAAACAACACTTGTAATTAAGGAATAGAAATGCCAGGTATGCCTATAACAAGTATTAGACAGTGTGTGGGGGGGGTTGGGCTTGTGGGTTCAGCTACTATTAGCATGGCTCAGGTGATGGTTGGGTTGAGAGAGAGCTGAGGAGAGAGGAGAAGAATTGAGTGAGACAGGAGAAGAATTAGGTTCAAGGAAAATGAGGCATTGAAGTTGGGCAAAGAAAAAGGAAATCAGGGGATAGTTGATAAGGCAGTTGTCAGCCCTGAGCACCAAAGTGCCATGTGCTAACAAGGACAATTACAACTCATACTCAGTTTCAGGAGTATAAAACAAAATACTGTACTTAACAACTGAGGATTATTATTCCAGAAATGAATGCTATGCATAATATTACATATAGTTACATATTATAGCTCAGACAGAAGAGTTTTAATTCTTACTGTAACATGCATGTAAACATGTTACATCAACTAATACATCTGTTAGCCATATGTAAACTATATGTTATCACTCCAGTAATGGAAACTACATGCAAAATAACCTATAGTTACTAATTACAATACCCACAGAAAGAACACAGTTCACACTGTAAACTAGGTGTAAATATGTTACACAAACATGTACACTTACAAAGGATAGGTAATAAGTGTAATATTAATTTGGATTCACTGCCAAGAAAATTACATCGCATAGAGGCATGCTATGTCACATAGCAGGCCAAGATGTGATGCAATAGGTCTGTTTTCCAAGGTAGGGACCTTGAAAAATGGTCCATAGTATTGCATGAAGACATGCTATGTTACATAGCAAGTTTCCATGCAATGAAAATATGTTGGCAGTGATTCAGATTCTATGGGATAAATAACTTATAGTCTCATTTTAGAGTTAAGTAATAACTCTAATATATAAATAGATAATAAGGTAAACAATATATTTCAAAGATAGGCACTGCCAAGATATTTGCATCGCATGGAAGCTTGCTATGTAACATAGCATGTCTTCATGTGATACTATGGACCATTTTTCAAGGTCCCTACCTTGGAAAATAGACCTATTGCATCGCATCTTGGCCTGCTATGTGACATAGCATGCCTCTATGCGATGCAATTTTCTTGGCAGTGAGGTACTGTAGAACTTCAATACAGAATAGCTAGTGTAGTTTTAGAGCTACAGTTGAAATAATGATTATTCTACTAATTAAACATATGTTTTACTCCGAGGAAATGTCATCCAATGTACTGTAGCTGTACTAGTGACATGTGTAATACAGTCACCACCAAGAAAATTGCATCGCATAGAGGCATGCTATGTCACATAGCAGGCCAAGATATGATGCAATAGGTCTATTTTCCAAGGTAGGGACCTTGAAAAATGGTCCATAGTATCACATGAAGACATGCTATGTTACATAGCAAGCTTCCATGTGATGAAAATATATTGGCAGTGAGTACAGGTAACTTTCCCACTGATCCTTGAGTAATATAGAGGATTACACATAGTGGATCATTTGACAGATCAACTGACAGATATGTAATTCAATCACAAGATGAACAGTAGTAACCATGAGAACCTGTCATTTCATGTACAGTTGTACAAATAGAGGATTACACATAGTACAAATAAAAGAACATTTGAAATAATCTAATCCTGTGATTCAACAAAGTTATTAATCTTACTTGATACCAAACAAACTACAGATGCTTATGTTATCCTTTACCTCAAGTAATAAAATGTTTGACATTGGTCCAAACAAGATAGATTAAAACTACTAGTTGATTAACTACTGTAATCATGAGATAGGTAAAATCAAATATACTCTACAAAGAGAAAGTTCTTGATTTGAAATGAGAACACAAAATTGTGAGTACCTTCTAGTGTTGAGATATGGTCTCCATATCTTGTACTCTTTTAAGTACTTCACCCCATACACTGTGTGTGTATGAGATGTGGCATGAACTAGTATTCTGCTTATTCTGTGTGACTGTGTCCCTGTATCCAGTCAGGTGATCAAGGGGTTGGTTCTTATTCTTGAAAATCCCCCCACTCTGAACCTTTTTCTTCCTTAACAGAATTAAATAGGCTCAGAGTAAGATTCACCCTTCACTTTTTCCTCTATTTCTCTATTCTCTTTTTCTGTTCCTGCAAGATGCTGTCCTGTGTATGTGTTACTGAGATAATGCTGGGTGTGTGCATGAATGGTTGCTTGTAAATTTTTCTCTTCTGTTTCCACTCTGCTCTTATGCAGGTCTGTTGTCTTTTCAAGCATCAAGTGTCTCTGCTCCTTTTCTCATAAGCTCACATAGAGTGTATTCTGCCTGCTGTCCCAGGTAATTTTGTTTCCTTGTTTTGTGTCTTGCTCAATGGAATTAAATAGGCTCAGAAATTTTCTCTTCTGTTTCCGCTCTGCTCTTATGCAGGTCTGTTGTCTTTTTGAGCATTGAGTGTCTCCGCTCCTTTTCTCATAAGCTCACATAGATCATATTCTGCCTGCTGTCCCAGGTCTAGATGTGAGGCCAGCTGTACCCCTCACTAACTTGAGCTCTAATAAGAGAAAGCTTAACCTTAGAACATTTTATTTAGTACCTCAATAAGTTTGGATTTATGAACAATTAGGACACTCCGCTCAACCTTCAAGTTGTCCTTCTTTTGTCAGTGTAATTACAACTTAGATGTATAAGACCTACTTGTACTGAAATGTATTTTTGAAGCTTTGGTCCGGGCATGCTACTGCTAAAAAAAAAAAAAAAAAAGTGCTGAGGAATACACCGCCAGCAAAAATTACTCGGACAGCCTTGTCCGAGTAATTTTTGCTGGCGGTGATAGGTTATATTGTTCGTACAGTGCAACTGCTTCTTTGAATTCAGCTCGACATTTTCCAAGCAGGGAAGTTTCTTTGAAACAACTTTGTTCATTTATTGAAGAGAAATTGTCAATATTCTTTTGAGACTGTTCAAAGACCTCATACTTTCAACCCTGAAGGGGCGTCATACAACTTGCCCTATCAAGGTTTAAGTGTCACATGATTTGAGGTCCGAACCTTGTACAAAACATCTCCAAAAATAAAATCAAAACAAATCATTGTACGTGCCCAGGATACACATAAAGACTGGATGTCTTCCTCAGGTTCTGGGAATTACAAAGCACAAAACTATAAATGGAAGTGGGATATGAGCAGGGTCACAGAGAAGACAAGTGGTTCTAATGTTTTGCATGTCTTTGTGACACCTTCATGTGCCTTCGTGAACAACTTAGAAGGTCAAGTATCACACCGCCGATCCTGTCCCGCAGTTTTTGTGACGTTTCGCGAGGATATAGATAAGCTCAACCATCTCAAACTATGCACCACCGGAATCAAAGTTTCTGTAGTCAGTAATCAAAAATGACGGAAGAATAAATAAAATAAAATAAAAAAATTGCCACTTACAATTTGAGGGGGGAGGATATGGGAGTTTGCGTCATTATAGATTGTGATTGTCCAAACTTCTGAGGAACTTGGGATGATCTTCTCCGGGAACCCCACAGGTGGTTTCCCCACTGTTCATGAAAGTGGTAGGCATAAGTGCGTTGCTGGCTGGTAGAGCTCTGGAGATTCAAACATGAGATCTTACCCTTGATCTCGGCGTTATGGGTCTTCTGGTTGGGGTCAGTATCCAAGCTTACAGCACCCTCGACTGTGTTCTTACCAGCAATGCCCGTCACAGAAGGTTCCCAAACAAAGGCGGTCGCGTCGACATCAGGTCTTCGCCAATTCCAGGCCCACGGTCCGAATTGTCCGTTCTCGAACAGTGTAAAGACGACGTGATGGGAATCGTATACATAACTATTAGTGGAGCAGTTCTTGGGGAGCTGTTGTAGATGGGAACGGTTTTGACAAGGGGATTTAAGGGAGGAATAGTGGATGGGAGATTGTAAGTAAAACACCATCTTCAGTACAAAGGGAGAATGGTGGTGATTGAGCTTACGCGGTGGAGTGTCGAGACGAATCCGCCAGTTTCATTAAATGTGATATTCTTCCCGACGTACGTGGTCTCCACAGCCAGAGACCCATCTGCGTAGAAGATCTTGCCTTGGTCCCATTTAATGTGAGTGTCAACAACGAGGACTGTATTTTGTCCAGAGCTTGAAATAGTTGCGGAGAAGGCTGAGGAGGCAAGAAAAGAGACTACAACGAAGAAGGAAGTTGAGAAAAACATGATTATGATATATAATTTGGAAACTATCTGAGAGACTTGATGCGCCCGCTTTTTAATAAGGAACTGAAGGGGTAGCAGATGAGTGAAGGACCTTGCCGAGTGAGGGCGAGGCTCTTCTTTATAGAACTGACTCGCAGCGCGGGCTCACCTTGGAAGTTGGTAATACATATCATGCTCCAGCTCCATCCGGCAACTTGATATGAGTGTAGTCAATTGCAGAACAATCACGAAGAACTTATTCTTCCTTTCGGGCCCACACGTCATTCACCTCGCGGCTGCTGGGGGCGGTCACAGTCGATTCGGCCGGTCGCGGTAGTTTGAACAATCTGACTCTTCAGGGGACAGACCCGGGGACATGTGTACAGGTACTGTACTATAGTGGCTGTGTGTCCAGCGGTGTGTACACACATTTCCTCATGTTGGTTCTCATCATTCTTATTTCCGAAAGCGCCAGGTTCATGAGCCCCTAACTAAACATGTGAGCCGGACCTAAGATCCGGCAAACAATGTCATCAACCCTTGACTCCCAGTCCGTGGGTAGGTCCTTCGGAGGCGTTCTGATGGGAACGAGGCGGCGGCTCATCCCTTCACCCTCCACTCACCTTCCAAGCTCATCGCGACGCACTTCGACCCGTCGGACCCAAAGGTCACCTTCGATCGGATCGGTCTTCAGCCCGCCAGTCCTCCTCCACCGGTCCATTCGGGACAGACCCGCCTCGTCATCCCTCATCCCATCCATTCCCTTCCACCCCTTCGACCCTTCGATTTCCCTCGATTTCCTTTGCTCCTCATCCGATCCACAGAAAAACCTTCATAGAGTGAGTCTGCCATGGCCGTTGGCGTTTTAATTGTTTGATGAAGATGATAAGAATCTTGCTGATGACTTTTGTCAGCCCTGAGGACTGTGTAACAGTCCCATGGACTGAAACCAGACAGTCACAGGTAAAGTAACCAGGAGAAATAAGCGTTTTTTTTTTTTTTTTTTTTTTTTTTTTTTTTTTAAGAGTGCATTACTGGTTTATAAACATATAGCACTTATAAAAAAAGCCTATAAATTGAGATACAATATCGGAAGCCTCATCTTCTGGTGAGCTACTTTCCACCACTTGTATATTGCCCTAAGTTTCTCTTAGAAGGTGTTGACTCTTTGGTCAATATCTAAGGAAGCTTTAACCCATGCTAACTTGTTTCCTTTCCCAAACGTCCCCCAATCTAAGGAAGGAGAAGGGTGGTAACAGAGGTTTGTTTCAGCTCCACTGTATTTCTCCTAGGACCACCAGACTTAACCCCCAATCTAAGGTGGGAAGAAAAGTAGTCTTCAAGGTACTAGAGGACATGAAACACGAGGGTTCACTGACTCGATGAATCACTTCTTACTAGTATCGGATGTTTCCATGCCTGTACTAGAGGAGAGTTACAGATGTCTGCTACTTTAAATCAAGACAGAGCTGTGGGCAGTGGTATCAGTATCATCCCCTTCGGATTTAGCGTAACATTTGAAATGCTTGAAGCGCTTAGTGTTTAATACAAATTCAGAAATAAGGAAAAACAATTTTGGGTTGTTGATCAAAGAGGTATATGAAGATAGATTAGTTTTAATTTTCTCTTTCTTGACCGCCTGTCGAAAAATTCTTCTTTGTTGATTAAATCTTTTGCATCGGATGAGAAAGTGTTCGGGTGTTTCCGGGACTTTACAAGCAGTGCAATTCCCTGATAAGACATTATTTTTTTAACCCATTCTGAACAGATAAAGATTTAGAGCAATATGCCCTGATCGTAATTGGAAGATGATTGATGCTCTGCTTTTTTCTAATTTTTGGAGCGACCTCCAAATGTCTCTTGCTGGGGTAGTCAGATATAGTCGTTTCTTCATTGTAAATCGTATCTGAGATATACTAAAACGTTCTTTAATCTTCTCTTGGACACTACTTAAGCTATCATGTAATTTCATCCCCTTCGTTAATGAGTCTTTCGTTATTTCTCTAGCCGTTTTGTCTGCTTCTTCTTGTAGCTCAATCTTTTCGTGACTTGGTGACCAGTATAGACTAAGTGTTGTTGATGTTAATTGATAAGATTCCATAAGTTTCTTGATGAGTAAAAGTAGGTATTGGTTGGATCCACTAGAAGGTGGGTCGTGAATTTTTTTAATTACCGTTTGGTTGTCGTTGAAAATCGCAAGTCGAGATATGGCGGGCTTAATTTGTTTAGTTTTTGCATATAAGCATAGTGCTAGTACTATTCCTGTTAGTTCGGCTTCCTCACTTGAGATGAGAGTCGAGGGATATATAGGCATTGCTAAAGTCTCTTCTGTAGTTGAGGCTGCTGCTCCACAACCCTTACTTGCGATTACCGAACCATCTGTAAAAACAACAAGTGTGTCATCTCTGGTCTCTAGTTGAACCTGTTTCAATACTGACTCTTTGGCTTCGTCTCGTTTCATTTCTAAATTATATGTGACCCCTGTGGGGGATGTCCATGGCGGAATAGGGTATGGCTGAATTGTCTTGTAATTTGCTGGGTAGTATGTGTGAAGAAATTCAGGGAAGATTCTCTGTTGGATGCAGCTTCTATGTATACGTTGTTTTGATGCTAGTTCGTGCAGGATAAATCTCCGTGTGGGGTGATCTGGCGGAGCCGTTAAACGTTTGAAAATAAATTTATAATGTGATTTAGCACCTAATAATGAGAACGGAGTTTGATAAGTGTCATGAGATAGCAGTTCTATTGGAGATGAGTGAAATGCTCCTAAAATCAATCTATTGGCTTCGTTCTGTAGAAGATGTAAAATTGACGAAACTCGAGACCAGGTTTCTTGCGTAAACCATACAATGCTACCGAAAAGGATTCTGGGTCGTAATATTGTCGTGATCAGAGTTGCCGTTTCCTTTAGATTTAAGCCTGAGAAGCATTTGTTATGCGCTTCAACTGTCCTAAGGTTTGTTTACCTACGGATTGGATTCGCTTGATGTGACCTTTGAAAGTTAACTTAGGATCTAGCCAGAAACCTAACCATCGGACTTCCGTTTGCGGTTGTAGTACATTGCCTCCGAAGCGCATTGGTAGTGGTGTAAAAGTTTTATTTGTTTTCTTGGTGAAATGCATAAGTTTGGCCTTTTTCGGATCGAAAATCGCTTCATGAGCATTTCCCCACTCCAGAGAGGTCTTCCCTAATTGCTCGAGTAAGGGTGATCCTTGTGGGAGGCCATCTTCAACTACAAATTCAGTAGATGTAAAATCCATGAGTCGTAAAGTCATGGATCTATCTGAGAGAAAGCTGCTTATGGTGTTGATAAGGTAAATTGGGCATTGTTTCTGTACAAGTGTGTGGATTAAACGACGTTTGTGTACTGATGGGTACGCTGATTTGACATCTAAAAAGAGTGCTGACACCACTTTTCCCTCTCGCCACTTTGACTTGATCCAAGTAGTTAAGATGACTCCTGCATCTTCGACTCCATGTTGTTTCCGACCGCCCATCCGACTCTTGGACAGTGCAGCTGAAGTTTCAGCCCAATAAGTGAGCCTCTGGGTTATAAGTTTCTCGAAGGCCTTTCCTAGACAAGATAAGAGAGCTATTGGTTGGTATGCCCCCGGTTCGGAATAGTCGTCCTTGCCAGCTTTCCGGATTATGGCTGTGGTCGCTACTTTCCAAGGTTGAGGGAATAGGCCTAGGCGGAGACAAGCATTAGATAGTTTTGTTATTGTACCAACAATAACTTGACCAGCTATTTTGATTAGTTCATTTGGAATCTTATCTGGGCCTGGCGCTTTCTTTGAGGGTAGATTCTCTAATATAGTTAGTATCTCGTATGTGGGCACCTCTTGGTAATCTAGTAGCGGATCCCTATTTCCTGGATCTTGATCTGAGGGAATGTCGGATAAATTGGCTCCTATAAGTGCAACTGAGGTTCCTTGAAAGAGTAGGTCCGCTTGTTCTTCTTTGTTGGATGTTAATGTTCTGTCTTGACGATAGAGAGGGGCAATATTACCCATTTGGTTCGATCTAGTGTATTTAACTGCTTTAAAGATATCTGTTCCTGAAAAATTTGCTAGGAATTCCTTCCAATGTCGGTTCTTGGCTTGGAGGACTTCTTGTCTGAAATATCTTTGCCATTTCTCATAACACCTATACACTTCTTCTGAGTTGCTATGCCTCATCCACTGTTGTGCTCGATTCTTGAGTCCGAGGATGGGATTTAGTTTCTCTGGGTCCCACCAACTCTTGTGATGATTCAATCGAGTTCGGGTGTTCCGGCCTTGAGCATAGTAGGCGTCTAAAATGATTTGGCTAATTTTATTTGCCAAAGTCTCGATGTCTTGGGGAGAATTGTACTGGAGGTTGGCCTTTTCGATATTCATCTGGATATGTTCACAAAAAACATCATGATTCAGTTTTTGGAGTGAGGCATTATTATGAAACATAGGTTGAGGGATAAGGGAGAGGTCAAAGGTGGAGACTATAGCTTGGTGATCGGATTCAAAGTTTTCAGAGAGGACATCACACCTCTGAACAAACTTTGTGAGCTTCCAATTTGCCCAAATCAGGTCAATTACTGTTAGGGAGGAACCTTTAAAATAGCGTGTTGGGATGCCTTTAGGAGAGATAATTCTAAAGCTTGCTGATCCACAAAGATGGTTGAGGAACTTGGCCTGAGGGTTGAAGCGGCGGGTGGTCGAAGTACTCCATGTTTGATGGGAGAAATAAGCATAATACAGTCGAACTAGAAAAAGATGTCACTTTGACATCTCGCTGCTCCCAAGAAAACCTGGATGGACTCCAGGGTTTTCAAGACCTGTCACGCAATATCTTCCTGGTTCATTCAAGTGAACCAGGAAGACTGTAGGGCTGAGAAGACCCTGGAGTCTATCCAGGTTTTCTTGGGAGCAGCGAGATGTCAAAGTGACATCTTTTCCTAGTTTGACTGTACATAATATAACATATGTATTACATGAGCAATAAGTAATATACATATAGTGTAACATATGTATTACATAGGTAATGAGTGAGTACATATGTAGAAACATACTGTAATATATGTACTACATGTGTAATAAAGTAGTACAACAATCACTGCCAACAAAGACATCTCAGGCAAGCTTGTTCTAGGTTTTCTCAGATAGGATTTGTCCTAGTTTTTCCCCTTTTCAGACAAGGAAAATGTAGGACAAATCCTGTCCTAGGAGTTCTAGAACAACCATGTTCTAGTAGTTTTTTTTAGCAGTGAATTGAACCACATCTCAGGCTCAGTCTCAAGAGTCATAAGCATAATATACTCATGACAGGAGCCAACCAGCAGGCCCTGACAGAAGAGTAACCAACCACAGGTTGGCCCACATAGCCCTGTAGAAGCATGAGCCTGAACCACAAGTCAGCCCACAGTTTAAAAGTAAGGTAGGTAACTTGAAAGGCATACACTGCCAAGATATTTGTATTGGATGGGCCTATCCGATGTTCTATCACCCCGAGATATGCGATGCAGTGTCAGTAGGATTAGGTGTGATGGAATTACACTGCAATATGGTGTCAGAGCATTAGATACCAATA
>MU167210.1:503959-515568 GCA_015951145.1 Cronartium quercuum f. sp. fusiforme G11
ATGAAGGTGACTTATTGATGAGAGCACATGGTGTCATGTTTGAAATCACCTCAGAATCCTTCTCAAATCTAGTGCCTTAGTGTCTGGGGGTGGTGGCCCAAGGGCTCAAGCCCACCCTTGTTACTCATGTCCATTCAATACAAGTCACTGATCCATGTTCATCATGATGTCAGCTCATGAACATCAATACAATTGTGAACTGTGCAGTGATACACAGGCATACAGTACACACCTTTCAGTGCATGGTGTATTGAGTGAAAAGAAAAGGAAGTTACTTTGCATAAAGGGAAGGCTCATGTTTTGGCTCTGGGTGAAAAACAAGAACAATCAGATAACTAAAAAAGTTCTTTGTCTTCTCTTGTTGACAAGTCACCTTGATACAGACAGGGTATTGTTAACATACCCCTCTTATATTCTGAGGATTATTAGTCAAGTTGTCTGTTACATTTCTAGAAGTCTCATTTTGTGATCACCCTTCTTCATTAGAGTTATTTGATTGATTTCTTGCTTCATTACACATCCTAGATCTCTACCTCATCCAAACCCCCTAAATTTTGACAAATCCAACCTCTAGAAGTAAAACAAGAGTTGGTAGGATTTGTTCCCCTTTTATTTTCAACCTTAGACATGTTTCTGGATCAAGTACTAACTACTTGGGCACTCTATAAAAATCAACCACCCCTTGGTTAATCATTTCCTGCTACACTACTGTTGTGTGTGCTTAAATCTCACCTAGAGTGATTGCCATGGCCAAATAAGAGTCAGTGAAGAGAAATACAAATAGATTTGTTTTCTTGATAAAATCCTGATATATTCAGATAAGGCTTTATAACTTAGTTTGTGAACATATTCACATAAATAAACTATTCCCATAGTAGCTAGCCCTGAATTTGTGGTTATTACCCCTCTTCTTTTAGAGCTAGGCTGACAGCAGTAAAGAGTAAAGGAAATGGAAATAAAGAAAATGGGGAACCAATAGTTGCCATGATATATTACTACAAGTCTCAATAGTGATAAAGTTTTCAAGGCCTTCAGGACCAAGGGAATTCTGGGACTCTTTTGCTCCAGAGTGAAAATGGGGAATTTTGAGCCAAATAGGTCTCAAAGTGGAATGTATGGAATAAGCCTCTCTTTGGCTTGAGAGTCTTGTGTGTGGAATTAGCATCTGTGCTCAGGGTCTTGTATGGAATGAGCCTATGTGCTTGCAACTGGAGTGTATGGGTTCTAGGGAATAAGCCACATGTGGCTTGAGTTCATTTCAATTTTGGGAATAAGTCAATGTGTGACTTGATTCTTTTTATCACAGTCTCAGACAGGCAGTATATGTATCAGGACCCTCAACTCCCCAACATATTCTTTTCCTTCATTGGAATTGAATCTGTGAGTCCTCCTCCCCTAAATTCATCTATAATCACTCAACACTCAAACACTGACCTCTTTTTCTCTAGAACTCTTTCTTATCATCTCACCTCTCTCAACCTCTGATTCCCTGTGCCAGGTGTGCCAGGTGTGTTATTTCTTTCAAAATCTTCTCAAGCTTTCAAGTGGCTACATTGCCTGTTTTGTGTTCCTTGCTCACTTACCACCTGATACTCCAGGTGTACCTATTTCCTCATGAAACTACTTGTTTCACCACAATAGTCCTCTGGGTGCTAAGAAGGGTGAATCCATTACCAAATTTTCCAAGCCACAGGAGAGCTAGTGTTACCATTCCAGATGGGCAAGGCTGGGGGGACCTTCATAGGCACAGGATGATGTTCCTGTAAGGGGTGGGCTAAGCCTCTTTTGTCTCTAGGGGAACAAGACAGTAGATCCCAGATTTCTTGGCTGGGCTTAGATGAGGCAGACAGCCTCTGGCTCCACTGGGAGAGAAAAACTAATATGCACCCAAAGAAAGTGATAACTAGGAAAAGAAAGGGAAAAAAAAAAGAAATAAATAAATAAAGAAAGAAAAAAAGAAAGGGAGAAGGGGCTAGGTGTGGGTGTCAAGGGGTTGGGATGGTATGGTTGGGCTGGTAGGGTTTTGTGTGTGTTGGGTGAAGTGCATGTGGTAAGGGGGGGGAGTGGTGGGTGATGAGTGGGGAGTGGGGAGTGGTATGTGGTGAGTTGAGTTGAGTTGGGACAGGCACTGCCAACATATTTTCATCGCATGGAAGCTTGCTATGTAACATAGCATGTCTTCATGTGATACTATGGACCATTTTTCAAGGTCCCTACCTTGGAAAATAGACCTTTGCATCGCATCTTGGCCTGCTATGTGACATAGCATGCCTCTATGCAATGCAATTTTCTTGGCAGTGAGGAGGGTTTTGTTGAGGGTGTGAGGTGTGTTGCATTGGGGTGGGGTTGTTCTACTATGTTTATTGGTAATCTTCATCAGTATGAGTCATGCAGATAAACACAAGACCACCATGAGTAAACTAGCTTGTGTTTATAAAGGATGAAGTTTTGAACAGATGAGGTTTGAAACAGACTGCAGACCCATAGAGGTATTTATAGTGAGAAATGCTAAGAGAGAAAAATACCAGAGATGATAGAAAATAACAACATATCCAACAGTGGATCTTTATGTCCACATCAGGACACAGATAATAACACTTTGGTAAGAATACTGAAATTCCATACAAATTCATACATGATCCACTTCAGTCAAGTGACAAAATTCCCAGAGCACTATGATATCAAATCATAATTCCAGAAGTTCACAAAGACAGACCTATTTAATACATATTGTGTTGGTAACTATGTATCATCTCTAACAATCAGATCCTAAATTGTGTTTTTTTTTTTTTGCCATTGGGTGTTTGATCAGTTTATGTACACCACCTTTTCCAGCCACTCAGGCAGATGAACCTCAAACAACTATGGATAGTAGCATTGAAAAAAAATCCTAGTTTTGGGTTTGTCATTCTTTTTTTTTTTTTTTTTTTTTTTTTGGTAATCTTCATTTCATACCTGAGCCACAAAAGCTCATTAGGAGAAAATTTTAGGTACCAAAAGTGGCTTTCATCCAAAGATGTAACTGATTTAAGTGATTCACACATCCACAAATTTATTCATATGCTATATCTAAACATCTGGTCTGGTGATTGGAAACCACAGAATGATGACTGGACTTGTGAAGGTAAAATGGCAGAGATTTCTAAATAGCTACAACCCAAATTAAAAAAAATTCCCATCACAAGTAATGTAAGTATTAATATTCAGTTGTGTTGGTAAATTTTAAAGATTCAAGATGATTCATGGGTTAGTCTACTCAATTTTTTAAAATTCAGGGATTCAAAGAGTGTACTGAAACATTTGAGATAGGTGGAATGTGTGGCCCTCTATCTTGGTACAAATTATGCAGACATTTTGCTTCATGATGTCCATTTAAAAGTCTAGGGCTCAAGGTTTTTTTTTTCAAAAAAAAATCCATTCCTATGAATAAAAAAAAACATAGACTTAGGAGGTGAACTACAAAGAGGAGATTGGTGAGTTTTTTCTTCTGGGAACTTACCTATGGTTCCTGCTGAATTTAGTCTGTTGGAACTTTATTTTAGCTCATAGACTAGGGCCCACCTTCCCAACTAATCACTGGGAGGAACATCCTGTCACTCAAGTCTGAGTGTGCACTGTGTTACTCAGAGTCATGGAGTGCACACATAGGACTTGAGTGACAATTTGTCACATGCTTGATGTGTGACTTTGAGCCACATTAAGTGTCCTTGAGCCCTTGGTTTTGTCCCCTCAAACTAAACCAGTGTATGTATGTATCAGCATACACATGTAATGTAAGGTGGCTGGACAAATCTACTTATTGTATAATTCAGTTGGGTCTCTCAATCACTGAATGGAATTTAGTCTCAGGCATGATCCCTCCTTTGACTGATGAAGCATGGGAGATTGAATTCTCAAAATACAAGTTGACACCAGAGTACTGATTATTTAAATCATATGATAGATATAGAATCATTTAAAATCATTTATAAATGGGAATGGGCACATAGCTTCTTAGGTAGATTGATTGGAATATCATTTCTTATTCCATTACCATTTTTTTTTTCAAAAATAAAGTAATACATAGTCAAATGAATAAAATCGGTTTAATTAGTATTGGTACATTGATTGGTGCTCAAGGAGGTTTAGGATGGTATATGGTTAAAAGTAGTTTAGATCAAATTGAAGTTGACAGTAGAGATGGTATACCCAGAGTATCACAACATAGACTCGCTGCTCATCTTGCTATGGCTTTTGCTGTTTATGCCACCTCTTCAAGATTAGCTGGTGGAATCTTACGTGATTGGAACTTAGGAGCTCAAGGAAAATCTTTAGGTGGTGTATCATCAGTTATAGAATCGGTTAGGATGCTCGAGGCTAAAGTTCCTACAAGAGCAAGGAAACTCGTGACTGGACTTACTGGACTTGTTTTTCTTACCGCTGTCTCAGGTTCGTTTCCTATCTAATTCTTTGCCTCTCATAAAAAAGATGTCGACACTATTGACAAAATCCTTTCGATTTATCTTCATATCATGGACATACACTGGTTTAGTCCGAGGGGACAAAACCGAGGGCTCGAGGATGCTTATTGTGGCTTAAAGTCACATGTCAAGCGTGTGACATGCACTCCGTAACTCTGAGTAACACATTGCACACTCAGACTCGAGTGACAGACTGTTCCTCGCAGTGTTACAAGCGGTAGAAAGTAACTCATCGAAAGAAGAGGCTTTCATATTTGTATTTCTCTTTGTAGGCTTTTTCTATAAGTGCTGTATGAGTAAACCACTAAAAAATAAATAAAAAAATAAAAAAATCATTGCTGAAGTCCACTCCCGTTCCGGATCTCGAAGTTCCGCCGCTGACATCCGGAGTATACGTATCCGCTGCTATAAAATGGACAACATTTACCAGTTCGACTGTACTTTGAGTGTGGCTTCCTGGCTACAGGAGGCAGTGCTTTACAGTCTCCAGAGGTGGATGCGGAGAGAATGCAAAGATACGTGGCGTAAAGATGGAAGAAAAGAGACATACAAATATTGAAAGGATATATAAACAGGAATTATTATTCTCATTCTTCTCTTTCTCTAATCACTCATCTTGCTTTGTCCCCTTTGAGCTTCCATTCTTCGTGCCAATATCTTTCTTCTTATATAACCTTAGATCTGTATTCCCGATTTGAGACTATCCTCTATCCGTGAGACCTAAGATCTGACAAAAAAATATTCCTTAAGCATTTCTGGAATTTCCACAAAACCAGCCTAGATAGCTACGTCCACCTGGTCCAGACTAGATATGACGAAAATACCGAAGTTGAAGCTGAAGTACCACCTCCTAGCCGTCATCGTCCTCGTCTTCTTGGCATGTGAAACAGCTGGCGTGAATTTTTATTGCCCACCCAAGGATTCGTCTGGAATTTGCGCTGATTCTTTGACTGCCCCCTGTGAATCAAATGGCACTTGAGATCTGGTTCTTGATGTTGTCCTGGTACTAATCTTTCACCGCTCGCTTTCTTCAGTCGTTTCAGCCAAGAACGTTCCTGCCAGTGGCCGCTCGTGCTACACCTGTAGTGGCACGGGGAAGAAGAAGGTCTACTGTCTCAAGGTGAGTGATGAGTCCCAAAGACATGAGAAGTTTCTTCAAACTCTGAAGCTCAAGATCCTAACTGACACGATCGAATTCTCACCTGGTGACCCAAATCACTTCCTGGCTATGGTAGGGCATAACTCGCGCTCCGTCCCGGGGCCAATGTTAATTGCAAGCTTACTCGACATCAGTATTTGATAATCATTATCTTGTTCTTGTGATTCCTGTTTGAAATTTTTTACAGTTCTTTTCTTATAAACATTTAACAAAATTTTCAGAGAATATTGTTCCCTTTGATTGAGTTGTGTGTCTGAGCTGTCCGAATTGGGGTTTGGGAAGAAAATGATAAAGAAAAGTTTACTTGCGAGTTTAAAGAAAGAGAACTTGATCTTCATGTATAAGTTTCTTTTTATCAACAATTCACTCACTAGCAATCACACAAAGCTTGAACAAAGAAGATAGAAAATGTAGGAGGGAGGAGGATGATGTGGAAGGAAGTAATATGATTTCATTGTAAGCAATACCCCAATTCAAATCTAAAGTAGTTGAGATAATCAATCATCTACAACATACTGCGATATGGTTGATTAATTGTCGCAACTACTTTTCATGTAGTATGGTAGAACCTCCACCCGAATTAACTTTGTTGGAAGTAGTGCAATGGCAGGGTAGGAACGGGTGAGAAGGACTCGGTGTGAGAGCACTACAAAATATACATCACTACTTTTATTTAATTATTTATTTTTTTAGAAATGCCCACTTTTTGTTTTGAGATCATTCTAGATCATCAATCTTTTTTTTCAAAAACAAAAAACAAAAACAAAAAAACCTCTGTGAGCTTCCTCTACACAGTTAGTGTACAAAATTTCAGGTGGAATTTCAAAGTATCCTCCGTGTACTAAAAAAAAAAAAAAAACGTTGGATGTTGAGTTTCCTAGATTTAATTAAGGGAGTCATTTATGAATCTCCATAATTTATTTATTTATTTTTTGACAAAGAATTTATTCTCATTAACCAAAAAAAAAAAAAAAAATCTCAAAATCTCAAAAACTTAACCAAAATGATAAATTCGTAAAACATGAATTTACAAGTCCAAAGAAGTATCTCTTCCAATTTTTTAATATTATGTGTTTATTACTTTTAATCGAAAAAAATAAAATTCGATGAACAAAATCTAAAATAATGTATGTAAAAAAATTTATAACGTAACAATAGTAAAAAGACTACTTCCCATACTTTTTTTTTAACAAAAAATATACAATTTGATTTCTTTACTTATCTTTTCACCTCGCAAAATACCTTCAAGGAGAAAATAAAATATATTCTAAAAAGTTAAAACTAAGAAAGAAAAAGAAAAAAGAAAAAAACTTACCTGTTTTGTTTTAAAAAAAAAAAAAAATTGTTAAAGTGATTTAACAATATTATTGATAGATTGATTGAATTCTTCAGATAATTTTAAAGAATTGAATCTAATCATATAAGGTATTCCAATATTACCTTCAAATCCTATAAATTTTACCGTTGTATCCTTTATTTCTGTTGTAAAATTTTCATGTAAATTAAAATTCTGTTTTTTTTTTTTTTTTTTTTTTTTTTTTTTTTTTTAACCAAAACCAAAAAAAAAAAAAAAAAAAATCAAAATCCCCCCTCTCCCCCCCAAAAAAAACGTGGAGAAAAATAAAAAAGATACTTACAAGTAAAACATTAGTATTAGTTTTATTACGTGCTAATAATCTAATTTTTGAATTTTCTAAGTTTTGATTTAATTTGATTGTACAAATCGCCCAACCAACCCATTGTTTTGATTTACTACCATCAATTTGATCTTTATCTAAATAAGCATAAATTCTACCTTGAGTTTCAAATAAAGTTTTTTCATCTTCTTCATTTTTATCTCCTTTAACTTTTGATCCAAATTCTTCATCTTTATCCGTTGTTATATCATCTCCTCCTAAATTTTTTTCAGAAAATGTGGATGTTTTTATACTATCGGTTGAAATTGACTCAATAGTATCAGATTTAGGTGCAGGTTTAGTGGAAGATGGGATGGGTGGACTGATGTTTGCTCCGAATGAGAATCCGACTGGGTTAAAACCTGTCTTAGGTGGACTAGTCTCAGATAATTTAGGTGATGAACCGAAGCCACCGAACAGACTACCGGCACTACTAGGGCTTCCAGCCTTGCCATGACCGAAATCGAAAGCGGATTTGGCTGGAGTGGCGGCATTCGTAGGCGGATTGACGGTAGCACCGAAGCTGAAGGATTTCGTCGAAGAAGGTTTAGCAGAGCCAAACAGCGAAACCGCATTATCAGTAAAAGTAGTGCTCGGAGCAGTTTGATTTGACAATGATCCAAAAATGGAGTTCGAGGGTTTGTTAGTAAAAGACGCTGTGGTAGTAGAAGGTGCAGAACCGGGTGAAAAAGAGCTATTAGACAATGGTTTGGGATCAGTAGGGCCTTCTTTGATAGCGGTACTCGTCTGAGTCTCAGTGACGTCGCGTTCCGTCTCGAAGCGAAGTGGCGATGGACGAGCGGGAGCGGCAGTTGTAAAAGCGCCCGGTCTGGAACCCGTTTTATGATTCTGAGTTCCACTGTTATCCTTTCTCACCTCCACTAAATGTATAAACCAATGCATGAAATGAGCTTTCTACTACAAGTTTTTCAAGCAATCCGACATAAAATTATATACGCACAAGATTTCGTTGATTGATTTGCACCAGGTTGAGCTAATTTCGGAGGTTGATGCACGCTAGGCTCAGTGGGCGAAGAGAGATTGGATGCAGGAGAAGGTGCAGGAGCAGGATTCGAGAAAGGGCTTCTTAATTGTTTGGCACTGTCAGTAGTTTCGCTAGATTGTTTAGGAGGACTACCACCGTTCGCTTCGAATTCTTTCACAATCAGTTCTCGCTGCTTGTTGTAGCTCACTTTGAGCCGATCAAACACTGGATCGAGATTCGTGAAACCATCGTTCTTGATCACCCGTTCCAACGCAGATACAACCGAAAGATTGAGACCGCGTAATGAGGCATAAAAAGTAGTGAGCGCTTGAGTAGAAGGTTTGGCTAGTGAAGTAGAAGAACTTGTTCCGGCTGTGAAGAACGAAGAAGTGTTATTGGTCGAAGAGGAAGTGGTTTGAGGGGTTCCAAACAAGGGTGACGGATTCGATTTGTCGGCAGTCTTAGCTCCAAAAGGTGAACTGGAGATAGTGTTACCGAAAAGGCTACCTGTAGTAGTTGTGGCGAAGGTGGACATGTTACCGAAAGGGCTGGAAGTGTCGTTGGAAGTTGGATTACTACCAAAGCTAAACGGACTTGAAGAAGCTGGTGGGTTTAGGCTTGCAAAGGGGTTGTTTGGAGGACTTGATCCAAAGGCAGATTTGACAGGCGCTGGCGAGACCGTGGCCTGAAGATAGGAAGATTAGAGGAAATTTTGTTAGCTAGGAGTGAAGCACGTGACAGGTATAAAGGATCTCGATGAACGTAACTGGTGCGGCTGCGGTCTTTTTAGGAAGACTTCTGATCCTAGAGGTATGAATGATGAAAGGAATAGAGTGCGTCAAGATTGAATAAGTGGGTATATGACAATGAACTCGAGTGGGCGGGTCCACTTACTGGCGTTTCTCAATGACTTGGGGAGCAGCCACTTTCATTGGTCCTTCTTGCGCCTGCGGGATGGAGAAAAAAACGGGTAAGATGTGCAAGCTAGGCAACAGGTAGGAAGGGCCAAATATGACACCACGTACCCCATCATCGTCTTCTTTGTCCAACCAATTCCTATAAGGAAGACCGATCAGATGGTCAGTTAGTCACTCAATTCTTTGTACGTCCTACCACACGCTTTCTTCTAGAGACTGGACAGCTCTGTTCTGAATGGAGTTGGATGTTTAGACTGACCTATCTGTTAATTCTTTCTCGGCTGTTCGTTTGACCATCTTGAGTCGGTGTAATTTGAGCAGAGGATATCAAGCAACGAGGCCAAACCAGTTTGGGTTGACTTGTGACTTTTACCTTTGGACAGTTGATGATGGAACGTTGGACGAGGTCAGAGTAATCGGTCACAGTGTACCGAGTCATGGACACGGTACTGTGCCTGAGGCCTCGTAGGGCCGGACTCGACGTCATCATGCACGGGAACAAATCGCACATTTAATTTATTTTCCAAAAAATGTCACCGCCAAAATCAACAACCACATCGAACTCAATCAGGACACCAGCAAATCAAAATCAAACCAATTCACGTCCCTTTAGTACAAATACGATCATCGTGAACAAATGTCAGGTATCGTATCTCGACTCGATTTGATCGCGTTAAAAGATGGGAATCAAATCAGTCTTGGCTAATTTATTCTTCATTTCGTATCTCAACCATAGAAAGGAAATCCAATCTTGGATTTAATTCAATCCGTACCATGGGAATATGGTGATATAGTTTGTGATTATCAAGTCGGGTTAACCACCGGTTTACTCTTCCTCTCTTTAAGATATCATAAACTTCATCCCGATTATCTTCATACTCGTATAAATAAGCTTGGTCAAAATTATAATCTACGTATACTTCTTGTCCTTTGTGATGTAGATGACCATGAACCTTCTATACGTGAAATTACAAAGGTAACAACCGATACATCATCTTCATCTTATGTCTATAAAAAAACTGATTTGGTGTAAGTCATTTAGGTTACTGTTATAAATCGGCTTACGATCTTCATTGCTTGGTCTAATGCTGAAGCAGCGCGTTATATACAACTTTTTAAATCATTCGAACGTAAACCTCCTGATTTAATCAAAGAACGTACAGATCAAACTTATCTGACACAACTCTCCAGTGTACTCACAACTGTTAATGGTCTTAATAAGACTGATGTACTCACTTTAGCATCTTCATTTGGTGTAAATTCATCATTTCTTTTTTCTTTTTTTCGGTTACTTCAAGTTGAGAACTCATAAATCCTTTGATTGCCTTTTTTTTTTGTAGTCTTTCAGGAACCTTACTGAAGCTAGTTCTACTGAATTATCAAGATGTCCTGGATTAGGTGAAAAGAAAGTTAACAGATTAATTGATAGTTTTAATTCAACATTTGGTCCACCTAATAAATCAAGGACATCGAATAATCAACCTGGTCTACCTAGTAAAGATACGATTCAAGACGCAGAAGCTCTAGATTTGGATTTGGATTTCGAGGAGTAAAATTTTGGATGATCATCATAGGATTTGGAATATCTTAGTCTATATAAGCTTCATTTTTCCGACAGATTACATCCTTTATATATTACTTGGAAATCTGATTTAGATATAAGTATAAGGGCAAACTACGTTTATAAATTTCAAAAATATTAGGATTACAACCAACCTGATCATCTTTCGATTAGATGAAATTTGGAAGCTGAAATGAATGGATAAATAAAAAAGCAATAAAGGGTTTATTAACTTGTCTGATTCCCTTTCTTGTGACTTTGTATGAAGTTTCTCTTCCTCTTTGCCTTGCCCTACACCTACAATGAAGAACCGGAATGAAAAAAAAAAAAGTACAGTCAACTCGGATTCAAAAAGTCCGATAATTTTGAATTGCTTAAACTTGATTATGTATATGATGTAAGATATGAATAGAAGCCTTGTTCCCGAAGTTTCTTTTTTTTTGGAGTTTCATTAAATGATGACTGTAAAACAAGTTGAAGTACACTCTGAATATACAGTAAGTTTTGTAAACGTGACAAAAGTCGTCATCTGCCAGCAAATTTGCTGGGCGGTGGGGATATTCTCGGCAAGAAAAAAGGTGAGGTTTCAGCCGATGTAACCCGCATGCTACGGTGGGTTGCCTCACAGGACAGCATGCAAAAAAAAAATGTGGTGCAAGCGCGTGTTGGGGAAGGAAAAAAAAAAAAAAGCCAGTCAACTCGGATTTTATATATCCGATGTGTTTATACTGCTTGAAATACACTATAGAGATCACTTTAAAAATATGTGTGTTGTAAATATGAATAAGGCAGCTTTGTTTCCGAAGTTTCTTTTTTTTGGGGGGGGGGGGGTTTCTTTTTTTTTTTTTTTT
>MU167210.1:554708-570449 GCA_015951145.1 Cronartium quercuum f. sp. fusiforme G11
GGAGGAATTTAATAGGTAGTCATTTCTACTAATATAGAGAAAGCAGAGTATCAAAGAATAGATTTAAGAGATTGTAGATGGAAAAGTACATAGGAATGTATATCAATCAAAAAAAAAAAAAAGCAATCAGAGGTGAAATAGTGAATTGCCATCACAACCACATAATGACACAGATTTAGGTAATTGTTTTACAAATACACTTGATGCCAGTTAAGTATTCCTCTGTTTTTCTTTTTTTTCTTTTTTTGAAAGAAAATTGATGTCTTGTGGTAAACACACACACACCAAAAATAGATGTAAGAAATAGTGAAATAAATCAAATGAGATCAATTGATTTAGATGTAGATATAGGTATAGATGTGGTGGACTATAATTCAATTGCAAAAAGCTGGATCTTTATCTGGTTTAGAAGTCAAAATGAGAAAATTCATAAAAGGTATCATTAGAGAAATAATAAGAGAACTTGATTATTCAAAAAAGAAGAGAAACTCAAATGAGAAATACTTATGGTAATCAAAAAAAAAAAAAAAAAAATGCCTTTAACTTTCTTTCCTTCACTAAAAAAGTAAGAAAAAAAGAAAAAATTACCAAAAAAAGATTTGTACTGGTTTTATTTTTTTATTTTTATTTTTTTTTTTTCAGATAGAATCAACTAACAATAGAATTAACTGTTTCACTTTCCTTACTGTCTCTGTATTATCCTCTTCTGGTGTTTGGCAAATTTGGTATCTTCAAAGTTTTTTTTTTTTTTAGAAGTAAAAAATTTAATTGAATAATTTGTTGAGGTCAACAGGGGTCTAGACAGCAAGACATTCAGTCCCTCAGGTGAACTACAGAGCCAGGGACTGAAGAGAGAAGAGAAGAAAAGATTTGATGACAAATCTAGTCACTGCTGCTGTCCAGGGAAGTACAAGAGACAGAAACACACTACAAGGCTATGCCCCTAACATGTGATGTGGATGTGGAATGCACACAGAAAACATCAGTCCAACATAATATATATATATATATATATACTAATATCAAGATTTACATCACATAGAGAAATAACAATTTCAAATTTCATACTAATCTCAATTATGAGTGAGAAATACTTGGTTTGTTTCTCTCTCTCTTTCTTCTTCTTCTTCTTCTTATTCATTTTTCTTCAATCTTGTGTGTTGAATGATGATTATTGACCTTGTGATTAGCTCATGATGATGGAGTGTATTTGAAAAATCAAAATGAAATAAAATGAATTTGAATGGAAATATCACACACTTTGTTTTTTTTTTTTCATCTTCTTATGATCAGTATTATTTAAAAATCTCCCTTGCCTCAGGCTTTTTAAGGCAACAGCCCAGAAGCCCTGGCCCCTAGGGGCACCCTGGGCAGCCCCAGAGGGCCTCCACCTAAATCAAGCTGACTTTCTTTGTGATTTTGGGCATGAGGGTGAGGTGAACACCAATGATTTTGATTTATATTTCCAAAATTATTCATACATACATATTCTCAGCTCAAGATACCAAAAGGAGCCCTTTTTTTCAACAATGACCATTGCAATCAGCCCCTTTTTTTTATCCTTTTTTTAATAATTGCAATCTTAAAATACCAGATATTTTTAAAAAAAAAAAAAAACTTGAAAGATATGTATAAGGCAGGATTTGGAAATTTGATTTTTTTGATTGAGAGATCAAAATATTGAATGAATCACAGAATTTTGAGCCAGGATTTAAGACACACCTGTGCTGTAATGGTGCCAGCTTTGAGAGACCTTTGGAGATTGTCACAGATCTGACCACCAGCTGAGAAAGCACACTCACTGGGAACACTGGTGGCAGGAACAGCAAGGATTTCCCAAGAAGCAATGGAAAGATTAGGTGTCTTGAGTGACATTAACTTGCCACCAGTCAAGTGTATATGGGTATTTTTATATGCAATTGGGGCAGTAAGGTATGAATTCACCTCATCCTGAATGTCAAAAGGGTCTGTGGCAGCCCAATTCAATGACCAGGAATTGCTTTTGGAGGTGCCTTCACTTTCTGGTTGGTCTGGATGGTGAAGCTGAAACTGATTGTGAGATAAAATAACATGTTTCATCAATTGAGAAATTCACATCTGGGGTATCAGGTGGTTAGTAAAGATGTCGAAATGGGCTGTGTAGCCTCTTAATTGAGCTGAAAAGCTTCTGTGAGAGAAATACACACCTGGCACACAAGGCACAGGGGATCAGAGGAGAAAGAGGTGTAAAATAAACAAGATTCTGGTAATAAAAACATTCAGTGAGTAAATTTTTGAGGAGTATAGTAAGTAAAAAGGAATTTTTAGGGAGAGGGACTTATAGATTCAATTCTGATGAGGGAAAAGAATCTGTCCCAGTGAATGATCCCAGATATATGTATTCAAGTCACACTTTGACTTATTCCCAAACTAGAAAAACTGAACCTCTCAAGTCACAAGTTGACTTATTCCCAAAGTGGACACACACATAACTCAAGTCATTGTAGACCCATTCCCAAAAGAGAAAGAAAAAGTTGAAACACTCAAGTCACAAATTGACTTATTCCCAATAGAGAAAAGAAAAATCTCAAGTCAAGGATGACTTATTTAATTCATAAGACCTTATAATTGTTGCACGCACCCAGCTCCTTTATGAGCCTGAAGACCTTGACAAGATAAGTTACTATACCATAACAGATTGTCCCCACATAGCCACTTGCATTCAGAACTGAGAAGGTTATGTGCTTCAGTTTTGGTGATGATATTGGGGCATATGTTGTGTGTCTTTTGGCATGGATCCAGCATGATGTCAGTGTATTTTCTTACAATGCTCAAGGACTTCTGCTGCTAACTCAAATCTCATTTTTTTTCTTCTCTAGGGAATAAGTTTTCATGTGTGATTACTTGAGTGCATGAGTCTGGAATAAGCCAAGTGTGGCTTGAGAAGGGAATAAGCCCTTGTAGGCTTGAAGTGTTTCTTTTTGTATTCAGGAATAAGCCAAAAAGCTTGAGCATTTCAATTCTTTCTCTTTGGGCTTGATCAGTATCTGTTTCTCTGAACACAACCCACCCTGTTTTGAGAACACTTAAGTATGAAGCACTCCTCATCTTTAGATTGCTCTCTTTCCTCACCAAAAACAAGGAATCTGTAAGTGCCTCTCTCCTCTCAAAACAATTTTTTTCTGTCACTTATCAATTTCTCTCTACACTAGAATCAAGTTTTTCTCTACTATCAATCTTCTTGGTCCCTGCTGCCACTGGCACAGGTTTGTCTCTCATATTTACATCTATGTAGATCTCAGGCTTGTATGCCTTTTGAGCTTTTCAATACTGACCTGATAACCCCAGGTCCCATTTTTCTCCTTTTCTCTCACATGACAGTGCACAGATAAACAGGCTTGCAAAGTGTGGCATTGCAGTAGAGGCACAGCTTTTCCATCATAGGTTGAATCACTATTTTGATTGCTGGATGTGTATTGAGCTGCTCATATGCCTAAACCAAATGTTAAAAAGCCTTTATCAAGACATGAACACTTGAATGCTTGCCATGAATAAATAAATGAATGAAAACTTACCTTGGTCAAGCCTGCAATCATTGTTTCATATGCTGAAGTGGCATTGTGAAAGGTGTTTCTTGATTGAGATAGTTTTGAGGTGAAGACTAAAAAAAGGTTTGAGGAAGTTGTGGAATTGAGACAGACCTTCCCACTCTTGGGGTGTAAACTTGAGATGTTGGAGGTCTGGGTCTGTAGAGCACATCATATCAAGAACAGGTTTCATTTCCAGAACCTGCTCAATACAGTTGTCTAGGGAGTTCCAGCAAGTGTTGCAGTCAGTCCAAAGTGTGAGAGATTTTTTGAGGATTAACAGGTTGGTTTTTCATATATCAGCTGCAAACTGAGGTGCAGTGTTATACTTCTTGCCAAGTCTGCATACTTTTCCCAAAGCACCACCCATGTCTTCCAGTAGCACTGCCAAGATATTTGTATCGGATGGGCCTATCCGATGTTCTATCACCCCGAGATATGCGATGCAGTGTCAGTAGGATTAGGTGCAATGGAATTACACTGCAATATGGTGTCAGAGCATTAGATACCAATAGTAATTCCATCGCACCTAATCCTACTGACACTGCATCGCATATCTTGGGGTGATAGAACATCGGATAGGCCCATCCAATACAAATATCTTGGCAGTGTAGAGTCCACACTGCCAGTTCTGGATTGTCTGTGAGCAAATCAATATTAGAGGGTTTGAGCTTAGCAGTGAATACTCTTAATCTGTCTTTGACTGCTAAGTTGATTACATGAGCCATACATCCTAATAAATTATCCTGTTGTGTAAAGTAATGGCAGTGAGCTTCAATCAACCTGGCCATTGTGCCATTCACTGGTGTGTTATCTGCTGTAATACAGCAAAAACCTATCTGTGATTTCAAAAGTCTCGAGGATTTGTAAAAAAAAAACTATCAGCAATGTTTTTTTCCCATATGAGCACCAGCAATTTCCATCAAATCTAATATGATACTAAATCACTTGAAGGCTTCATCAAGGAAATGTGCTGTCACCCCAGATATTGAGAGGTGATTTGGTCAAGTCCACCCATGTTGTGATATACCATAATGTGATGTGTCAAGGCCTTTAGGGAAGTGTGTACCTACTCACATTAATCCTTATACACTTATTACTGACTGTTGAAGAATATCAGTTTCAGCTTTCACCTATGCTTTATTTAGGCAACTCATGGGCATTACACTTCTTCAAAATTATCATTGGATGGGAATGGGGGATACATCTCTTGCAACTGGAAATAAGCTTATGGGCTTGATTTGGAATAAGCTCTATGTATGCTTGTGATGGGAATAAGCCTATGTGCTTGAGTTGCTTCATCTGGAATAAGCTACTTAGAAGCTTGTGTAAATCTGTGCTGGAATAATGCAAGAGTCTTGAGTTTTGAGTTATATATATATGTATGTTTTTCAAGTCACCCTCTGGATTCTTTCCTCATCAGAAAGAATCTGTGAGTAACTTTTAATCATTTACTTTTTTTTTAAATCCTCTCCAATTCCTAATATTTTCTGCTTGGCTGACAATCTCTACTTCTCAGTATTATATCTTCTGTTTTAAAAATCCTTGCTCTGGTCCCTGTTGTGTGTGTGCAGGTATACACATTTTTCTTTCAAAGTTTTTCTCTGGCTTGTGCCATTTGAGACCTCCTGTACTGACACCTGATACCCCAGGCTTGTCCATTTAAACTAGTCTCAACAAAAACTCACAACCCATCACATGTGAGATTAATGTGAGGAACATTTTTCAAACACTGCCAACATATTTTCATCGCATGGAAGTTTGCTATGTAACATAGCATGTCTTCATGTGATGCTACGGACCATTTTTCAAGGTCCCTACCTTGGAAAATAGACCTATTGCATCGCATCTTGGCCTGCTATGTGACATAGCATGCCTCTATGTGATGCAATTTTCTTTGTGGTGAAAGCTGATATGATTTGGTGGCAGTAGTGATGGTGCATATCACCAATGGTTTGTGTGATTGTTGTCAAACCAACTAGCAAATTGGCAGCCAAAGGGTTGAAAATCCAGATGTGATCATGGTAAGCTAATGAGTCAGCCAAATAAAATGGAGGCTCTTCAAGTACAATCAAGTGAGCCTGAGATTCTTTGACTGCAAGAGGAGTCAAGATTTGAGTCTGATTGAGGGATTTGAAGCAGTTGCTGCATCAGTGATGCATGCAGAGTAAAATTTAGGAATATATAGTAAATGCAAAGACTCACCTTGGCAGTGGTCTGAGCATCTTGAACCCAGTTAGCCTTGGGATCACACATGCCATGCAAGTGGTTGAGATGATGATTGAGTGAGTGAGTTCCTCCACACCATGGCAGTGTGGCTAGACAAAGGTGGTCTGTTCCCTTCTTTTTGAGTTGGAACTGGTGTCAGACCTGAAGTTGATGGGTCATATTTCCATTGCCCATCTTGACTGGAACCCTGACTACAGTAGGCTTGTAGTGTTCCCAAACCCAAGATGACTTGTGGCTTGCATGTTTGCAAGTCAGGAGCTGATTGACTTCTTGAGGATTGGTGTGGTTGGAAGGGGAATCAGGTGCCATGAAAATTGTTGATGCAGAGCAGTTGAGTTTATTTGAAGGTGTTGATTGGTGTTGAAGCCAAGAAGACATGAGGGTGGGGTCCAGTTCAGTGTCTCCAAGAACAGAAGGGGGGTGGGCAATTGAGTGCCCTTTGCTTGAAGAGAAGATGGAAGGGGAAGAAGGTGGGCAGGTTCTCAAGGGAGAAAGGACTGATAAGTCCGGATGGGTGCAGGTCGGATGCAAGATTTTTGGCAGCATAGCAATACTTAGTGAGGCTGATGATTATCAAAGGGAAGCCGGATGCATAAAGCGTATGCATTCCTTGCATAAAGTCGCATGGAAGGGATCTTCAGGCTTCAAATTGGATGTATCCTCCAATTAGGGCAGGCCCGAGGCACTCCGTGGCTGCCCCATCATGACGATGCCAGCCCGATGCCAGGCCCGGTTTAAGGGGGCCAGGGCCAGGGTATGGTCCCATTAGGGGGCCCGGGTGTGAGCGTGACTCGACAATCACTGTATCCATCAGCACCCCTCCACCGACTATGACTTTCGCTTGAATGGAAGGCGTTCAGTGCTACCTTTTCCATCAAATCCATCACCCAAACCCACTGTCACACCACCGCCTTCGATCAAGACAACCAACAAACGCTCTAGAGCATTCACAAAGACGGCATACTCGGAGTCGGTAGATTCAGAACCAATCGATTTCCACTTATGCTGATCCATGTGTGTGTGTGTGTGTTTTGTCATCCGAAATGTGTAGGGTGCACCACCATACACGCTAGTATACCAAATCTTGGGTGAGAAACTTCAAATGGTAAGGGATATTGAGAGCTCACATGCAGTATTAGATGTCAGCATACCTTCACAGTATGTAATCAGAGAGATCTACTTGAGTGGGGTGCTTTTGAGATACACTCATAGCACTGGTCGATTGAATATGAATATGCGATTGAGGGTTCAGCCCACTCGAGCAAGAAGACAGTCTACAATCCTGATGCTCATCTCGCAGTGAGTACGTAAATCAGGTAGGTACAAGCTCCTGGCTGTTCGTGATTAAGATTGTCCAGGCGCGGTCGATAGTGCTTAGTAAGTAGTAGCGCACGTTTTGTGGTCGAATGGGTCCCGCAACCAAGTACTTACTTGAGCATTTGTGTGCCAAGTGGTTTCTACATCATTCACTAAGGTTTGTATATGTTCCAGTAGCTTATTAATCAGCGGGTTGACTAAGTACTTATGTACATCATTTAGGGAGTGTTGAAATTGTGAAATGATCATCGAGAGGAAGTCAATCCAAAAATTAATCACTCAGTGGCACTATCATGCTCAGCGCTAATTCCATTGCCAATGACAGTCAGTAGTAAACAATCGTGTGGCCAGGTCAGGCTCACTTTTTTGTCTTTACATCCATCGAGATCCAGTGAAGCTGGTTGAACAAATTGAGGTGAGGCTGTGGATCCAGCACTAATGGTAGCATGAAGTGCTTGTAAGGAGACCACATATGCATGAGCACGGCTGAACTGGTTGTTGTGAAGGATCAAGATATTGCTCAAAATGTTGCTGATAATTCGTAAACACAACACAATAATAATGATTCTTACAGGGATGATTCTCTGACTTATGTGAACAGTAAGCAGGCTTGAGTTTTGGGCTGCGTGAACTTGTTCTATCGTATCTGAATTGGCTGACTCTACTTCTTTCTTTCTTTTTTGCTTCATTAGGCACTCAAAACTCAATGAATTCCCAACCTCCAGATAAGGTTGACGGCTTGGGTGATGATTCTTCCTTGTATCCATCTCCCCCGTCCCTTTCACTTCCGGCTCTCAATGCGATACCCTATCCTCTGCCGCTAACCGGAGCAACAAAAAATTGTCCAGTATACAATAACAGTGATGGATTGACAATTTCATTACCCTCAGATCTTTACACCCGGAAAAGCAACCAGTGCGAGCAAAAGGTCTTCGTTATTTTCGAGCCTTTGGCTAGTCAATGACGGAGCGGTGCCAAGGACAATCTGAGTGTATCTGTCACCGACTCATTCAAAAGCAACGGCCATAGTGAGCTCGAAAGGACAGTCTTCTTAAGCAAGACGGCTTGGAAAGAAGTGACTGGTAACTCGATCATGAAAAAAATTCGAGTCTTGGCCGATTCAATGGTTCTTTTCCTACTTTGGATTTTTTTTTGTTTTAAACTTCAGGTGATTTCTTTTGAATAGTTATGTAAATGTGTGATTTGAAATGTGATCTACCATTTTTTAGAGACCATCTTACGGTGAACCAGCCAATTGAAACCTATTCACCCTATCATACTCCTTATATTCTCCATCTGAGTCCAAATCATCTTTTGTTATGTCTACGAGGTGGTCAATATCGGGCAGAGCGGGTCCAAGGTGATTCTTAAGGTTATCTTCATCATGTATGGTATTTCTAAGTTGAAGAATAAAGATGGAAGGCTCGAAAAATCCGGACTGAGAAACAAAACTTGAGGACTACTGTCTGAAAGCGATCGGAGGAGGGTCACCCAAACAAAACGAACCCATCCTCATGGCCTTCTGACCCTCAAACACGTTCTGTTGGCCCTCAGACCTGTTTCAGGCAACATTTCGAGTCACTCGCAACTTTAGGAGTGTACTGTATGTAGGTGTATGTATAATTGAACTAGGCTGTACTGTACTGTACAGTCGAGAATTGTGTACAATGGGTTGGGTGTTTGAGCAACACCATCCTCCCTCTCCTTAGGTCGATCGTAGTTGGGTGTGTGAAAAACACCATCCACCCTCCTCTCAGGTCCATCGTAGGTATACGCACCTTTGCACACCTTTGCCCACCTTTGCCCACCAACTGACTTCATAAGCCTTCCAGGCTCCGTCGTATCGCACACTCTTGTCCACCCTGCCATCGTCGAGTGCAATGGGTCGGTCAATTCACGGCATCGAGCGAGGACCCTCTATGCCCGGATCCATTAAGGATAGCATGAACCCCATGGAGAAGTTCAACTGGCTCTCGGAGGTGAGTTATGTCAAACGTATTCCATGAGCAGGTACAAGTTAATCTATGATTTCCACTCGCAATATTACTTATGTCGACTTGAAGCGTAAAAACGAAATACAAACCGAAATATCTGCTCAATTCGAAGTTCTTCAAGCGAACGGAATCGATCTGGACTCACCTTTGATTGACAACAGTGGTTTTCCGCGAGATGACGTCTCGGATCTTGCGTCCGTGAGAGTTGCACGAGCAAGAGTGCATGAATTGAAAAATGACTTGCGTGAGGTCGTTGATCAGCTGGCACATACCTTACCTCTCATTCTTCCAAGATCCGATGCGAACATCCTGGGTGCGACCAGTAAAGAGCCCGACAGCACTTCAAGTTCGATGGAGCCGTTCGCACGGGTGGATGCTGTGTCAGAAGGTTCTCCGGCCCAGCTTGCCGGCCTTAAGGTTGGCGATCAAATCGTTAAATTCGGTTCGGTGGACGCCAGTAACCATGACGGATTACAAGCACTCGCGACCTTGACACGACAGAGCGAAGGTCAAGAACTCGATGTAGTTTGGTTCCGATATGATGAAAGGGATAAACGTCGAATGATTTCAAAACAACTAATACCTCTCTCCGGCTGGGGTGGTAGAGGGTCACTCGGGTTGAGTGCTTTTTTTTTGTTTGATCAATTGTTCCCGACTTTCTAATGATGCCTCTGCTCTGTTTGAGTAGTTGTCATATTGTCCCAATTTAGCTCTATGCCCTCTGCCATATCCCGATTGCTGGCACAGACAAAAGCACACGCGTACTGTACCAAAATTTATGTTAGCATTGTAAAAACAGATTCTTTCATGATGCGGGTGGATGAACCCGGAAGTACTCTATCAAAGATTTCTGTCGGATGGTAAGTAGGCAGTTTTGTACTCATCGTAGGCACACGAATCCAAAAATTACATCGCATGTGTGATGCCAGATCATAGATCTTCGTCTGCTAGGATTGTCCGTTTGATGAGGCCCTGGGCAAGCAAGGACTCGATTGGGTCTAGCTTACGTTGCTCTCAGGCTTTTTGGTACCAAACGCTAATGCCGGCACGACCGCTCTCAGCCTTACCAAGTCTTGCGATTCAAGCAATTCACTGCCTCAGTGCTGAAGCTGTCTCTCACATGCGCCATAATGTCTCGGACCCGAAACTCATTTATGATTGTAGCGAAGCAAAATTCAGATTTTGGATATCAATTTTTGTATATCTGAGGCAGAGTAGGGCAAAGTAAATTTTTTTTGCAGATCCAAAAATTTCCAAATTCGACAACTGCGATGCTCGAGTCCCCTGTCGGTTTCGGTAGCCGTTGGACTCAGGTTCATGCGCTCCATTATCATTTGTTCCCTCACAACCTCGTAATACTGTCCCAATGTCTGGCCGGTTTATGGCAGAGCTTTATGGACATGACGATGTCGGACTTGAGCTTGGACCCGTCGTCCAAGATTTCGACTGGCAACTGATTGTCACCTAATCAACTCAGCGCAACTAATCAGTTCGGAATGCCGAACGCTGGTATGCATGGTGATAGTTTCATGGGACAACCTCAACAACAGCTCAGCTCGTATTCCTCGCTACTAGGTCAGATTATTGAAGGATGTAAATCTGTCGATGCGCTCCAATCTCGAATTGGGTTAAGGGTAGGATCCCCTATGAGGGTTATGTTTGAAATTGATGTCAGTTGTGTCTCCTTTAGGTTTGAGTTGATCCAGAATCCACAGTGCAGCATCCGCAATTACTCTGGACAGCATATTTCATTGAGATAAAAGATAGAACAAACAGTAGTGAATGCATTTTCAGTTGTCAAAGAGATTGGACACAAGCCAAGTAGAAAGCTCTCCATCTAAATCTACAAGATATTATATATATATATATATATATAAAACCTAGTAACACAAACTAAGGTCAATTGAGCGTTAACTGTTAGGGACCTGAAGTCATTCTTCCTTCCTGCCTTGCGACTCCCCACACTTGTCACAAGGCTCTCTGTCTTCTCCTAAATCCTAAGATACTTAAGTGTGTACAGGTTCCTTGAAGTGGGTCCCTGTTACAGCTAATTTATCGAACGCGCTACTCCTGAAAGCCAGCTTAAAGAGTGTCCAACAACAGATAAGACAATCTTTTAGTAAAGATAAAGTCCAATTCAACATAGCGAGAAGGCCTTACCTTACGACTCCGGCAAAACTTATCTGGCAAACGATGTCAAAACTAGAAAAAGGAAGAGCTTCTATTATATTTCAACTAAGATCAGGCCATATAGCGCTGAACTCCTTTTGACACCACGCGGCACTTGACTTCCCGACTAGTAGTCGTGGGGAAGAGAGCTGTATGGGCGACCCATAGTCGCCCGCACTGGTCTCCCATTACCTCCCGTTACCTCCGAGAGATACGCCTATCTCTCTCTGCCTCGACTCACCACACTTACACAATATCACCTGACACTACATTACACACCACATTACATACCACTTCACCACACACTACGGTCTGCTACAATGCTGCTACACTGTAGCAGACCGTAGTGTTACTCTACCACTGTAAGTTTGAAAACTCCAATATCGCCCTTTATCATTACTTTTTCTAAATAACTTCGTTAGTTTCTGCCACGGTTTTCAGACTGAGTTTTGTACCGATATCTCACACAATGAAAAGAAAAAGAAAAAAAACATTATAGCCCTTTATCCATGGTGCCTTTATCTGCCAATCGACCAACTTGATCGAAACTTTCAATCCCTCACTTCACCATGGCAGGTAAGCATCAGTTTACATTCTCAAACAACCTTTACAGCCGGAAATCAAAACACACTCGCCAGCAACCAAACCCATCCCCTCCTGCTCTCACCCCAGCTCAAGCAATAGCCAATGAAACCGCTCTCGGATATCACGGACCCCAGTCACAAGGTCTTCCACAACATCAGCCACTTGTTTGTCACGATGATGAAGATCAGTGGGTTACTGACACCGGCATTCCCCAAGATGAAATCCCATCCACACCCGCCATACCAACAGCTGCGTCGCAACTTGCTAAAGCCGGTCGCAGCAAACAAAATGCAGATAAGAGAAAGCGCATTCAAGAAGAATGGCAACAGCTCGACCATCAACTGACAGCTGCCTTCCTTCTCTACCAAAACAAGACTGTTAACTGGATGTCTGACGGATGCATGAATGTCGAAGATTTTCACTGTCAGCGCAATGGTCACCAAATCACCTCGATTCAAGTTGATTTGATTGACATACTTGGTGTGTAATGTATTTTGACTCAAGAAGAAGTCGTTAATAAGTTGACCTTGCATGTTCTTGTTACTCAGGTTATAACAGCAACAAACTCATCAAGTTCTGTGACTGTATGCCCAAGGCTGTTCAACTCCTCCATCATGGTTACTTTCCCAGCTCGCCTCAAAAGCCACAAACAGCTTTCTCAATCCAGCTCATCCAATTTCATCATGAACTTTGGAACACATCCATCATTTCAACTACCAGCTTTGTCACTGCATTGATGGCCTATCTTAGAACTTGATCCCACTTACCTCTCACACCTCAGTCCCGCAAACAAACCAGTTCAAACCTTGAGTGAGAGTTTAGTCGACAATTCACTCAATTGGTAGATTTGTACCATTGGATTCTCATTTGTAAGAAGCAACTTTACCAGCATACACTTCAGCTTACACCAGTGCAGCTTTTGCAAGACCAATGCCCAGCTTGTTTTGGTCCCTCAGTTGGTGAAGAGAAGGCCAAGGACAAACCACATGCATTCATCTCATTCGACGCCAATTTCCAACAGCGTCACAACTCCCAGGCAAGCAAAGATAATCTGACTGAACCACAGTACCCATTGTACTTCATTAAGCCTTCTCAAACCAAGAGGCATGAGGTAGTGTTGAATGCAACCAGTGCTCAAGAAGCTGGGCTGAAGGTAAGAGTACTCAATTCTCTCTATAAATGCTTTATTACAACATGCTGACAAGAAACCCTTCAGACCTCTTGTTCCGACTCGCACACTGCAGCAAATGATGTTCAGAATTCAACTTCATGGGCTCGAAGTGATGACTGTGGTCTATTTGGATGCACGTGTCGTCATGATGTTCCATTGAAGCTTGCAAACATCTACAAAACAGGAGAAAAGTAAGTAAGTACATTATACAGTATGTGTACTTTATAACTGACCAATCCTCCAAATCCAGGCTTTATTACCTGGTCACCATATTTGAACAAATCCTTATAGACTTTCCTGGAGTGAAAATTGGAGTTTTGTATGATATTGGATGTCACTTTGAAGCACACTTAAAGAAGGTATGATTTCAATTATGAGTGCTCATACCTTACCCAAACATTTCATTGATACATGTATTTTCAGTGTGGACTTCTTCCCCAACACATTCACTGTCTCAGCTTTGCAACTTCTGTCTTTCATGCTTTTGTGCACAAATGGTCCTGTCAGATCATGTACAATCCATGCTTCAATAGGTTTTGGGGATTGAGCAACGGAGAAGGACTTGAAAGGCTGTGGTCTTTCTTGGCTTGTCTCATAGCGATCAATCATGTTTCAACATGCCTTCACAGGCTTCTCAATATTGAGTGGCATACCCAGTACTTTAGCAGGATGACGACTATGGCTAATGGTACGTATGACTCAACTGTCCCCGCTTTAATTAGTCCTGAATCCTCACTGACAGATTTTGATTGTTTTTCAGTGGAATGGTTACTTCAAAGGTTTCAGCATGCTACTGATGTCTTTCAACAAGCAAAAACCGCACTAATTCAGTTGTCTCAAAAGCGAAGCACAAAGTTCCCTTTCATTAGCTACACTTCTGATTACCTGCAGCAGCAATGGGCTTTAGAATGAGCGGCACAAAGCAAAAGATCTGAAGTTCAAGACTCGCTTCGAATCGAACTGGAACGTTTATTATGTTTAGAAGAAGAGGTGAACCAACTTTAGTAAGTCGATTCATCCAGCTCAAGAGGTATTTGAAGTTCAACATATTAATCAACATTTTTCAATCAAGCAATCTCCCAAATAATCAACTTAGTTCACATCATATCAACTATCTATGCACTCTGTCTCAAGACATTGTGCACCAGTGAAACAAGATTGGAACTCATAACACTATTGGCCTTTTGACATGTAAGTACAGGGTTTTTTTGGGGGGCTCTCCCAAATTATCTACTACACAATCAGTTAACCTCTATTGTCTTCTCTTACATCAGCTTCTCAAAACGACATGATGCTCAAGATATGGTACTCAAAAACACAGCTACAAAGTGAATATCAGGCACTCTGCAAAGAGAAAGCACCTTTGGAATTGAGTTGACAAGATGGTAAACAATCAAATCTAGGTTTGTAGTTTCACTCTGAATTCCTTTTGATATGATTTCTTCAGATACTGACTGGCTCTCTGTATCAGGATATAATGACAAACTCGATTTGATTACATCTCTACATAAACAAGCTTTGAAATTAGAAAAAACTCTGGAAAACTTTCAAAGTCATCTCACCAATTATGCTAAGGCCCACCCTGACCAGACACAACCTCTCAATATCACTTACAATCAACTTCTTAAAATCGAGTTTGACGATCCATTCTGGAATGATGGTGTTTTCACCAATAACCAAGAGCCTTGGGCAATTGATCTCGATACACAGCATGGCATGCGACAACTGGCATTCTTAGATCGCACTCATGAAGAAGTCCATTGCCTTGGTTGGGAAGCTAGGCGTTCCATGCGATGGGCCATTGCATCACACATGGCCCTTTGAGATCTTCATCAACAAATACAGCTAACATCTTTTGGACCTTTATCTGATACAGTAGCTCATTTTGCAGAGCATCATATTCTCATGTCATTAGATGTACAAGGTGCTTCACGAAATGATAGGCTCATAGCTGCTGGGGTAATCATTAACGATCGATTAGCAGCAATTCTCCATTTACAGGAGAAATGGGATAGAAAGTTGCTTATGGTTTTTCACCAAACAGCCAGGCAACATGATGACACCGAACTTGTTGCAAGTTGGCGCAGCCAACTTCAGGTCATTCAAGCTATGTGTGGCTTGAACCTCATATCATCGATACCAGGTAAATCTTTGCAATTTCCTGGCCCACCATTCCCCTTGATACCTCTTCATGTAAGACTCAACACCAATTTGGAAATGGCTGGTCCAGTTCTAGTCGCTGTTGAGGATACCAATGTTACTCTTGCTACTTTAGGAGATGAGGAAGACAGAGAAGAAACTGATGAAGATGAGGATGAGGAGCATGAAGATCTGTTGTATCTTGAAGACTTGGCACTGCCCTTTGATTAGATGAATGATTTTATTTGTATCAGAACTCTGTTTTTGTACTTTTTCATTTTGATTTTGTTTTGAAGTCTTGACTTGACCTATCAGATAGATTTTGCTTGAGACAAACACTATGCAAGATTTTTTTTCCCCCTGAAAAACAAAAAAAAACAGATAAAACCTGTGCTAATGATGGAAGGCTGTTGTTCTTGTGGTTGGAGAAAGATGGCAGACAGCTTTTGCAATGAACAACTTCAATAAATTGGTAGAGCCTACCTATTATGGTCAACAATATTATTCTTTAGAACTACCAAGACTGAAGTTAATGACTGTATCACTGCACAGTTTTTCTCAGGGTATCTTA
>MU167210.1:583757-599802 GCA_015951145.1 Cronartium quercuum f. sp. fusiforme G11
GTTTCCCCGCATGATTGATTTTTCAGTCTAGATACCTGGCCCATAACCTGTGGACATGGGGAACGCTACGCGACATAGGGCAGAAGAACCCGGACAACAGCGTGGGCAAGAGGGGGCCGAGTTTCGCCGTGCCGGGTCATGATGAAGTTAAAGATGGTGAAACCGTTGAGTTGATAGGAGTTCTGATATGGTCTATTTGACATCGATGAGTCGTATCGTGCGTGAGATTTGTGTGTTTCGTTTGAGGATGCCCAACATGTAACCGCTAAAAAAGGTCCAAAAGATAGTCATAGCAGAATGACAGTTAGCCCAAGTCATAACCTTATAAACATAGCCTGCCCTAAGTGTCCATTGCATCTGCCATCTCCTCCCATCTTCTATACTCAGGAAGTCATCATTCTCTCTGGTCCCTGAAGAGGTCCTGCCGTCTCTATGCCCCTCGAGACCATCGTTACCTTCACCTTAATAATACGCCGCACTCGCACTCATTTCATTCCAAGATTCCTCATAGGCTAGCCTTCCCTAGAAGCTAAAACCCCTAGCCCTAAGTGAGATTGGACGTTAACGCCCTCAGAAAGCTTAGAGCATCTGCAGCTGTTGCACTAACTTTGCACCAAGTTTACACTACATGAGGCTACCATATGCTACACTAGCAGTCACGAGCTGCTGAAACCCAGTTTTTCAAACTCATGATCACTAAACCCCTGCTAGTGTAACTTTGGTGGTACACATTCCAAATTTCCCACACTCGTGGTATGTAGTGAGCACTGATACACTACACTACACTATGTACAGAAATCCTCCAGTTTCATAGCCAACAAAAAAGAATCCAGTCAAAGACCTTCAGACAAGATACAATCCTCAAAGTACTACTCTAAATCAAGCGAGATGAGTTCTCATGGTCTACATCCCGCTTGGTGACATTGTGAATTTTGATGGAAATCAGTCAATCAGGCGTTTTCATCCCATTTTGTTTGAGATAATGATTGTGTTGCATCGCTCAAGCTATTGGTCAAAGTGAGGGTTGAATGAGGGGACTCAAGGGTGATCAATCGAGGGAAGGGCATTCGGGGGTGAGTGATTGAGGGTGCAGGGACAGGGCTAAAGCGAGCTGGGATTGAGGGTGAGGGAATCGAGGTGGGAGCAATTGAAGATGGAGTGAGTGATTGATACAGAGTGAGGTGGGTTTGAGGTGGTTGAGGTTGAAGGTGTGTACAAGGGTGTGTATGGGTATGGGTTTCCAGAGGCTCACTAATTAGTGTCTCATCCAATTTGATGAATCACCAGCTAGTGAAGCTTATATTTGGGCACGAGTGTCAAAACCTGAGTTGCATCACATCAACTTGTAATGCAACCTGAAACAGTTTAGTGCAGCGGATGCAGATGCCCTTATATTTACACACACACACACACACAAACACTGTCAGCATTAATTATGCTTTCTTGGGGGAAAATGCAGCTCAGCAGGAAAATGAAATGTTCCAACATCCTTCTATATTACATATAGTAAATGGACTTTAAGGAGAATTAACCTTGACTAGGAAAAGGTGTAATAGTCACATGAATCTACAAGAGAGTCTTTACGATATTCCCAGGGATGTTCAGATGGTGCTCAACTTATTCGTGATGGTCGATGGAAGCTGTTCATTTTTTTTTTTGAAGCGAGTGAAGGATTGAGACCAAAGACGTTAGTCAAAAAAATTCAAAACAAAACAATAGGGAGTACGATAGTATAGGTTTGAAATTTATAAGGTTAGGAAGACTTTATGAGCTCAGATAGGTGGTCGAACGGGCACTTCTGGCCAAGGAATTTGTAATAAGCCTGGAAGCCTTCGAGCCCCAATTGAGCAGGGGATTTCCTAGACCATTTCAGAGTCCGGTAATCTATAGGTTGTGACGGGTCGGGTTTCTGTGTGAGGATTGACAATATAGCTTCATCCCTCTTTTTTTTGCTTATATTTTTGTTTCTTAACGTGATCTTGACATCAACCAAGTCCTGAAGTGGGATTCCATAATGTGTGGCAGCTATGACCTCGCCATGGGTGAGCTTGACCTCATTCTGCTCATCACCCTCGACAGGAGCTTCTTTTTCAATCCACACGTGATAAGGTATTGCCTTTTCATCGTCGAGGACAGATCGAACGAGGTTTCGGAGCCGAGTCTGCAATTTCTCTGAAAATTTTGGATGATCAAAAAATAACATCCGAATTGGACATTCAAACCATCGGGCAGCTGGGTTTGATGATGATGGTTCCGATGTCACCAAATTTTTATCAAACCTCGTCAATGTGCGCTGAATTGATTCTCTCATCACCCCGAGCACTTTGGCGGCTATCTGTTTCATTTCTTGCGGCGTGTGACTCCTCATGAAAACTTTCCAAGGTAATGCCGGATCCAAATGATGCTCCAGTTCCAAAACGTGGGGTATAAAAAGTCCTTGTTTCATCAAGTTTTTCAAAGCTTCCTCCTTAAAAAATCTGCCATGCTGACTGGAGTGATGGATCCTATAGGTCACTCTCCGATTTAGTTCGCTACTCCATAACATCATTTCAAACTGCGTTTTGAAACGAAATCTTTGGAAGATGGTGTTGACTTGATGTAGCTCATCTTCTGCAAGCCTTTCCCAGAACCGGTACACCTCGTTGTAGTATGCCTCCGTGATGGAGTAATACACTTCCCATTCCCTTTCAATCGAAGTCATTTTTAGAAGAAACTGAACATTGGACTTCATTTTTTTGCTTTCCGTCCAACTCTTCCAAGTAGAAGCAATCGAGTATTTTTTGTAGAATGCCAGAAGCGCATATAAGCGCCTACGACCCTCAAAGGGATGCAAAGAAGAAGAGCTTTTTCCAATGGCATCGAGAATAGCTTCGTCAAACTGCTTTTGTTCGCTAGCAACATTGCGAACTTGAAGTACTAGGTCCAAAGGTTCAAGGGTATCCGAATCAAAGTTGAGGGGAAGGAAAGGTTTTTGATTGTTTGCACGAAAAATTTCCACTATTCGTCCCAAGAAGGCTTGGACAAGAGCTGTTACTCTTGCTGCCTGCTGGCTCTCTGGTTCCTTCGGCTTTGTTGTCCGTGGCGTCGGTGTTTCCACGGTAGTCTCTCCTGGCTTCGATGACTGTGACGACAGGGAAATTTGAATCAGTTTCTCAAGTTGTCATCACTTTTTTTTTTTCATCAACTTCACGCAATCTTGTGGATCATCCGATTAATTAAATGAAAGTTTTGCAAATTCACTCACCGCGTCGAAGTCAGCCTCAATGTTAGGCTCAGCTTCTTGAATTTCAGTTGTGTCAGGGGTGTCCGATGGTTTCTCTTTTGTTAAGGCTTCTTGGTTTGTGTTTTCAGCGTGTTGAATCGAAGAATCTTTACCCAGTCTACCCTCATCAGGTACGGGTGTGCTTTGTTTGGCGTCAGAATCTGACCCCTGAAGAGGAAATTCATCTGAGTTGACCAAGGGATGAAGAGTGCTTTTGTGGTTCTCGGGGGTGGTCTTTGGTGGGGTCTCCGCATGCTTGGCGGGGACCTCATCAGGGCGTTGAGAAACCGTGTCTACCTCGATGTCTTGTAAGCCAGTTTGTGGCAGTAATTTCTCTGTGTTTGATGTCACCTGACTCGTCTCTGTGCCTTTTACAATCGAACTGTCTTGAGTACTTGGCACTTGGTTTGGATTTCCTTGATCAGGTAATTCGACATGCTTTTTATTTAAGGCGGGAAAAACGACAGGATTGGATATATCCAACGTCTCGCCGGCTGAGATTTGTTGCGGTGGCGTCTCATTATCTTGCTTTACTATTCTTTGACTTTGTGAGTTTTTGATCTGTATGCCTTGCTGTGACGTCTTATGATCGCCCTCTACTTTGCCTGAAGCTGGGATTCTTGCGATCTGTTTGTTTGATGACCCTCGATCTGGGTGGCTTGAAAGTTTCGTCTGTGTTTGCAAGTCTTGCCCGTCCTTTTTAACACGCGTCCTAACTTTCTTTTTTTGTTGACTCAATTTTTGAATAATTGTTGAGCGTTTATAGACATCAGCCTGCTTTCCTGAATGATCATATGAATGGATAATTTGACAGACTTTTGATTTAAGGCGGGAAAAGCGACATTGTTGGCTATCTCCAACGTCTCGTGACTTTTGGCCTGGGGGTCACTCTTGACGCGCCCCCGGGCTGAGGTTTGCTGCCCCAGCGTCGTATCATCTTTCTTCCCTTGGCTTGGAGCTTGTTGCCCCAGCGTCGTATCATCTTTCTTCCCTTGGCTTGGAGCTGTCCTCTGAATTTCGTTCTTTTTCCCCCTTTTATTAACTACAAGCGTCCAATCATTGTTTTCTGATCTTTTATTAATTGTTGAGCGTTTATAGACATCAGCCTGCTTTCCTGAATGATCATATGAAATGGATAAAATGAAGTGAGGAGAAAATGATACTTAACTCCGAAGTAGAAGTTTCTGCATTTGCATTATTTGCCATTAGATGTCCCGAATTATGAGAAATTAGAGTCTCCTTCTCTGCGCCAATGACCACTGGAAGTTGGCCAATAATTCTGTTGCATAGAAATTTTGTGAAACAACTATGAGTCACATCTTCGCTTTTCTTTTTAAAAGGGTAAGGTCTTCAAGTACATTTCTTGTTTCCCATCAGTCGGTTCCTCTCTCTTCAATGCCACGGGCACTTCAAGTTCGCCAACACCAATAAAACCTGGTTTTCCTGTTATCAGCCGGGCAGGTTCCTCCAACGGCTTGCAAAGCACAAAATTGGTTGAATGAAGATATAGAGCAGCCGACATCAGACAAAATTGAATCCTTGTCCCAAAGTGGTAAGGTTTTTTTTTTGGCATTCTGCCTGCGTAGAAGATGAGACTTGGAAATGGGTAAACGAGTGGCTTGGAAAAGATTTTTTTTTTTCTGACTTTCAATGAAATTATGAGGTGGCAAAGGGATTGTCTGACGGTGAGGGAGGGTGAGAAATCATCCCTTTTATCCTCGAATTTCTCCAATTCCCTACAGTTGTATGTTTTACCAATCGAAATAAGATTCGAAACTCCTCAAACGCGTGTTATTCTCAGCATGATTGATTTTCCAATCTAGAGACTTAGCGCATAATCTGTGGACACGGGATACGCTACGCGACATAGGCCAGAACAGAGCCAGAGAACAGCGTGGGCAGGAGAGGTCCGAGCTTCGCCGTGCCGGGGCATGATGAAGTTAGAGATGGTGGTCACGTCAAGTCGATAGATGCCCTCTTATGAACTATTTGATACCGATGAGACATATCGTCTGTGAGCTATGTGTGTTTCGTTTGAGAATAATAAACATCGAAACGCGAAAAAAGGTCCAAAATGCAGGAATTCTTAAGAATAACTTCTTCGTCAGGTCTTAGGTGTCACGGATTGACAATGGTCTAAATCCGGAATACTGTAGTGGACCGGGGCAAGGCCCACCCGGCACACAACTGCGGCACAGCAGAAGGATAAACTCGGAGGGAGGACGGATGGAAGAGTCGGCAACATTTCACTCTGCCTAATCTCTGTCCCGTCCAAACTTATGCCGTGCCGTATCGCATAGGTCCGCAAGATGAAATTAAACATCCCACTCTGCATAATCTCTGTCCCATCCGAACTCATGCCATGCCGGATCGCATAAATACAAACCTAAGATTATATGAGACGAAGGAAAATAACGCAAAGGGTCAAAGAGAAAGTGACAAAACAAGATGTGGCCGAGACGATACGCTCGACTAACGGTTCGTGTTCCGGCTTTCGACCACTTCGGGACACTCTAAACAGCTATCCAGATTAGTTGAAACGCAGTCACTTACGGCATCTGCAGTCGTTCCACTACTACCGTTCCTAGAACTAATGCCTCACCCTTCGATTTTGAGGAAGAAAAAATCTTTAGGTTTGCCCTAAAGTAGTGCGAGAGAGTAGACCTGTACACAACTGTACAGGTCTTAGAGCTGAGCTTGCTGATGTAAGAGTAGTCAGGTGAGCTACATCTCTCCTCATTCGTCTCGCTCGCGCACCCGGCTCGATGGGGAACTCCCGTCAAAGAAAGATGAGGACGGGAGCTCCAGGCCGGGGGGAGCGAGATCTATATAGCTATCTACATGTAAGGGTATGCTAGTAGCTAAGTGTGTAACTTGTCTCAGTCCTGTAACCCCAAGCTGTACCCATACCTCAACAGCTGATACGACCAAGCTGAGCTGCCCACCAGTGCCAGCGGCCTCTCTGGACCTGGACCCGCCAGAATGCCCCCACCTCCTGCCACTGTCAGCCATCCGTACCGACATCCCGCTCATCCCTGGCTCCCTTCCTCCTCACCCGTCCACCCGATACCATCGCCGACCAGGCACCTCTCAACCAACTCCACCGGTTCTTCCATCTTCTCGAACACACTTCACAGGCACCGTCGTCCACTTCCACTCGGCCCTCACCTTCGTAACAGCAAGCTCTCCTCTAAGACCTGTACAGTTGTGTACAGGTCTACTCTCTCGCACTACTTTAGGGCAAACCTAAAGATTTCTTCTTCCTCAAAATCGAAGGGTGAGGCATTAGTTCTAGGAACGGTAGTAGTGCAACGACTGCAGATGCCCTTAGGGGATACAAACCTAAAACCGGGTTGTTTTCTGCCAGAATCCCAGAATCTCACGTTGGACTTGGGTTTCCGGAATTCTGGCAAAATCTGTTTAACCCCCAGCTCCTGACGATCCATAACCCCGCCTTGACTCCTCACACGCATTACTCATGGTTCCATGATCGGACAAATTGACTTCGGACCAACTGTGTGATGACTCTAGTACTAGGTCTCTTTACATACGCATGTTTGGGACATGTAGGGATGTTTATAGACGATTATCAATTGCGCGAGAACGTAAGAAATGAAGATTTATAATAACAAGATGTTTCGATAAAGAAGAGAGAAAACAAGTAACGACAAACAGTTAACTATATATATACATAAGTATTATCTACACTGGATAATACATCTAAACATCTATCAGGACTTGTTATGGTTTCCGTAATTCTACGTATCAGGTTGTGTTGCTACAAGGTGTTCATGTTGTCATAGTGACTCTTTAGTAAGTAGTAAGTCTACAAGCATGATTTTTACGGAAAGGGGTCTACTACCCCTAAGACATATTACAATTATGTCACAAAGTGTCCCATCATTACAAACTGCCACATGACTCTTCTTCAATTGCAGAATACTCTGATACACCCACCGCCAGCAAAAATTACTCGGACAAGGCTGTCCGAGGTGTTCTCGGACAGTGAAGTCCGAGTTGATCTCGGACCGTGGTTGACCGAGATTTTCTAATCTCGGTCAGCGGTAGTCCGAGCACACTGAGATGAGAAAATCTCGGTCAACCACGGTCCGAGATCAACTCGGACTTCACTGTCCGAGAACACCTCGGACAGCCTTGTCCGAGTAATTTTTGCTGGCGGTGACCCATCCCTTCCAACACACAATTCACTCCCGGAACCATTCAAATTGATACTTTTATGCTACAAGTCCTTGCTGCAACTGGTGCCCTGAAGATGTCTTCATCAACCCCTACCCCTATCTTCATCAACATGCCACCCACAACTTCCAGGAAGAAAAAGAAATCCTCAGATTGCATAGCCAAATACCCTCAAAGAGAAAGACTGGCTTGTACCTCAAAAGCAAAGGACTCATCTTCCACCTTTGTGAAGAAACAGCCCAAATGAGAAGAAGTCATCCTGTAAATTGAAGAGAAAGACAACAACTCATTGGCATTGAGATGAAAATGGAAAAGGGAAGACTTCAGCTTACTTGCTGGTCAGTTGGCTAACTGAGCATGGCAATTTTAATGAATTCAAAGTCAAAGGCTCTTCTAAGAAAGAAGTCTGTGAGGAGATCAAACAATTTTTTATCAAGGAGGGCATTACTTGGTGAGATGCCAATTCCATCCAGAAAAAGGTCAGTTTTTGCTCATGTTTTCCATTACTAACATAGACTTACTGAGTCTGGTAATCTGCTTCTTAGATCAAGTGTTTGGAGTCTGAATGGTAAAGCACAGATGAATGGTGAAACCAAACAGGGGTGGGTGTTTGGCAGACTGCAATGGAGTATAAGCTGAAGTGAATTAGAATGATGATGATCCAGAATGGGAGACTGTTAAAGTTACTGCCCTTGGTTAGTCAGATTTATTTGGTTTTAACATTTCAACTCATCCTGATTTCCTCTTTTTATGTTTCATTCTAATACCAGCACCAATCTTGAAATGTGGCAAGTGTATTTTGAATTGGAACTGGTATTCTCTCCTCATCATGGCAACACAAGACTAGTGCCTGCCAAGAGTGCTTCTAAGCTGGTCAAGGATGCTTTAGCTTCTAGTGCCCCTTCTCAATTGCAAGCTCCTCTGTTTGATTCTCTGCCAACAAGCCTTGCCCAGTTGGATGACTCTGAAAGTCTCCATGACCCAGATGAACACTCTTCTTATTCCAACAACATGAATAATGAACAAGGTGGGGAAGAAGACATAGAGAATGATGACGTTCTGGCACCAGGTATGTCTGATCATCATTTAACTCTGAGGTTCAGATTGTTAATGTAGGAATTTTTTATGTAAGAATCTTTGCAAAAAAAATTCCATGGGATTTCAACAAAATGCTTGTCCTCCTGGCCATCCTTGGCACTCTCTGATAGGGATATCTTCAAAAAATGCTAATATTTATCTGGTTCAGCTTTGCATATCAAGAACCTGCTCCAAAATAAGGCTAATGAAACCTCAGTTTCAACTCCTGCCATTGAAAATCAGGTCTTGAGTCAACACACAGAAAAATGGGACCAGTTGACTAGAGTTGCAGAGAGCTTGGCAGTAGCGATGTTGCCTTGGACAGATTCTTCTGCACCTTTAAGTCAAAAGCAGGAGCAAGAGAAAGCAGTGATTGAACTTGAGATGGCAGATATTAAATTGCAGACTGAGAAGAAGAAGTTGGCTGAGTTTAATTTTGGTCTCAAACCAAGGAAGGAAAGGTACCAACTCAAGATCCAAAGGATGCCTGCTGAACTGGTGCACCAACAAGTATCAAGGCATGCTCAACTGATTGGCATTTTGATGAAGGAAAACCATATGTCTATTGAGGAGGCAACTCTGGCAGCACAGAGTGCTATGAAAATGGCCACGTCATGTACTCAGCCTTCAAGGCCAAATTTGTTTTTGTGATAGACTTCTCAAGTCTTGTAATATATATATATATATATATTATCAAAGATACTTCTCCAATCTTGTCATGATTATTCAGATTTTTTGCAATACAAACACATTCAATTTTTGAGTTTACATGTCAAAGCAGAGTCATTTAAAACAAATGAGAAAATATCTTACACTCCATATTTTTTTTCTCTCTAGTTGTTGGCCCTCATGTATATAAGCCAGCCAAGTGATTGTTCCCTTTTTTTCCCCTTTTTTTTTTCTGTGTCAGACCTAAATAATAGCATAGTAGTCTTTAGTTTTAGTAATCTGATCAATAGTGTTTTGTTTGTTAGAGTGTCTTAGTGGCCTAATTTCATGAAATTGAAGTCCTGTTAGTGTGTTAGAGAATTATTGCTCTTATATTAGAGTATTGTGTCAGATTTTTGGTATTTATAAGTCTTTTGAAGCTAATATTGTTCCATTAAAGAGTTGTTTGTGTGTCTCCTATTATAAATAACCCAGTATATTTGCCAGGATCTGTCCTGTAGTCTGAAGACTTGAAAACAGAAGAGTTACAAGTAACTGTGAAGGCATTTTAGAATACTGATTGACCAGGTTTTACTCAAGAAATTGGGTATTATTCTTTTTTGTTGTGGTCTTTCTTCCCTTCCAAGCTCTGCCAACAGCCCAGAACTGTTGGAGTTCCACACCATAAAATTCATTGATTGCTGGGGTTAACCCAGTGAGTCACTGAATTGTTTGAGGGTGATCAACCATAGACTCAAATGAGATCATGCTCACAACTAGCACTCTCATCTGATCATCATCAATGTCAGTATGTCTGATCCAAGCATGGGCAGGAAAGTAAAGAAAGAATGGAGTAATAGAAAGTTCACTTACCAGTAAATACAAACATCTCTGCTGGGATGTATCAAACCAAAGCTTTGATATATGGCTCCTTGATAAAAACCCTCACAGATGTTGGAAGTTCTAGCCTTCTTACACATGATTTCTAGGCAAGTGGTGAGTTCCAGGTGGCCAATTTCAAAACCGGGCAAGAGACCAGTCTTGTCATAGATTGCTTCCTGTATCTTATCTAGGAAGAGCATTGGATTTTCAGCCACCAGTGCACAGATAAATTCTCAATCTTCATCACAGAAGAAGGTGGGTCTCCCTTGTTGACTGTACTTGGCTGGATCTTGAATGACCCACCTAGTTCTCTCATAAAGCACTACCCAACAGTTGATTGTTTTGTTGCATGGGTTATCCACTATGGCTGTGTGGACTTCAATGTCAGTCTTGCTATTGAGGATTAGCACCACAGCCATGACTTTGGTCTTGGCACTGTAAAAGACATAACCCATGATGGATGGGAGAGAGCTGGATTGGGTTGAGTCAAAGGGGTTGAAATGTTTTGAGGGGAGGGTAATGGGTGATGGTGAGGGAGAACCCAAAGCAGAACTTCAAGTACCTGATTTTGGGTATTGGCTCACTAGGTTTTGGCTCAAAAGTGGGTTTAAACCTCACACACTTTTTTTTTTCTGGACATTGTTTTATGCAAATCCAGTAACTTCCTTTTCTTTTCACTCAATGCACCATGTGCTGAAAGGTGTGTACTGTATGCCTGTGTATCACTGCACAGTTCACAATCATACTGATGTTCATGAGCTGACATCATGATGAACATGGATCAGTGACTTGTATTGAATAGGCATGAGTAACAAGGGTGGGCTTGAGCCCTTGGGCCACCACCTGCCAGACACTAAGGCACTGGATTTGAGAAGGATTCTGAGGTGATTTTAAACATGACACCATGTGCTCTCATCAATGAGTCACCTTAAGCACTGGATTTGAGAAGGATTCTGAGGTGATTTCAAACATGACACCATGTGCTCTCATCAATGAGTCACCTTCATATGGACAGGGTGTAGGCTATCCAGTTGGTGTTCAGATGTGAAGAGCTATGCAAGTGTTGAAAACTTCCAGAAATCTGATACAAAGGTGATCAAAATGGGGTTGAGCAACTCTTCAACCCTGATCACTAACACACATGCTGACCTAGGTATAGGAAGATGAGAGAGTCAATAAGAAAATATAGTAAGACAATGAAAACTCGAATCTGACCTAGATGTCAAGTGTGGGATAAATAAGCTCAAGGCTGTCAGTCAAAATTAAACAACAATATATTCTATAGACAGCCACATAGAGCCCAGAATCAGGTACAATAGTCAATCAGCATCAGGTAGGTAAATAAAGGAATGATAACACCTGAGAGAAAGATGAATGAAAAGAGAAAAGGAGGAATAAGAGAGGAGGGTTGGACTTACTCTTTCCCAGCTATAGTTGAGCTGAGGGAAAGAGTCAGTCAGTTGTGATGCGAGGTTAGAGTGATAGCACTGGAGCCCATCTGGTATAAGCATATTCCCACTTGATGTTTTTACCTTGCCTACTCATGTGCCACTGAACTTTTACAAGTGTTACAGTTGGTTAGTCAACTGAGTGTGTAGTTTACATAGCATGGATCAGTAGTGTGTTTATGTCAGGAGGTGGCTTTTGTAAGGCTACCTCCTGGTTAGATTTCAAACCTGGCTCTTATAATAGACAGCCTTTACTTGGCTATCTTGAGGTTAAAGGTAGCTCTGGGAGGCTACCTACTTACATATGCTATTGGGGCAAGGGTTCTGGGATGTCCTTGCCTAATAACTATTGCCAGTAGTACTGGGAATTCCCCCAAGTACTGACTGCAGCTAGTTGACCTCTATGGTGAGGATTTGGGAGGACTGGGTCCAGGAATGAGTTATTACTTTTCAGGGATGCAGAGTTACAGTTAGGCATTAGTAACACCCCACTCTGATCCTTATTTTACAAGCAAGGGTGCTCTTGTCCTGCCAGAGCAAGGTCTGCCAGCCTATGGGTGAACCCCTTATACTACACCTATAGCACCATGCACTATTGAGCAGATATCTTATTTAAAAGTATCCTCAATGGTGTGCTTGATGTGCTGTTTAGGTGTTTGGTAAAAGGTTGGGGGAATCAACCAACTCCTGGCCTGAGGGGAGAGTTTATATATCCTGTTCTCAGGACTGTCCCTCACTATTAGGCTAAGGGCCAACTTGTGGTTGCTTGGGTTTCCATGGCAACTCTTGGCCAACTTGTGGTTGCTAGGGTTTCTAGGGCAACTCTTGGCCAACTTGTGGTTACTGGGACAACCATGGTCAACTTGTGGTTGAGTACTTATTACAGTGTTGTGTATCCATTCCTGTTGTAAGTACATACTTAAGGCTCTTGATACTGAGCCTGTGCTGTGATTACATATGTATACATATGTCTACTGTTGTTTTGCTCTCATGATTACATATGTACTTTCATTAGTACTATATGTAATCTTATGTGACATTGGTATTTACACCTCTTTAGTGTTACAGTACTTTCTGTAATATTTGTTTGACACTCTGTGGGGTTTCTGGGCATTCCTCAGTTTTGGTGTTACATATGTATTCTTATTAGTACTATATGTAATCTTTGTGTTACACTTGTATTCACATGTGTACTATTACAGTACTCTCTGTAACTAGTGTTTGATATTCTGTGGGACTGCTGAGAAGTCCTTGGGGCTGACAGTTTACCACACTTCAACATTAACCTGACTCTCAAGTTGAGCTGACCTGGTACAAGGTACAGCAAGTGAAAGGTAGAGAGTAAGGTGGACACAAATGGGTATTGATCTTAGGGTGGCAAAAGTCTCTTTCCCAAGATATGATCATTAATCACCTGACAGGGTGTGTGATACATGAGTAAGTATATGGTCATAACTTGTTGGTGTACCAGTCCCATCGACACACACACATAATTAAAAGCATATAGATATATATCCTTGTAAACAAAACAAGGCTACCTATATCCCTTCCATGACAAACCTCACTCAAGGTCTCTTTTCCCCATCTGTGAAAAGAGACCGTGAGTAAACCCCCCATTTCCCTACTTTCACCTTTTTCTCTCTATCTCAATCCAAGAAGTCTGACCAAATGTATTTTCCATATGTGAACTATTGCTTTGTTTGTGTGCAAAGTTTTTCTCTCAACCTCACAGATCAAGAGTGTATCTCACTCACTATTGTCCATTTTCTCACGTACCCAACCTATATTTAGGTTAGCACACTATTCAGGGCAAGAGTTGAGAACAGAACCTCAATAACTCACCCACCCATACATATATCAGGTATAAAATCCCCTGTTCTCAGACACTTACATAACTTGACTCTGAAGTTGAGCTGACCTAACAACAAGAATTGAGGAGAAATATATGTTAGGATGGGAAAGAGAATGACCAAGTGGAAAAACATAAGTACCTGGTACAAGGTATAGCAAGTGAAAAGTAGAGAATAAGGTGGACATGAGTGAGTATTGATCTTAGGGTGGCAAAATAATCAGTCAAAGACAAAGTCAACAATTTCCTCTCAGAAAACCTGAGCACATAACATGAAATTGAAGATATGAGAGAAAAGAAAGAAAAATGGATTATTAAGTGGAGTAGTGAATATGTACAGTCTCTATCCCAAGATGAGGCAAGGGACTTGGGTGTGTAGATGTTTTGACTATAAATGTTTGTCTATGAGGTCTGTGCTTCTTTGTGCTGGCTTGTGTGGCATGTCCTCATGCTTTGGGACAGATTAGTCTTTTTATCCATCTTCACTTGTATGTGTGTATTTAAAAACCACTCTTATCAACTGGATTTCAATGTTGCTGCTATTTACTTTTCTTTGTCAATTGAACTCCAACAGGATTTGAGGTGGGAGTGAGTGATTGATACAGAGTGAGGTGGGTTTGAGGTGGTTGAGGTTGAAGGTGTGTACAAGGGTGTGTATGGGTATGGGTTTCCAGAGGCTCACTAGTTAGTGTCTCATCCAATTTGATGAATCATCAGCTGGTGAAGCTTATATTTGGGAACAAGTGTGAAAACCCAAGTTGCATTACATCAACTTTTAATGCAACCTGAAACAGTTTCACACCAGGCAAATCAGGGTCATGAAGTGTATACAGGTTGCATGGTCCTGTGGTAAACAGAAAAAATTCCCCACCCTTGGTCATGTCACACTTACATGACATGTTTTCATGCACCATACTGCTGCTACTTAGACCAGTAACATGCATATTTACATACTTTTTTTATTTTTTTTCATTTTTTTTTTTTTTACTACGCAGTTTTGTATTACATAATGCACTCAGTGATAGACCAGTATACAGTAACTTCTAGTGACATAGCAGAAGGTAACAAAGCCATAGAAACCCGTTAGAAAGAGACAAGAGTGAAAAGGAGAAAAAAGCTAAGCACTGCCAACATATTTTCATTGCATGGAAGCTTGCTATGTAAAATAGCATGTCTTCATGTGCTACTATGGACCATTTTTCAAGGTCCCTACCTTGGAAAATAGAACTATTGCATCGCATCTTGGCCTGCTATGTGACATAGCATGCCTCTATGTGATGCAATTTTTTTGGTGTTGAAGGCACAAATTGAGATAGAGAAAAGAGAGAAAGAGAGAAAGAGAAAGGAGATAAGCATGAGAAACAAAGGATCTGAGTGAGGCAGTATAGGTACAGGAGATGGTTTTCTTCATTAACCATCCAAACTAGGTTCTTGATCAGGTAAGTACAGATGGAGGTGTTCAAAATGCCATGTCATCAGGACATATTCAGCTAATAGGGGGAACACAGCTGGATTGTCAAGGATAGCATTAGCACTGTAGAGGTTTGTCTTGGTTTTCTCTTTTTTGACCTTCCTCCAAAATGAAATGAGTGCATGTACATGTAGTATAAGGAGTATGGTAATGGTTTGAGTCAAAGTGAAGTGAGATGTACTGTATAGATGTAGTGAGGTATAAGTTGAAGTCAAGTGAGAATGGATGAAGAAGTGAAATTTGGGGTTGTGGTCCCCCTATGAGTGCAGACTCCATATGACATGCACTTCAGCATGCATCTGTGTATACAGCTGATAAAGCATTTGTTGAACACTTCCTCAAAAAATGTGTTACTGGGGTTAGGGTAAGGAAGAAACTCACAGCCTATCCCAAACCCCCCCGCCAGTAGTTCTGGATGACCCAGTAAACCCATCTGCTGAGCCAATCTGCTCAAACCTACCCACCCCTCCTCCCTTTGGAAGGGACAATTGGCATCAATACTGGCTATTTTACTTTTTATATATTTATCCTGATTGACACCCCTTGTTTTCTTTTGAGTTAGACACAAACCAAACCCAGATGATCAAGAAAGCCTTTCTGACCAAATCTTTCTTCACTTTCTTCAGTCCACCTACACCTCCAGGTGAAGATGATGATTTACCTGATAATGAACAAGACAAAATTGAACAACATCATAAGCTGGAGAGAAGACTGATGGGGTAGGTCAGAAGGTTGATAAAGGAGTACTATTGTATGAATGAGATCAAGAGAATAAGATGATAGTCATAAGAGTAACAAGTTTTATAAAATCAAAATAAATGACTTATGAATGTGGTTTAGTTAGATCAGGGTGACCTATTTAACTATATTAAAACATTGATAAATGTTAAAATTTTTCTCCTTTTTTCTTATAAAATGATACTGATTCAATTTTAAAGACTTACCATCATAATCATATCTAAGTGATCTGGATGCACAAACAGTACACATCGGATATTCACCACTACATCAAGATTTTCTACAAGTAAATATATGTTCACCATTTGCGATAAGTCAACTGATCAATTTTGATTTTAAATGATATCAAAATCAGGGAAAGAGTGATGTACCAACAAGTCTCACAAGCAATACTAGCACATGCACCTACTTTAATTTGCTTTGGGGTAGGATTATTGAGAATTGAAGTTGGAGATCTGTGATGATGATGATTA
>MU167210.1:607859-618859 GCA_015951145.1 Cronartium quercuum f. sp. fusiforme G11
AAAAAAAAAAAAAAAAAAAATTGCCTCCAAAGACTAAAGATCGCAAAAACTCATCTCATGATACGACAGTCTCCATTAGCCTCTTTACTTGAGAATGGTTTCCTTTTGTCATAAAATGACGCCACAATCCTATTGTGCTCGAATGTACAAGGTAGTACATGTAAATTACCTCTATAATCACATTAAGGTCTCTCTTCTGAGACATTCATAGGATTCCTGTTAGGATAGCCGGAACTTGAAGGACCCTGTTGCAAGGTGTGTACACAATGACATAGCTTGGGACTTTCGAATCCCCTCCTACCAGGTGGGTAAAACATTCATTGAGTCCTTTTATTCATGGTCAGTGCTCAACAGCCCACTATTTGTGTTACCTATGACCTAAGAGAATTGATAGAGTACAGACCTTAACTTCGAAAACTTGCGCAAACATACTGAACCCTAGAAGTCTCAGGGGAGCATTGTCTGTTTCCCCTCAAGAGCTTACGTATGAGCATTATGAACGGCAACCACCGAGGGGGTATCTTGACATAAATATGGGAGGGGTGTCATGATTGTGGAATTCTTTCCTCATCAACTATTAATATGTCCAAATTTCGTTATCCCCAGGTCCGTACCGAAGATACTCTGTAGATGGGATCCATATCAATTTGAGCTGTATGGCAGGGTAGGGCACTGTGTTTGTTTGTTTGTTAAATTCCACTCAAATTGGCTACCAAACAAGTGTGGAACTGTGAAACAAGGAAGAAGCGGAGGAGCGAGTAAAGCCAGTGACACAAACATAAATTATTGTACATTTTGTTAGGCTAGACAGTTGTGGAAAAACTCGTTGTGCGAGGGCCAGTAACGTCATCCGCTGATTAATTCGTTTCAACACTGTCGATTGCCGGAGGCACCATGAGAAGAAAATCAGCTGGGGTAGGTAACTCAAAGTTGGTATCTGTTTGGATGGCATCGATAGTGCGAGTTCCATCAAAATGAAGCTTGTCGGTGTCCGTGACAAACTGAGAGAATCTGTTGGGGACAGAATGTTAGGTTCGCTGAAGTAGGCTGTATCGTTTTCGACCCGACGTACTGAACCTGGTGCTCCGGTGAGAGTGTGCGCATCCAAATCAGACGCTGATCAACAGCATTCCACATGGAACGCTGTCGATTCTTGAAAGTGGTGGAATGGAAGTGCACGCCCACCAAGCGCTGCGCAACAAAAGACCAGGGATCTCCCGGGTCAGTATTGTGATACCGAGAGAATAGGATGAGCAAAAGACTACTGACCATGAGAGCGAATCTTTCCTTCTGTTCAGGTGAGGTTGCCTCCCAAATCTCTTCGTTGCTCCGGTGGTCGGTCTTTGAATTTCCGGTCCGAACAATCTATGGAGCAAGTGAGTCAGCTACTTAGAGTCATTAATGAGCATGTTCAAGCTCCGTACTTGTCCCATCAAGGAAGTCATGTTGGGAACCGCAAGACCTTCAACTGGATCTTTAATTTGCGTGAGAATCTACAACAGAAAGAGGTGAGCACCATTATTTGCGAGCTTCAGGGGGTACAACACATACCGAATTCTGAAATTTGGTTCGCACTTGCTTGGCTATTTCTTTGATCAGCTTCATGACAGCAGCGCCAGCTGCATTGTCGTGATTTTCGAACCCGAGTGGTAAATGAGCTTGCTTGAATTCACGAGATTCCGCATGTAGTTGGTCCTAAATGAGTGGAGAAAGGGGAGGGAGATGAGCAAAAAGCGACTACCCAAGGAAGGTGTGAACGAACCAGCATGCGATTCTCCAATGAGAGAATGATTGGAGTGTGATCATCAGTCTCGTTGGTACAGTATGCCTGAGTTTCAGGATCCATCATCAGAGCTTTGATTGCAGATCGGACGTGAGACTGACCACGTGCAAAACATATCCAAGTAATTCACGTAAGTCTTATCACGAAGTGCGAAGGGCAGGTAAAGGTCTCACTCTGGTACTTTCTGACCCTTTCCATATATTTGCGATGGGGCTATCGGACGTTTGGGGCGTGGCTTGATTAATGCGGTCGTTTGCACTCAATTGATGGGAAAGCTGTTGAAAGTTCTGTGTCATAAAGCAGGCAAGAGCAAACTGGCGGTTTTGCGGGATGGTTTCCTGTGAAAAGTGCGCGTCAGACCGGGCTTGGACTGATGATAACTAGGCGCTTTACCTGAAAGACTTGGAGGAGAGATTGAAGGTTCGGTTGATTGATTTCGAATTTTTGAGCAATGGCCTCGAATGAGGTCAGACGGCTGACATTCGCTAAAGGATCATTGGCAGTGGTTAGATTGGAAGTGCTGGATTGGGTGAAATCAGCAATACGGTTCAAGAGGTCTGGAAATGATGTCTCGTCATCCTCATAGCAAAAGTCCTCCGGATTGGTGTCCCTGTCACCGTCAAGCAGGCCTCCTCCGTTATCTTCACCTCGATGTCGCTTGTGCTGAGGCTCTTCTGAGTAAGCCTGATTGATGATATCATGTGGGGTGTTGCCTGAGTAGCACTCACTTCCACGCTTACGCTCAAAAGGGCTGAGATCCCGGACAGCTAAATTCGCCCGCAATTCATCACCCGGAGATCGTGATTGGTGGGAATTAATTTGGATGATGGCTTGTGAAGGAGAGGGACGACTTGCTGACCCGTGCCCATTTGAACCCCCTCGGGCTTCAGTTTGAGATTGGGTTGTGGATGTGTTCGAGTTGAGAGCGGGCGTGAGTGCAAGCCTCTCTGCCTGTCTAGCGACATAAGCCGTCACGCGTGCTTTGTGTGCGTCCATTCGCATATGGTCCTTGTGATTCTTCATACTTCTATTACCGCAAAGAACGCAGTGATATGAAACTTGTCCCTCGTTGGATATACTTTGCTCAAAATCTGTTTGAAATTCAATACAATCAACCATGAAATCAATCAACCAAATATCTTGTGTCATGCTACAATCACTCACAGAGCTCTACCATTTTTTTGCGTGATATGCTTGTCATTATGATTCGAGATCGATTAGGTAGGCCTGAAGAAGCCCTGTTCTGATGTCTCTTTATCTCCTCAGGAATTGAGTGACTGGTTGGAATGAGGCACAAGCCGCCTAAGCCATGACGAATTGGTTTGAGGGAGATCAAAACCATGAAGAGCGATCAATGTCTCGCTCTGATGGGATGATGGACTCACGAGGTGGTGCGCTACGTTCTCAGAGTATGGGAAGCGAAGGACGTTCAGGAGGCAAAAGCCACCCGAGGTGGGACGGTACCTGTACCGAGTTTCGCGATACGTTCCTGACCACCGTGAGCGTCGGTCTACCCGGGCTAAGAATTGATTACAGAGTGTCCATAATAGATAAGATATTAGGTTTAAAGTAGGGTTTCCGTTTCGATGACCGAAACCACATACTGTATCATCAGGTCAGACTCTCATAAATGTTACATAAGTAGGTGGATTAGGAGAATACACGAACGATGAGTTGAGTATTTAACTTCAACTTTGAGGCTGTCCTCTTCGCCAACGCCATGATGGTCAAGGCTGTGTAAATGGACTCGTTTGGTGAATGGAACAGACCGGAATGTTGGCAGTGGTAATTTAAATTTTAGGGAATCGCTTTTCCCGGCAGTACTGTTGATAATCGAATGTGATACAAGAAATGTTGGGATACATAAAATAATTCCAACCAGTTCCTGTTCCTTGAAGCCATGAGAAATGACAAATGACTGATGACTGATGACCACCCTTCACGCCTTCTCCGTTTTGAATTCCTGTCCCTCATAAAGTCTAAAGACCACCAAAATCTTGAACCCAAGCTCAATTCCAACCTTCGCTCTCGTCCCTTTGAAAGCAATATCACATTTTTCTTGGTTATCTCCTTCTTGTTTACCTCGCCCTTAAGCCTCATCGATCTTGCTTTCCTCGCACCCAAGCCTTCGATTTTCGTGCCAATACCTCGCAACCTAACCAACGTGCCATATCTCTGTGTTGAATTCAAATCGGATATTGCCATGGCCAAGACCAAGAAAAGCCTATCAGGTCTTATCTGCTTGGGCATTGTGTTTTTACTAGTCTTCTTTACCCGCCTTGATTCTTTCGATGGATATTCGAGCACCGAGGATCTCGAGTTCACCTTTCGCTTCCACCGGACCCACCCTCGCGAGCTTGTGAACCGGCCTCTGGGCGAAGCTGCGGAAGTGCGACTCATCCCTAATACTTTTCGGAGAGTCTTGTATACCATTCGATCGCCCTTCAAGTTAACGAAGCCCCCTCTCATTCCTGTGAAAGCTCGATCCCCCACCTTGGGGTTCGACACCATCTATGTGGTTCATCTTGAGCGGCGAACGGACCGGTATAATCGTATGGAAGCCCTTGCACGTCTTCTTGGCCTTTACTTTACCTACGTGCCTGCATTGAGCGCCGATAACGAGTTGATAGCTAGGATCAGGCGACATGTCCAGAACGAGCGACAACTTGAAGGCTGGCCACTTTCTTCTGCGGGTCTGACGCCCCCTTCGCTGGGATTTCGTCGACACTCACTCTCCCGACCAGTGCGGGCAGACAAAGCCTTCTACCTTGATCAACCAAGTCCGATGACAGGGGATCTTGAGAGTTTAGCGAGACATGTGGGCTGGACGCCCGAACTCATGTTCCTTGCCGACGCCTATGCGCTTCATTCGGATCCACTCTCAATTCCTCTCGGCATCGTCGGAGCAGATGTTTGGGCCCTGGACGAAGGCCAACGTTCCCGGCTGGGCTTAGCTCCCGACCAACTTCCATCATCAGATACCAGTCCACCTGCTTTACCTGTCATTACCAGTAGTTCGATGGAGAGCATCTTGCGGCATCGAAGCAGCGAAGGGCCTGAACCAGACTATTATCGCTTCAATCGCCGCCAACAATTTCGGCCTGGGGGGATGGCTGAAGAACGCTTGCGACACTGGTGGAACGTCTTGTCGGACGCCGCAATCGCGTGTTGGCATTCACACCTTTCCGTGATCCGAACGTTTGTCGAGAGCAAGGATCGTATGGCACTAATCCTCGAGGACGACGTTGATCTAGAAGTAAGTATTGAACCTATGTCTGTTTAGCATGATTTTCGCCCGGCTGATTCATTACTTCATTACAGGTCGACATTGAAGATCGATTGCAGTCTGCGTTGAACGAGGTCCCACGAGATTGGGACATCCTTTTACTGGGTACGTTTGGAATACCTCTTCTGCCACCCTACATCGTGCCTGACCTGAAACTCGCCACATTCTTGATATTGGAAATATCCTCGTGACCATATAACAACCCCGCGGCCTTTTTATGATCTTACGCATTTTGGTAGGTCATTGCTGGTCTGAAGAGTCCCAGTTCCCCCCCATTTCTCCAGGCTCTGCTCTCCGGCCTGCATTCGCGCCGAAATGTAACCACGCCTATGCGGTCTCGAAAAGAGGCGCCCGCAAACTGGTAAATAGACATGGTCATAGTCTGTGTTCGATTGTGCCATTTAGATCACCTCGTTATCTAATCCCACCTTTCTCACAGATTCGACATCTACGTTCTCCCGCTTTTGCTTATTCGCGGCCGTTTGACAAAGCCATCCTTCACTTAATTGCGACTGAGCGCATCAATGCCTTTTCATTCCATCCGAGTATTGTAATTCAGGTATGTGGGAAGCAACTCATGTTCACAACTTGATCCTATTTTGCAAAGACTGAACTGGATACTATTGCTTCTCGTTATGGTCTAAAACTATTTCCTTTGTTGATGGTGGAAAGACAAAAGACCTCATATCCGATATCGCAGGTGGAAATGGGAGCCGATGGAAGGATGAACTTCAAAACAGTGCACTGGCTGCTGCTGGAATTTCTGTGCCTCTTTCACTTCCTTGAGAGGGCCTTGTCTTTTGGGAGGGATTGGCCAGAATCTATGGGACCAAGGGGACAATCCGATGAAAATAGGTACTGGTTTAAGATTAAATCTATAGGCCTAGGTTCAAGAAAATGTTGTATTTGAGTTTATGTTATGGTTTTTTCATGATTGTCCTTGTGTTTGAAATTGTAAAGTTTTCTCTACGTCAAACTTGTCGACAGCTTAGTAACAACAGCAACCAAAATGAACGGGTGTTGCCAAAAGGGAAAGATGTCACCAGCAACATGTTTGGCTCGGGTGCTGGCATCCAAGCCAATTTTGTTGGCAGGTTGTGTTGGGGCAAGAACAAAAGTTTCGCACTGGTTGTGCAGGAGTGAATTTGAGAAAGCAGGTACTACATGAGAAATCTTGCTGGTTCAGAACTGTGGGTTGATTGGAATCACACCTCATCTCATGGTGGATTGTCTTCTGTGCAAGTTTAACATAATGCAATAAAAAGGGGACAGAGATTGCAAGTTAATTGCGCATAATGAAGTACAAGCGGTGTGTGACTCTCTGAAAAGTATATAGAGCAGCCATTTATAGGGAGCTGAGCCTGAGAACAGGAAAAAAAAAAAGGTAGCTAGACCCGCATCGGTTTTGAATTAGACAAGGGGACCAAATGACAGCCTAGATAGAAGCCTATACACCCCATCTGTGGGGACAAATAACCCCCCCCCCTTCCCCCCCGTCGGGTGTGTGAGGTGCAAAAAAAGCACCAGTGACGGTAAAATTTTACTAGAAGGCGTAACGGTAAATTTTGCAAATGTATAGTTAGGCCTTTTAGTAAATCATCCCACACTGACCCACGATGGCCCACGTACAATCAAACAAATTTGTCCTGACAACCGGGCCTGGTAAGCATGATCCTCACTTCACATTACGCTTAACTCACCTCCGTATCACTTAACTCGCAACATGATCTTCCTCTGGATTGTATCCCTATCTATCTTATCACAATCTCATTCAGCATAAGAAACCCCAATTTTCTGTCATGTTGGAATTACCTGAAGACATTGGACCTGGAGATGATGAAGATGTAACAAAGTACATCTTGAGGGATCATGTTGCTTCTTGAAATTCCATCAAGTCTGCCTTGATCTTAAGTTGTGTCTAGTAAACTGATTAACCTTCCAAAAAAAGAAAAAAAAAAAAAAGAAAGCTTAAATAAGTATCAGAGTATGGGATACATCTCAATCAATTTCATAATGAATGAATATTGTATAGAAAAAAAATTTCCCATCTTTCAAGCTAAAATTAATGTGGAGTGAAGGAATTTTTTTTTTTTTTTGAAATCGAGCATAAAATCAGATTTCTAGGAAACATGTATAATCACACATCATATATTTTTTTTAAAATATATATATATATATCTCCCCCTGTATTTCATCATTCTCATTCACATCAAGGTCTGTCCATCTATGCCCATTTTTTTTTTAAAAAAAAAAAATTGGTAAAAACATCTCTCCTGTTGTTCTTTGTAAGTAAGCCCTTTAGTGTGTTACTTTATGTGGTCGAAAGCAAGCTGATTTCTTGCCTGAGAAGTCTACCTGTATTGGCCCCCCCCCCCCAAACAAAAAACTTACATTTCAAAAACATTTACAGGGGGTGGGGGCAGTCAACACCCCACCCCTGTACTACCACCATGTTTGGCTCGGATCCTGGAATTCAAACAGTACTCATAACAGATATCAACATTCAGCCTAATACGGTTCCATTACCCTAACGCCAATTGGACACGGTTCGGCTCAGATTCTGGCCTCTTCCAAGGAATACTCGGATGCTGGGATCCGAGCATGTTGGTGGTGCATGTGCCAATAAATGAAAGCACAGCGAAGGGCTGCTAGTACTACATCACCTCTAATTTCAACCTCATGCCTACCACACCTGGAAGTTGGAGTTGCAGGCAAACTATACACAGTCCTTTGCAGAGTGGTGGCCCAGTCTGAAGGTGTATGTGCCACCCTACATGTGCCCCAACAGCCTGTAGACCTGCTAGACACACCACCTGGAGCTCCAACTTTCAGGTGAGGTATACCCAAGCTTGAAGTTATGGGGAGTGTAGCAGCCCTCCTCTGTGCCTCTCAAAGCTGTTCTTGTAAGGCAACATCTTTTCACGTAATACAGCTGACTTCTCATGCAAGAAATCCGCTTTTAGAAGTCCCTTGTGGAGCTTGGCCCTCAGGGAGCCACAACAGACTTAATCAAGTTAAATTCTTCCAGGGGCTTGGTATAGCAATCACTTCCTTTCCATCTCCTGGTCACCTGGTAAATGTAGTACTGTTTGTTCCTTCAATTTACTGCCAAATTTTTTCAATTTGGCTCGAAGTCTCAGGTCGAGAGTCTAGCCATTCGAAGGCAGTAATAGATTTTGACAAATTTGTGCAAGGGCCCGCTCAAGAGCATTGAAAATTATTGGCATTCTTATTTGGAGGTCTGATCACCATCAGTACTGGGAGCGCAAAGCATTGGACTTTGCTTTGCTTGGATTGAGGTCTACCAATCCATAGCTAGTCCCATACTACACTATCTTCATGACATTCTCCGGAATTCTGCGAATTATAGTGGGGAACACAACAGAAGTGATGGGTGGCCTCCAAAAAGATAGTCACTCTGAAGCGAGCGTTTGTTTTCTTATGAGACACAAAAAACAACCTGGAATTTCACACATATATCTCCTTCTCACACTAATCTGATAACTACCGATCGTTACTTAAGAAAGAGAACAAAGCACTAGGTAAAATCTATTTGAGTAGCGTATACGATCAGGTCAAACGGAGTGGGATAGGAGTGCAATACCATGGATTCAGTTTAGTATGAGGGGAACACGGGGGCTGAAGGTACCAGAGGACTTACCCTTAGATATCAGTGTCATCTTCATCGGGCAAAGGAGCTGCTGCTGCGGCCGCAAGCTCCTTGTTGTACGCCTCCATTAGAGCAGCGTCAACAGCGACTTCCGGAGGTGCGAGAGCGGGGGCAGCGACAAGTTCCAAATTAGGGGTTCTATCAAACGAAACATGACGGAGCAGGGATAGTATGAATGAAGGCGCAGCGAACGAAGCGCAAAGCTACAATCAGCGTCTACAGATCTAGTGGCATGGTAAACATGATCAGACAAACCCGGAAAGCTTGCGAGCTAGCCAGAGGAAAGGTTTTTCGAAGTTGTAGTTTGATTTAGCGGAGATCTCGAAGTATTGCAAATTTTTTTTGCGGTGGAACGTGACAGCTCCTGTCTTGACTTTGCGCTCCTGTGGAACCACAGAAATGGTGTGAAAGAGGGACGCGAAGGATGGTTTTCAGTATATTACTCATAGTAAAATCAACGAAGTCCCGGGATTATTTCCTTACCTTCACATCCACCTTGTTTCCGCACAAGACAATGGGAATGCCCTCACAAACCCGCTCGAGATCGCGGTGCCAGTTTGGCACATTCTTGTATGTAATTTTCGAAGTCACGTCGAACATGATGATGCCGCATTGGCCCTGGATATAGTAGCCATCTCGGAGTCCACCGAATTTTTCTTGTCCTGCCGTATCCCAAACATTGAAGCAGATCATGCCTAACAAGACCAAAGATTAGATTAAGCAGGTGAAATCCTGTGGGTGAGGCATCTGAGATGATTTCAAAGGAACATACCATGGTTGGTGTGGAATTCCAGAGGGTGAACTTCAACACCGAGGGTGGCAATGTATCTATCAAAAAAATGAAGATAGCCAAAATCAACTTCAAGTATGTAGTCTATGGAGCACAATTATAGTAAAAGGAAATTGAGGACGAACTTCTTTTCAAACATTCCAAATTTGTGACGCTTCACGAAGGTTGTTTTGCCGGTTCCACCATCTCCGACTGAAAAAGATCGAAGGACAGACGTTGATGAGTATGCCACGTGAACGGAGTGTCACAAAAGGGTAGATATGACATTTTGAACAACGATTGAGTGAGGTCGTGGGGAAATAAAAAACCGCATATCAAACGCGGCTACAAGGGCAAGAGATACAAATGCATTTAGCGGAACAGGGGAACAGGCAAGAGATAGCCCTTGTAGAACATAAGGGACCCATGTACCAACGAAGTTGGATGAACAGAGCATGAGGAGATGTCGGAAGACGAATGACTCGAAGATGACGCTGATAGTACTGCGAAGTAATCGAGAAGAGTCGCGATCGAAGGTTGGATTAAGCAAGAAAAGGACGAAAGCGTACCCAGAACGAGTTTGAAAGTGGGCACAGAGGCAGGGTCGACAGACATGATTCCAATCTGAAACCAATCGGTCAAAGGATATGAAGGATTGAACGAAATACCGGTGGATCGGCCGAGTAGGTAGGCAAGACAGGACCCAATGGATTACGCGAAAGGGGAGTTGAAATGTTAGTATGATGGCACTTTTAGGAAAGCCTGCGAGGTTGTTGAATGCGGTGGAGGGGCAAAGCCAGAACAGTGATGAGGTTCTTACGGTCTAGTTAGCAGATGCAATGACTCGAAGGTTCGGTAGGGCGAGTAGTGGAATGCGAGGTGGATAAATGTCTGTCAATGGTTTTTGCGTTTCGCGGTCCGAGGGCCTTTCAAGGGCGGCGGTGAGGGTCGAGCGCTAAAATTTACATACCATGCTACTACGCCGCAGCCCCTGTGTAGCCTTTTACAGTCCCTTCTGTCAAGGGCGTGAAACTCGCAGGACTGAAAATCACAAGCTGCAATGTTGATGATCCCCTCCCAAAAGATGTTCAGCAAATGTCATAAATGTAAACATTTTATGCACATGAGAATAACAACTTGAACCCACCTCCTGTGGAACCAAAGTTGAATCAAGATGGACTACACAGGCATCCATCTCATGTAAGGACCCAAATCATCAAGGGTGCAATGTGAGGGGTAGACTTCTTTTAGGTCTACCTCAACACTATGATAGGGGAAGAGTGGTTGAGAAGTTAGTCTGTTAGGGAAGAAACCCTCATAGACTACAGTTAGATAACCTCTTAAAAGAGGGTTTGGGGTATAGGTTGGGCAATGAGGATCAGCTTTGATCCTCCTAGTCAGGTGAAAGCTTGCTTCAGCTTTCTTGGTCAATTTGTGGAACCTTGTGAACACAGTAGTCACCCCAGTTCCAGGATCTTTGTGCCACAGTAGT
>MU167210.1:623737-658301 GCA_015951145.1 Cronartium quercuum f. sp. fusiforme G11
CTGTCCGAGAACACCTCGGACAGCCTTGTCCGAGTAATTTTTGCTGGCGGTGACTGGACTTGCCAGATATCTAGTTTAGTTCTAGATAAGTCCAGTGCCCATCTGGCTTGCAGGTGTTAGTCCTGGGCATTTGGGATAGTAAAGAACCCCTTTTCTCTCTCTGGCCTTTGTGCCCTTAATCATCATGGTCAATTTTAGTGAGGTGTCTTGCTAGACAGAAGCAAGGTGTTCACAAAGAACCCATTTTCCGTTCTTAGCCTCTGTGCCCATAGTCACCTTGTCATTCTTAGTGAGGAGTCTTGCTTGACAGAAGCAAGACTCTCACATCTGTTGTGCTAATAATCAAGATCAATATCACCATTAGTGTTTGATTCCTGCTGACTAGTTATCTTCATGCCTCTTTGTTCTGTTTTATCTTCTACTCCTACTTTCTGTGTTACGTAATGTCAATCACCAAGCTAGTGTCTTGATAATCTTTATCCCATGGCTTTTTTTTTTTTTTCTTCTTCTTCTTTTTCTTCCAGCATCGTTGTCTGTGGACTTGTGAGTGAATCGGTCATATATTTACACACTGCACCATGGGTGAGGAGTTGGACATCAAGATGTCTCTACACAATGGGAGCCATCTTAAGTCTCATTTGTGTACAGAAATGTACCCTTCAAATATCGTTGTGGATTCCAGGTCCATACGGATTACAAAACGCCATCAAAAGTCCCGCCGGGCACGACTCGCTGGCCTTACGTGCCTATCAAATTTCCCGTCCCCCTCCCCCGGCGCGCCATCATTCCGCCAAGTTAATTAATATGTATCATTCTTCATTTGTACAGGCTCTCGAGACCGAACTCAAGAACATGGATTTTAACTTTACAACTGAGGATCACATCGTTGAAAGCATTGTCAATATATCTGACCCCGTCATAAACGCTTTCAATGCGCAAGGGAAAGAGTTCCAATCCACATTTGCACGGTTTGATTGAAGCATGGTGGAGGTGGAACCCCGATCCTCTTGATCCGATCCTGAAGAGTCGAAACCGAGTTCGTTGGTGGTGGCTAAAAAAATAGTCACACTGACTGAAACCGCCCATAGATTCTACCTAAACTGACAAGAGTACTTCCAAAACAAGGTTCCAAAGAATCAAAGCTAGGCATTGGAAGGTTTTCTTGGCAAATAAAAAAAATACACTCCTCACTCAAATTTCAAAGATTTTGAAAGATCTAAGAGTGAATTTTTTTTTTTTTTCAAAAAACTATACATAAATTTGGGCTTTATGCTTTTCTATCTCAAAAAAAAAAAAAAAAAATCTTGGACTTAAATTATCAGAAGATGATCTTTAAGAAAAAAAAAAAATCTAGTTGTGGAATGCTATTGATTTACACAACTTGGAAATCACTCTTGGACTCCTGAAATCTTAACTTTTTTTTTTCAAAAGTTCAGACCTGAAACTTCCTTATCTTTGTCACTAGCAACCATAAACAGTTTCCACTAGAAACCATACACAGTCTTCAGGACTAAGATTCATCATTGGCTTTGGTCTTGGGGTCCACTATTGACTTGAGTGATAGACCCCTGAGGTCACTCTCAGAGGGCTCTTGCTCAGTGGTTGGTCACCTCCTGGGACCACACCCTGACAGTTGTATACCATTGTATAAAGGTTTTTTTTTTTTTTTTTTTTTTTTTTTTAGTTTACTTATGAACCTGCTCCTGTGTATTGATGAATTTTTTTTTTTTTTTTTATGTAATTTATTACACTTTCTATTTTGGTACTACTAGGCTATTCTAATCTATTAAAAAAGTTTGATTTTCCCATAGGCTTGAAAAAAAAACTAATTAAAATTGGTGTTCTGCTATTCTCTAATAAGTTTGATCAGTAATGATGTTCTAATGTTGTATGTGTATGATAAACCATCTTCTTAGACCAATTTTGGTGAACCCCACTGGCTCTTCCAATGACTCTTGAATGTTGGATGTGACAGCACCATGTTCCTGTGGTGATTGGTCATAAATAAGTGCACATATTACATACACATTTGCATCAAATGTTGGCTATGTTAAATAGCATACCTGAATATTATGCTATAGACCAATTTTAAAGGCCCCTATCATAGGAAATTAGCCTATCCTATTGCATCTCAGCATGCTATGTCACATACCATGTCTCCATGGACTCCAAATGTAATGCTGGTGAGTAATGTTGAATAAAGTGTGTAGAAAGACATTGCAAAAAAAAAAAAAAAAGTTTGAAGAGGTTTGGATCAATTGACATACATATAGTAGCAGAAAGGTGCATAAAAGTGGGGTAGAAAGACAAGGTTTTCCAAAAAAAAAAAAAAAAAAAAATAACTCCATAATTTGATCCAAGAGAATGCAGGTAGGTAGAAGAAAGTGATTTGGACTGTGTTTCCTATATATAAATCTTTTAAAAGAGATTTAAACTTTACTTTAAAAAGTATTGTATGAGTACAGGCCAAAGTTCTTAACTAAAATGGCCTGACTGAGGAAGATGTTTTTTGTAACAAGCTCACTTGGTACTTAAACTTTGAACATTTTTTCTGGAAATAAATTTGGCAGTACTAATCTGATCCTACCTATTCAAGTAAATTGTATACTTGATCAACATTAAAATGCTCACTGAACACTACATTCTTCTACCTGCATCCTTTAAGCCAAAATCATGTTTTTTTTTTTTTTTTTTGCTACCAACTTGGACTAGAAACTCATTTTATTCCTTCAAAATTAAGTTTCAAAGTCTTTCTACATACCTTTTCAAATTGAACACTACATCCACTTCTACCTGTAAATCTTCTTGGTCAAAATCATGCTTTTTTTTTTTTTTTTTTCCAACTCCTACTTTTGTGCCTAGCTAACAGCTAATAGTATTAGCTGTCAGTCAGTGCTCCATTTGAGAGTGGATTCCAGCTGGTGATTATCTTAGCTAAAGACCACTAACTTAAAAGTGTTTTAGGCTACTAGCATAGTTGGGGCCTGCTAACACCTAGCTTGGTATTATCTGATCCAATTCAACTATGCTATCAGTTCAGCTAACAGATTCTCGAGTGTAGCTGATGGACATTTGATTGAGGCCCCATCATCTTCACCATACGTAGGGCCTTGTTGGGGACTTTGTAGCCTTTGCTGAGGCTCCAGAGTTGGAGCAGAATCTCAGTGGGCATGGTTCAGACCCCAGAGCTCTAAAAATGGCTCTGTGGCCTTGGTGGTGGCTTTGGAGGTCAAACAAAAAACCAATAACTTCCGTTTTGGCGGCTGACCGCCTAATCATCTCGTACCATTGTAGAGCAACATTCACATATTGACCCGTCATTCTCAACTACTTTACGCCTTGCTAGCACGCTAACTGTAGTCTTTCAAACAGTAATCTTACTTTCGTTGTCACATTATAGCAGGCTGACCGGTATGTTCTCCCCGGTTATCCAAAATATCACCATTAACCTTGTGGGCACTTTGGTCATTCAGTCATCGATGACTGAAGGGGGATCTTGGACTAGGGAATTGGAGGCAGTCAACAAATCTTCTTGGTATTTGCTCGTGACCGCCTGTGGCTGTAAAAATGAGTATATTACATCGTTCCCTCGAGATACGCTCTTATAATTATTGATTTGGTTTAAAAATCGATAGATACGCCTTTACGATTTCAGCTGGCGTGGTGATCTATGGAGCTCTGAGCAGAGGAGAGGTACATTCGGATAAGATCTCACTAGTACTTTGGCATATCGCGATTGCAAAGCTCATTTCTCGTTTATCAGTCGAAACCCTTTGACCTATGGAAGAAGGAAATTATGTTCAATAAACTCATCATCGACTTGGCCAAGGAGATACCAAGTCACCAAAACGTGGTCAAGAGGGCCCTGTCTTTCATCCCACCCGCACATCTCTTTTCACGATTGGTTGACCAGGGCTCAGGGGCCATATGGGATAAGAGATGCTGCTTACCCTTCCTTCAGGTATTTGATCCAAAACTGTTTGAGCTAGATGAGCGCATTGCTCGTAGGAGTTCACTCCTTCTGTCCGATAACATTCAGCAAGCTTCTCCCTCGTGATTCTCATCTCCATGACTCGGATCCAGTCCTCTCGAATCTTTGCTTCACGTGCCTCTTGAAGTTCTGTGTAACAGACAAAATGTTGATGCGATCGTCAGCCGAAAGTCTTCACGAATTTCTAAGCGTTCGGGACACCGTCGGCAAGATGCCATGATAGTGGTAAAGGTCAGTGGATGCAGCTGACTTAGAGCTTCTTCGAGTGAGAGTCGCATGTTGGGAAGGTGATCGAGGAATATCACAGAGGATTGCTGGTCAACCAGTTATTCGAGCTGGTTGTAGATGGGATCGATCGTTGAGGATCTGGTGCTGGTTTACGAGTGCAATGAGGTTTGAAGCTCGAAGCTGTGTCCGAGTTCACAGAGCTTTCCCACTCCATAGGCCTGTGACATGTTTTGGATTCACCCGTGACATCGAGTCTGATACATTAAATCAGTCAATTTAGGATCCGCTTCAATTTCACTTCCGATCAAACCCCTCGATGAAAGCCTAAATTTGAGAATTGTTGATATCGAGTGTCGCCCCGGTTGATGACTACCAAGTTCGAGTAGCACGACGAGGTGATCATTCGGTGTTAATGAACAACTTTGACTCGTGTTTTTCTTCGGACTAAGCACGTCATTGTGGAAGCGTAGAAGGCTGTGATGATTTCATATCACCCATACATACTAGAGGACCTATTGATACGTATAAGATTGGCCCGTTTAAATACTCTAACCTCCCATTTAAATTCGCTCAGACATATCGTCGCTAGTTTGGTTTGCCAAACTGAATTTTAAGGCCTCACAAAGACTGATCAGACCATCAGTCTCAAGCCCTTCCCTTGTTTCGTGTGCCGGCCACATATCATATGGATCATTCACACCAAGTCGATAGCAATTTGACTGGATCGATAACGCCTTCCGGTGCAATGCAAAAGCATTCGACTGGGTCGATGAATTATATGCAAGGCATGCCCACAGGGGAAATGATGTGAGTGCAGTACGTGGTTAAGGCCCGAAAACATCCTCAATCTTTGTAGGACTGCCTTTGCAAGATTGTACCCTTGAGCTGTGGGGAACTATTGCAAGTCACACGACTGATTGGTCTCCGGAAAAAGATTTTCGACCTTGTTTGATGTAGTCCTTTGATAGAAGTTTCTTTGCCCTTGCGTTTTTTATTCAACACACGATAGGACTTCACACTTTTTTACAGCTGGTTTGCCTTCCGGCCCACTTTGGTTCGCAGGCTGGACCCCAACCAATGCTGGCACATATTTCCTGGCATGTTTCGGACTGTTCGGACTGGCTCTGTTTTCAAGGTTCTTGAATGTTATACGTCACAAGGCGAATCGTTCATGGGCGAACTCGACAGGACCTGTGGAACTCGGCGTGGAAGTACTCGGGTGGCACGGAAAGGCTTTTCCGTCTCATGAAAGCGTGTTTTCTGTACTCAAGCCCCCGACAAGACGTTTTTCGGCAACTCGTGAGATTACTTTGGCGGCTCTCGCAGCTCTTAGTACTACCTGCAGTTATTTTTTGATGGTCCGTAGTTCACTCCATAAGCTTTTTAGATCAGAAGGTGGAGAGTTGATTTACAATCAGTTGTGATCCGGTCTGGAAAATCGAAAGCTTGCAGTGATGAATTTTAACGTTTATTTCTTCATCTCCATCATTCTTGGCGTCTTCGCGGGCGAATTCGCATTTGGACGCTGGAACGGACCTTCCTTGGCACACTAGATGACTAGTCGTACACTGGCAAGGGCGGATCGGCAAGGAATAGGCCCGCTCCCCTGATAGGTCATCCATATGTACCAGGGATCCTTGACGTGTAGGATAAACAACGTGACGTTTCTATCAGGGTTTCCTGGTGAAAGCTTTTTTTTTTTTTTTTTCCCCGAGATTGACTCACGCCGGGCAAATCGGGGTCATGAAGTGTATACAGGTTGCGCGGTCCTGTAAAAAACATAAAAAATTCCCGCGCCCTGGGTCATGTCACACTTACATGACATGTTTTCATGCACCAGACCGTTGGTGCTCAGACCAGTAACATGCATATCTGGTAGCAATGTCAGGAAAGTCCAAAACAGCCTTTATTCTGGCTTAACCTGAAAAAACTCAATTAACACTCTATGTCTTTGGTGTATACACATGGGGGACACTGGCCTTAAAATCATCGATCCGTTTGTTTAACTTAAACTGTTTTATAGATCAATTTAAATCGTTTATAGCTTGTGTTAATCCTTTGTTATATTTATATCATTTTAGTATTTAGTTTAAATTATATAATCTAGTTTCTAAATTGTTTTTAAGAAGGACTTTCAATAAGGTTCGGAATAAAATTTTGCATACAATATGTATTTAGGACTGGGCAATATAGTCCAAAAGAGAGTTACAAAGGGCTGGTATTAATGGAATCAGACAGAGTTCTCAATGCATCACTTGGGTACTCAGGAGTTAAAAGGATCTGTGCCCTGATTTAATTGCTCCTTTGATATGCGTAGTCCCTATTGATGAGAATACATGCACATGCTTAAGCTTGCCGTGGGACACATAAAGGGTAATATTTCATCAAGGGTAGGGTAGTGTTACAAAGGTGAAGCACGAGGTGTTTTGCATACTTAGGGTACATATTTCCACCAGTTTTTACATAGGGCTATGTCACGACATGCACTTCAGTATGCATCTGTGTATATGTGTGTTGGTGGTATGATTGATACAGAGCGTTCACAGGATGAGATGTCCTGTATTCTGACAGGTGCACCAGGTCCTGACATGCATTCAGGACCGCGCAACCTGTATACACTACATGACCCCGATATGCCCGGCGTGACTGGACCAACCGCTTGTGAATAATGAAGTACTCTACAGTTATACCATTCAATCTCGCATCTTGTGATCAGCACCGTGTGTGGTCTCTGAGAACAGCTAGAGGTGCTTTTGACGGAGATGAGCCCGATATATTCCGGTGTTCGTAAAAATAGGGTGCCCTTCATGGAGTGTGATTCTAGTCGATCATGAATTTGCCCCCGTCACGCGAAGCGAGATAGTCGTCCAACAGACGATAATGAAATGATGACTTGAGCAAGGCAATATGCGTGCCCGCGCGGCTGATTCAACCTTTAAATTAAACAAGGCCGTGTGAGCGAGGTACTTTCCAATCGCACTAAAGACTGGAGGTGACGTCGACTGGTCCCCATCAGTACCTGGGATACCAAAAAAGTTCCATTGACGGCCGTAGACTGTTCCACAGGGCGACCTTTTATGTGCGAGTGGGTCCAACGGATCACACCATCTTCCCTGAACGTACTGAAAAAAGTAGGGACCAGACTCGAAAGAAGAGTCAGATAAAAGAAATTAGCGGTCCAGATCGAACAAAATTCTCAAAGGTAACACTTATCGATCAGTAAAAATCATTTTCAGCGTAGGCCCATTCGCTACCGTGCCTCTGTGCTGATGAAGCGGCGCTCGCCCAGGGCGATTCGGCATCCAGCCAGCAAGAAGGGCAAGGGCCTCTGACCTCCAATAATTCTGTTGATCCCGAGCTCAACAGGGTCCCTCACAGTTCACTTACTCGGCTGCTCGCTGCCGCTTATCGACTCGCGAAAAAACTACATAAGACCTCCCTTCGGCCTGCAGCTGATTGCTTTTCCCTACCTGCGTATATCTACCTCACCAGCCCTACCGAGAAGTGATACACGTGTTTATCGCCAACAAACCAGTCCAACAAGATGACGATCGGAAATGCTCGAGGAAACGAAACTTGCGTCGTAATGGACGAAGTGTCAGAAGTCGCTGGCCAATTCACTCTCCAAAACTTGCACCACCACCACTATCACCTCGACCAACCCAATGCGAAAGCGGACGTTGAGACCGAAGCCAACCGAGCTAATTGCAAACCTGTTATGGTCAATGAACCCCCGTCCTTCTGGAGTTCCGCCTTCACCCAATTCCCGCCCCCGCCAGATCCTGATCTCTTTCCGCATTCTCGATACGCGTCTGACGCCATCGGAACTGACGATCCTCACTCTCCGGATCTTACCGAATCCGCCCCTTCCGTTGATATGGATCACGGAGAGGAGGTGATGGAAGAATTGGACGAGGAATCTACGTCTCCCCGCGATCGGTTTATTGAATGGGTGAGTTATAAATTTTGTGGCCCTGTTGATTGTTCACTCATCAACCCCCCCCAGACTGATCAATTTTTTTCTCCTCGGACCTGAATGCATGAAAAAAAAAATCGGTTTGATAGTGCAAAATTGTTGGACCGCGTCGAAACAGAGCCCAGAGCTCCGCCCACTGATGGATTGTCTTGCGTTTTTCTTCGGGAAACTCTTTGCATCATTGTTCGTGACTTTCACGATATCCTCCCCTTTTCTTGAGCCGGTTATGTCAGGTTCGTTTCAATTGCTGATAGCTCTCTCTGCCCCCTTCTCCTCAACACCCTTCTCTATCTAACGTAGTGTTCGAACATTGTATTGGCATGAAAGACAATCTAGCAGAGAGACTGAAAAGTCTTGCACAAATATCTTGATCAAGGTTCCTTGCATATAAAATTTTTTATGTTTTCTCACCGCCACATCCCCTCCCCCCTTTTTTCTATCCATTCTATCCAGTGTTTGTTTTTCCCATTTGTTACTGTTATTGTTTTTTTTTTCCGGGTCCGACGTGGTGAAGAACGCGTGTCAATGTTTTTCTCTTTTTATTTCTCTTCTTTTCAAGTCACGTTTTTTCTTGAAAGACAAAAGACAGTGCTTCGACTTTTTCAGCTATGGGTTCTGTTGTGTCATAAGGTTTTGTTTAGTTCCAAGTAATGTGAAGTGATAAGGCAGAGGATATATCTGCTATTCTGTTATTTTTATTATCCATGTTCAAAAAAACATCTTCAGAGACCAAGTTGGCTTTACACTTCCTCAGAAACTTCGAACAAGATGGTTGCAGGCACTGGGAATATGTCCCAGTAGAAGGGAAAAAGCTCAGCAAAAAGCCGGCAAGTTGAACTTATTTGAGCCTCGTTGCTCATCCCTTTTTAGACTCAAGGGGCGCGGCGAGCCCGGTTCCCCATACCAAGTTTGTTCATGATACTTGAGCTCAAGTTTGAGAAACGTGCGGCTTTTCGCTTCGCCCAGGCAGCATACTAGGTTGTTCTGGATGCTACGAAATGTTACAGAGCTTGGTCTGCTGTCCCAGACCATATAGCCGTGGCCTTTCCACCACAGTTCAAACTTCAGACTGTTCGGCTTTGGTCCAGCTCGGTCCAGCTCATACCCCTGCCGCGTTCAATGGCAATAGGCTACTTTGCCCATTTGTGCGCAAGATGCTTAGCTTGGTCCCTTTTATATAGTGCTATAATCGAAAACATACTTTCGATCGCAGAGGTACAAAGAGGTCCGCCGTCGGCATATGCTCCCGACAAGTTTCGGTCTCAATGAAATTTTATTGGCTTGGAACGATGGTTGGGGTGTCAAGTTCGAACGTGGACTGGGCGCTTTTGATTTAATGTGTCAGATTACTCATGACTAACTCTTGGGTTGGTTCACGTTTCACCTCCTCTCTGTGTCAGTCAGTAAATTGTCTCATTCTAAAGCAACTCTGATCTATCGCGCGTCGTTGGCATCAAATCTGAAGCATCCCGTCTTGTAGTGTCTCAACGTTTGTCATCTTTCGCATCAAAGTCGAGCTGTATCCATTTTCGAAGCCCACACAGGGTACTTCCCAGTTTCTTTCCATCAGTTCATCCGTAGCACATCATCCATCCCTCCGTCCTCTTTCCCCATTTAAGTAAACAGAATGGATATGTCCTCAATGGAGATGCCAGGGATGTCCTCTAATTCTGGTACTGAAAGCAAGGACATGTGCGTTGCCAGGCGGATCTCTTGTTTTCTAAAGTCACCCGGACACTAATTTTTAAATTCGTTCAAACCCAGGATGTCTTACTTCAACGCGTCACTTCCCACCACACCTTTATGGTTTCATGGTTGGAAACCTACCACTACCGGTACTACCTTTGCGGCTTGTCTTGGCTTGTTCGGCTTGACCGTGCTCGTTAAAATCCTGGGTGCTATACGTCATCAAACAAACCTTGCATGGTCGAGACCGCAGGGCCCTGATAATTCCTCACTCACTCAGATCTTGGATAAGTCCGAGAACAACAGCACCGTCGTTGAATCGCTCCGCCCTCATCGTCATCAACCGATGCCGTGGGTTGCCGAACATGAAATTTTACGCGGTGTCCTTTCTGCCCTTCACGCAGGATTGGAGTACTTCCTCATGGTAAGTCATATATTTTGGCCCATTTCAAAGCGTGAATTCTCAAAAGATTTATCAGTATTTAATTTTTTGTGCGTATTTTTTTTTTTTTTTTTTTTTTTTGTAGCTGGCTGTGATGACGTACAACATTTACTTTTTTATGTCCATTGTCCTGGGTCATTTCTTCGGAGAAGTGGCTTTCGGGAGATGGAATATTTCTCATGCTGGCTTCGGCCATACCTGAAAACCAAATTAAGCCAAACAAAAAAAAAAATCAAAAAATCAAAAAATCTTCCCCTTCCTATCGTCACACGCTTTAAGTCTCTTTATAGGTACCCTGGGTCTTATGTAATTGTGTTTCTTGATTGGGCATTCAATGTGTCTTGTTCTAGGTTATTGCCTACGATGTAGTCTGTGAATACAGAATTTTTTATTTTTTTTTATTTTTTTGACCTCTCAAAACTTTTCTTCTCAATTCATAGCTCATGCGAACCTCGAAAGTAACCCTGAGGGTCTACACATATTGGCCCAATGGCTTCCTTCAACATCCGTAACAGGCATTGGCTTCAAAGTAATGCAAAAACAAAAGTGCTCCTTCTTTAAACCGCCTGACTCTGTAAGTTACAAAGAGGATACTAAATCCCTTCCATTCAAACATTCCCTTTCTACTCAACAGATGGAGAAAGTCGGGTTTTGAATTAAGGCAGTACCGTGTATGAACAGTACAAGTGCACAATCCCTACTGGTTAAGCTCTTTATAATCTGTCAGGCTCATGTCAGTCCACACAGATGTTTGAAAAAAAAAATCTTGTCAGAAAAGATACAGAGAAGGAGAAGAAGAAGTAGTGGAATGTAATGGGTGATAATCCAGTTCAGGGGTTCTTCACTACTAAATCCAAAAGGTCAGGCCTCACATCGATGAAAATTTTATGTGGTGCCTTTTGTGCCATGTGTATGGGGTTTCAAATGTTGCTTAGAGGTAACACAGGCAATGGCATGTGGTACACACTGACCTCAATCTGACCAAGAAGGACCTAGCTCCCAAACTTTTGAGAAGTGCCAATGTACAACAAGAGGCATTGGCAGAGCTGTAAGAAGGGTGTCACACTACAAATGGTATCACTTAGTCTTAGCGGAAAACCAGGGTTTCATAAAATTTGAGACTTCTGCAATGAATCACTTTGTTTGATGTGCTAGGAAAAATCACAAAAAATCACCATCAGCTCAATATAGGCTAAGACCCTATATATCCATCTTTACAAGCTTGAAACACCCACAAAAGTCATCCAATTCCCCAATCACCTGACAGAAAACAGGGATTGTACTTGTTCAGTTCAATCCTAGTGTTATGCTTAACACTACTCAAGAACCTCATCTTGATCAATCACAGGAAGAAGATAATTGATCACTAATCATCAGCACACAGCAAAACAGAAGGAAAACAGAAAGCAATGTGCTGATGAGAGAAAAAGATTCAGAGAGAGAGAGATATAACATAATGAACAAATCAGAATTTGAAATACCTGACATAAAACAGGGATTGTACTTGTTCAGTTCAATCCTAGTGTTACGCTTAACACTACTCAAGATCCTCACCTTGATCAATCATAGGAAGAAAGTAATTGATAAGGAAAAACGGAGGAATCTTGAGGAAATTGTTTTATGCCAGGTATATGCCACAGGGATGAGTACATTAGGTTATAATGTGTGTGAGATGAAAGTTGATTAGGGTTTGACATAGGATACATATACAATCATCTGAGTTAAGTGCCTGTGCCTGTGCGAAATTGAATTTGGAGAGAAAAACATACAGCACGGTTGTAAGGATTATTTGAAGGAAAAGAAAATAAAATTTGGAATTTAAAACATGTTTTCAATTAAATTTCAACATCACCTTCATCAAAAAAGCAACTACCCTCAATTGACGATTAAAACATTCATAGGTCATCAAAATCAACTACTAAGTACACTAAGAGAGAGAAAAACACATGGAATCTACGTATTTTCACCTGTTCATGCTACAACACAGAAGGAGTCACCTTCAAAGCCTCTCTACATCCTCAAATATCCTCCCCAAAAAATAACACATCAACCATTTACATTCTCAAACACTTTGAGACCCTTTCATGTTAGCATATCCCACCTGAAATCCAATTTCAAATACCTCATTTTCACATAGTTTCACCCACTATCTTCAAATCCACAATGATCCATCAGTTGTGATGGAAGACTATCAATGCAGGGTGATTCATAGTTCTTTCTATTTCCCATAGAGCTAATATTGATTCATTTAAGTCTTAATTTCACTTCTACAGATGCTGTACATCCTGTAAATTCCACATTTGCATATAATAAACCATCCCCTAGTACCTGAAATCCTCAACCCACACATTCACACATTCTAATGAACCCAATAACTTTCACAGACTCTATTATCTGTCTAATTTTGTGATTCCCTTCTGTGTCAACCCATAGAACCACTCCTCCATTGATTTTTTACGATATCCAGCACTTGTGTCATACATTATTTGACCCTTATACTTTAATTCACCAATCATCTTTTCTCATAACTCTTAGACTATTGATACTGCTTCACCAACTTTGAGCATGAAAAAAAAATTAACTAAGCCTCATACAAGTCTTTTGCACTAATTCAGCCCTGTTTATTTCTAAAACTTGTTGGCATACTTTACTTGCCAAGGACTCCCACCTCAACACCTGGGAATAAGTTGCATTATCAGAATACTTGAGAGTCCGCAGATGGAATAAGTTGAACTGTGACTTGAGGTCTGGAAGAAGTAATTTTGATTTGAGCATTGACATGTTGATCTTTGAAATAAGTCAAAGACTTGCTCATTGATTGTGGGAATAAGCTGGTTTGGGCTTGATTGATTGAACCTTTTGAAACTTTGGGAATGAGTCATCAAACTCAAGTTACTATATATGCACAAGGTTATTCCACTGACATATTCCCTTTTTCTTCACCGGAATGAAGGAATCTGTAAGTGCACTTCTTTCCTTCAATATTTACTATACATTAACAAACTCATCGCATCTTTTTTTTCTCTACTCTATATTGTTCAGAATCTTTTCTATCTTTTCAGCTCTACTTCTGTCCGGCCCCTGTTACCTCTAACACAGGTCTTTTTTCTCATCTTAACTCTCAGTAGCATCACCTGGCTTGCATGCCCACCTTTGAGTATTGTTTTGTATTGACCTGATACCCCAGCTTGACATCTTATTCTCTCAAAACTGAGCTTAAAAAAAACAAGTATCATACACTGAATTTCACTGTGTATATATGTTGTTGCATAAGGTTTCTTTTATTGTGCTTGTAAACCTTAATATATGTGTTGATGAAAGTATTTTTTTTTTTTTTTGAAAAACAAGAAAAAAATTGTTTCATTATCTGATGTGATTATATACCTCAAAAAAAAAAAAAAAAAAAAGATCACATAATTATTGTAAAGGAATTAAGATCTCACCTTTGATTCTCTTTTTACCTTCAACACCCTCTAATCCACTTCATAAAATGATCTTGAACACTTTTTCACCTTGTAAACCTCATATCACACATTCCACCTTTACCAATACCGTCCAATATGTTCTATAATGTACTGTGATAGAATGATGAATCTTGTGTGCAGATTATGTGTAGAACCCTGGTACACAGAGGAGTATTTGCACTGACTAACCCTCCTGATGGAGGAGTTCCCCTCATGGACATGGTGCTGGATGTAACCTTAAATCAACACCTAGCTTTCAGCAAAAAAAAAAAAAAAACCCACAGCCGCTATCTGTACCGCAGGGTGCCATATATTTGTGACCACTGCATGGTTTTGCACCACAGGGACCCCCCTTCTTTTTTTTTTTTGTTCTAACCTACACTGCGGGTCCCTGTAGCTATGCATGTTGTTCAATTCAGCCATTCAATATTTCCGAATCAAACTACTGATTGGTCTTGTGTGCCTCATTATTGAATTGGGTTCTGATTGTGTTTGTTTGATGATAATCACAATATTGAGGTGATCACAATCAGACTACATCTGACTTTTCAGAGAAAGGATTATGAATGGCTTGGTCAACAAAAATATCAATTCTTTTGAAATAATCCCAATTTGTGGTTTTATGGGGAACCATAAGCACTGAAGGCTTTGACTCACACAATCATGGTCATCAGAACTGATGGGATCGATAAAAAGCCAACATATAGGCGGTGAAAAGATTCGAAGGATAGGCCATTTCCTTGAGAATGTGAGCTAAAGCGGAATGGTTATATAAATTTTTTTGATCATCACCTAATTTGTCCTATTTTCCCTCTTCATGAGTTTTGTTTTTACATTTCTTTATTTAAAGTCATTCGAAAATAAAAAAATTGGAAATGTTAGATAGATGTAAATGGAGGACCAATGCAAGATGTGGTATAGTTCAATCAAAAAGCAACAAGAGTGTGATAAGAGATGTTGAAAACTTGCTTTTGTGACATTTCTGGCGGCTTTAGCAATCAAAATTCACTCTTGACCTGATCCGTAAGAAAGTCTTTGCCAGCTTAGTACACTTCCTTGTCTCCAATTATATCAGTCTAAACTCCCTCAGATGTCTTCCCAGATCTCTTACCAGTGTTAACTTCTTCAATACAGCAGATGAAAACTTATGTGGGCAGAGAAGAGTGTGGCAGTGGATTAGAAATAGTAAAGGGATGCTGAAGAATAAAGAAAGGTAGTGTCAATCAGGAAAAATCTGTTGAAGCAATTTCTTTTAGCGATCTAAAACATGAAATGACATCACTTTTTTTTCTGGTTTAATGTTGTTAACTAGAAACGTGACTCTTGCTAGTTTGATCCCATTTATGCTTACTATGTAGTTGATTGTATGTAATGACACAACTGGACCCGTCACGCCATATGATACAGACATGCATCATCAACAGTGACACAGTACCGGATACAGTCTACACCTTAATTACGCTAAGGCCCTAGTGAAGCTAAAATGACTCGGTAGATCCCGATCGATGGCAATATTCGCTCAACTTCCTTTGGCGCGCGCTTCGCTGTGTCTCATCTAAATCTGTCTGTCTGTACCTTATCGCTGAACCTTCACTTGAACCTAAATCTGACATCGTCTCTTGCCTGGTTGGCCTCAATCCATCTCACTCACCTGTCCTTTGCTTGCTTCGGTCCTCGTCTTTCTCGATCTCAAACCTCGCCTCACTCACGACCCTTGCCTTCAAATCAGCCAAAGCCATTCCCAACTCAGCATGATATGATTGCCCAATTATCTTACCAGAACGGTTCGACGCCCTACTCTCTCCTCAGCCCACTATCCGGCGAAAACAACTACATCCACAACAGCACTGATGAAGCACACGTACCTTTTCAAGCTTCACATTGGTTTTCCCCGTTCGACCCACAACCTCAATGTTTTCCATGGTCAACTCTAGTAGACGAATGCAAATCTAAACCAAGCCTGCACACGTTCATGATGGTCAGCCCAAATAACACCACTGCCTGGCCGTCCGCTTACAGTAGATAATTTTCTTTCTCCCACGTTTGCTTGGATAGACTATGCCGAATGAAGTCCGGTCGGCCAGAAGGACCACTTCAACTTGATGGGGTGTGTTGATACAACGCTCGTCGGATACCCGGCTTCCGACCGGATCAGAAGCGCCATCCCGAAATAAGTGTTCATTCAGGTTTCAAGGCTCAAAATCATTTTTGGTCTTTATCGTCAGGTATGAAAACTATGGGCCAGCAGTTCGCTACTATACTCAAGTTATCGAAACATACTCGCTCTTGTACCCGACCCGGACCGACTACCCGGTACCGTATCGCCACATCACCCGCGGTCCTCGGCTCATCCGACTGGTCACCACAGTACAGTACAATACATACGTCACACTTTTTTTCGCAACCAGAATCACATTAGCAGGCGTGTGAAAACTTTGGAATTGAGTTGGTTGACGGGATGAATTGAAGACCGACCGGCAGTTGCAACAAAAATAACACACCTTATTGAAATTCGAAATTAAACAACCAATTTAATCTACGGTGCTTAACATCTTCGTCATCGGAATTGACTAGACCTCCCCCCAAATTCACCACTTGATCCCCAATTCATCCAAATTTTAGACCGAATTCTGGTTGGGTAGCTTACAAAACTTTATCATCTCTTTTGCTCGTCTACCCACGGCTTACAGCTCTATCATCGGACTCAGGTTTGTCAATTTCCGTCTATAATTTATGATTTGATCCACAGGTACTGATTCTAAGTGCTCTCTACTCGATTACATACCTGCAAATTCAACTACTGTCTACTTTATCTCAAAAAAGCGTTCGGTCAACCCTTCTTGCCTTGTCACGCTCATCCGACAGAAAGTCTCACACATCTGAAATGGATATGTCTGGAATGGATATGTCCGGAATGAAGACGTCCTCTTCCAACAGCTCAATGTCGACGTTAGTCACTCATCACTTACTGAATGAACCCCCCAAAAAAGTGACACATTCTCTCCCTGATTAACTTTGATCAGGATGGCTACCTACTTTACCGCCTCATTACCCATTAGCCCACTCTGGTTTGCCAGTTGGCAACCGACGACGGCTGGGACTACATTTGCGGCCTGTCTTGGTCTCTTCGGTCTCGCCGTACTCAGCAAGCTCCTCGGAGTCCTCCGTCATCAGGCTAACATGGCTTGGTCGATGGTCCAATGGCAAGAACTTACTACTGTTGCTGATACCTTTGACAAGGCTCCCGAGGTACCTAACAACACCATTCAACGTCAAATCAGATCCAATGCTCGTCACGTCCCACCTTGGGTGGCCGAACATGAAATTCCTAGAGGTATTCTTGCTGGACTTCATGCAGGTCTTGAGTACTTCCTCATGGTGCGTTTTTTGGCTTCCTCGCACTTCTGGAATAAGAACGAACTATGTCGAATTCAATGTTTTCCTTTCTCGCACAGTTAGCTGTCATGAGCTTCAACGTTTATTTCTTCATCGCTATCGTCTTCGGCATATTCGCCGGAGAAGTTGGATTCGGACGTTGGATCGCCTCCAGTCACAGTAGCGCTCATTAAGACCTCCTTCGCCCTTCACTTAGTCTCTCATCCTTCATGACTATCATCATCAAGTTGACGAGCCTATTTTTTATTATTATTATTCTTTTTTATGTGCGCGAAGGGGACGAAGTAATTGATTTCATCATTATGAACAGGCGCGCCAAAAGTGTTATCCTAGGTTTCAGAATTGTCACTTCTTTTTCTTTATCTACACGCACCCCAATATATGTATTAACCTTAAATGACGATAAGCAGAGAAGCTGTTTGATGAAACCGGATTTCGTGGCTTGTTCATCTACAGGGCCAGAGAGGGTACCTTGCACAGGCCTTATTTACTGCCTATAAAATCGAGCTGTCCATTTCAAATACACATCTTTTGTCTCAGTACATACTCAAATTGACAAAATGAAATCATCCCGAGCTATCCAGTTCTTTATTTCTTGGAAGGCAAAACATATTGATCGAGGGTTAGATTTTGACTCGAGCGCTTGTTCGGATCCTTTTCTCGATCCGAGTTTGGATTCTTGATTAAATCAGTCAAAAGTCCACCACCTTCTTCAGTAACCGATTGAATACGTGTAGAATTTGGAATTGAAAAATCAGGTAGAGTATCATCATCATCTTCTTGTCGATCAGTCTCGATGACAGCTTGAGTCCGCGCTAAGAACCCATCATCGTCTGGTAGTGGTGTCTCGGACCGAAAAAGAGGTCTAGATGTGGAAGCAGTAGCAGTAGGATGCCAAGATTCTGATGGGAATACTGATAGCTCTCGACCCACTTCTCCTGATTTGTTTTGATTGTATAGACTGAGTTCGTGAGGTGAAAGGGCTGGAAAAGGTTCGACGCTAACAAGAACAAAAAGGAAGGAGATGTAAACCAAATGAGTCTAGAGAATATATATATATGCGTGTGTGTGAATGAAAAAGGTTCAGAGGACAAACACGACGACGAGCGTACGACCAAAAATTGAGAAGCCAGTATAAGATACTTTTAGTTCAGGTTTGAATTCTTGTTCATCATCATCATCGACGATGATGGTCTTGACTGAGTTTTCAGCACTGTTTTCTCGAGTTGAAGGAGGGATGTAAACAGGATCATCATCTTCAGGTTCGGGTTTAATCATTGGAATCCGTTCGGCTTCTTCTGTGGGTATTGGTGGTGGTGGTGGTGGTGAAGGTGGTGGTTGGGAGTTTGGATAGATCAACTCTTTAGTCTTTAATAATACCGCGTGCCTAGGTGTATTCTTTCTGTACCATCGAATCCCCATTCAGTTATCTATTTAAAAGATCAGGAGGATCTGAATCTGAGTGATTCAATAAGTTAGATTAGAGTAAAAACCTAAAGTAAAAGCCCATCTGAAAACCTTGCCCTCGATAGACATCCAACTTTGTCTTCTTCTGATGCTCTCCATCTGTATATGCTTCGACTTTGAGCTTAGGTAAGAGTCGAGGACGGAGTACATTGAGAATACGTTCGAAGGTAGTTTCTGTCATCCAATTAACGTGTTTGTGATCGAGCAAGAGCGTGAACATGAGAACAGATCGAGGTGAGACGCGTAGATAAAAGACATTGCGGGCTGAAATGGTTTGTGTTGTCAGTTTTTTTTTTTAGAAAAAAATAAATAAATAAATAACAGAGGGTAGTTAGACTTGATTGATGGGTTGATAATGTACCTTTGTAGGTCCTTGGTCGACTTCGTCTTTGGGTCTCCATCGTCGAATCTGGTTGTTCAACGGCACAGTCAAGTATGCATTGTACAAACCAGAGAGGCTGAAAAACAAAGTTTATATAGGATGTGTGACAGGCGAGGGACATGCTCAGGATGTGTGACAGTCGAGTTATTAACATGAACACAACTCGAGAAAGTTAACCAAATCACAATCATCAACTTCAAAATCAAGTCACAATCCAAAATAAATATCATCATCAAAATCAAAATCAGGATTAGAACTTGAATCAGAACATGGGTCAGTAGTATCAGTCTCTCCATTTCAATTCTCTCTCTCTCTATTGCTTGACTTGCACTTGATTGCGTACTTGGGTCTCAATAGGAATAGCCGTTGTACGCGTAAATTGAACGCTGACTGCCTTTACTTTTGATGGTTTCCTTGTTCATTAAAGATGCCACCACGCTCAGGGCACTTCAGGACAAGGGTGAGCGAGATAAACCCAGAAACACCATTCTGAGGAATTCAATTCGAAAACTCGATGGCTGATCGCCAATCTCGATCTTTGTGAATCACTCAGTCTATGATAAGCGTAAACACGCAGCCTTCTTACTTGAAGCGTTAGTTGATCGATTCTGACCTTTCAAATTCCGTCAAATGATGACTGACTAAAACAGTTTCGGGGTTATCTAATCAGACAGATCAAGGATCACATCTTAAGAAATGAATATGAGAAAGTCGATCAAATCCTCACTCAACTCTCTGCACTAGCGCTCAATCCTAACCCAAGTTGGCGATGGGGTGGCGTCATGGGTCTTGCCGCTTGCTCGATTGCTCTCGGTCCCGAGATCCCCAATCATCTGGCTCACATCGTCCCTCCGATCGTTTCATGTTTCAGTGATCCGGATAGCAAAGTACGATACTTCTCTTGCGAGAGCATGTATAACGTCGCTAAAGTCGCCAAGGGGGAGATCCTATTGTATTTCAATGACCTCTTCGACGCCCTTTCAAAGGTTCACTTTCTACCCATTCTAATGCCGAGGAATGTGAATATTCTAAATCTTCGGGTTTCGTTCTCTCAATCTTTTTCACATTTCTCAAGCTTGCCGCCGACCCCGATCCAGCGGTCAAGAACGGGGCCGAGCTCTTGGATCGACTGATTAAGGACATCGTAACCGAACAAGCTGCAACTTACGTCTCCGTCGTCCCATTACACTTTCAATCTTCCCGTCCTTCATCCACCTCTTCACCGCCCTCCACGATATCCACCCCTCTACCGCCCCAGCATTCTCGGTCTTCCATCTCCACACCCCACTCCCAGCCCCAATTGGAGCGAGCATTCTCACTGGAATCCTTTATCCCACTCCTGCGCGAGCGCATCTACAACTACAACCCTTTTACACGCCAGTATCTCGTTTCTTGGCTTCAACTCCTCAATTCGATCCCCGAAATCAGCTTGGTCAGCTACCTGCCCGATTTCCTAGACGGTCTTATCAAATACCTCACCGATGCTGGGTCAGAGATCCAAGTGGCAGTACAGCATCTACTTTCAGACCTGTTGCTCGAGATTGACAAGGTGATTCATGCCAACGATGATCGGGCCCGACAGCGAGTGCACAAGAAACATCTTCGACTTCAGCGTCGGGCGTTCGAACAACAGATGGAAGAGGGACAATCCGATGGTCGGCCGTCCTTTCTTGATGTCCAGCCCATCTTACTTACTGAGAGTCCCAACGCGATTACCGAATCTAGTTCTTCGGAAGCTGCAATTTCGAGCAAGACGTTGGGGAGTGAGGTCTCCAGCCCTCATAGTAGGGCGGCCACAGTCATGGCTCATAACCTCAAAGACCCTGTGGAGCCCACAATGATTCTCGGCACGAGACCCGATCAGAATTGCGAGTTTGAAGAAGATGTCGACGATGAGGATGACGCGGATGCGGATGCTGAGCGAGGAACTTATATCCAAGGCCAGGGGGTTGACTTGGATCTGCATGCCATCGTTGACATCCTCGTTGGCTGGATGTTGCATTCAGAGAATTGTGAAGAGGCCGAGGCGACTTGTCTACGATGGATGAACGAGTTGATCCAAATCGATGAATCGGTCATAATTCCCTTCACACCTCAGCTTATCCCAATCATTTTAACCTCCCTTTCACGCTACCGGAACTACATCAAAGAACTGGCGAGCGAGGTCAATGCGAGCCTCTCAAGGGCGATCGAGAACCTGCCCACACCCGCTCGCCCCGCGCCCCCGGTAGTATCCTCGGCCGCACCCTCAAATCTAGGCTACGAGAGGCGCGAAAAAGCAAAGAATGAGAAACCTAATCTGTCAACGAGTCAATCCAACCTGGACAAACCTCGTAATCGAAACGCGAGCAACGAGCGTGGAGCGACGCTAGCTGCGCCCGTGTCATGGGCTAGTCGACTGAAACGCCGTCAGCCAAGTGAAAGAATCAACGAAGAGGGCCTCAATATTGACAGACCGTCCCAACCCCCACTTGGCTCCGAACCGGTCGAAGAGCCAACGTTGGCGGACCCATTCGACTATAATCTCACCGTCAATGCCCTCACACTCCAGTTTTTGAATGACCATGAAGAGACTCGACTGGCAGCTTTGGCATGGCTTATCATGCTTCACCATAAAATCCCAGGCCGGATCCTGACCCTTGAGGACGGCACCTTCCCAGCGCTCTTGAAGACGCTCTCGGATGACTCAGAGGCAGTGATCAGATCAGACCTTCAGTTACTCTCGCAGATCAGCCTTAGGAGCCTGAGTGGAGAACAGGATGGATACTATTATCGACACTTCATGTCGAATTTACTTAGTTTGTTTGGTACAGACAGGAACCTATTGGAATTACGGGGTAATCTGATTGTGAGAGTTTTATGTCAGTACTTGAATCCTGAGAGGATTTATAAGACATTTGCAGAAAATTTGGAAAAGGATGAGGTAAGATGTTCATTCTTTATACAAGAAAACGAGTTTTTGATCCTTGGAGCATCTTGCCTACTGTGAATGATTGAATGCGATTGGGTAACGAATTGTTTTTATAGGACTTGGAATTCGCATCTTCGATGGCCCAGAATCTAAACCTGATCATGATCACCTCACCAGAATTGAGCGAGATGCGAAAAAAACTAAAACAGTTGGAGACGAAGGATAGCGTACAATTATTCATCCATCTATATCGTTCTTTTAGCCATAATCCGGTTTCGACCCTCACGTTGTGCCTGTTGAGCCCTTTGGCATACGAACACGCATTCAATCTGCTCAACATCTTGGCTAACGAGATGGAGATCACCGTCGGTTTGCTCATACAAGTAGACAAGCTTGTACAACTATTGGAGAGTCCGGTGTTCACATGTGAGCTTTGTCATTTGTTTGGTTAGATTTTTTCGGGGCTTGAATCCAACCAATATTACTTACGGAACTTCTTTACGGCGGAGAATTTAAAGCTTTGAGGTTGCAGCTACTCGAGCCCGACAAATACCCGTTCCTTTATAAGGCGCTATATGGGATCCTAATGCTCCTTCCTCAGAGTAGTGCCTTTGCTACTTTGCGGAATCGGCTGGGAGCTGTGAGCACGTTAGGCTATGTTCATGCGGTCCCAAAAACGTGAGTTTAATTGAAATTTTTGTGGATTTGAGAATATGCCGAAGTTGTGCGACTTTTCAAGCCAGGAGTGAATGTTCAAATTAATTTTATGATCATTGAGACTTTTAGACCCCATGCCGCGTCCAATACTACCGCGAGCCTCAGTTTGGCGATCAGCAACTCTAGGTCGAACAAGAGCGCGTCGAAGACAATTGAGCCGACTGAAATAATCCCATGGAACTCCCTGCTCTTACACTTCAAGTCGGTTCAGAGTAGGCATGAGAAAGTTAGACGACAACAGAATAATCACCTGATATCGGGGCGGGACGATGACTCGCATGTTTATTTGGAGGATGTAGGTGCCGAGCCGCTTTACTCAGTAGGCGGACCTCTAAGCTCTCGCCGAACCCCTGCGAACTCCTCACCCGCGGCCTCCTCCATTGGCATGCTTCCCCACTCTTCTCCTTCGGCTGCCCACATTTTTAGCTCTCAGACTAACGGCAACGCGCCCGTCTCAGCTGTTGGCCACCAACATCGCTTCGGCAGCACGTCCACAGCTTCCCAGCCAGGTGCCTTTGTGTCACCGTCAAAGATTCCTTCATCGATGGTAGTGAACCACATGCGGAAAAAAAGTCAAGCGTCGATGAATAACGGTGGACCAGGATCGGGTGGTCATGGGATGCATCATCAGCCACGCAGGTCGAGCGGTATGGGCATACCGGCTTCACAGAACTCGAAGGACATTGGTCCTAAGGCAAATGCGTTTCAGTCCAATGGACCAAAACGATAGAATGTAGTCTATCAAGGCCTAGGAGAGGGATGCGTAAAGGAAGGTTTGGCATGGATGCTTCTTTTTTCTTGAGGATCGAGTGGGGTATGATATTGAAGTAGACGGTCGATGGCCTATTTAAAGACTCCTCGTCTCTTATGTTTATATATATATATATATTTATTTAATTAATTGGGTAGTGATCAGGAGGAGAAGATTTTGGCTAGTTCAGTGATCTGCGTCTGATGTGAATGACTTTGTACACTACTGCAGTGTTTGTAGGCTTTTCCCTTTTTCCCTATCTGTTATTCTGTGATAGTGTGGTTAAAAGCAAGTTCGGGAGTAGAATTCCAAAATGCGTATACTTATTTAGAGTCAGTAGAACATACATAGATTTAGATTGATTATAATGAGACCGACTATCATAAATATAGAAGTTCAAAAAACAGACATAACATATATACTATGATGAGCAGAGGATGCGCAGTGAAATGCCCAGTTGAAGAAGATATTTTATGAAATTCTTTCAATACTTTTTTCATTCATTTACCTTTCTATAAGCTTACAGCCTGCACAATTGGCTTTGAAACTTCCATGTATCTGGATGAAATTAAACAGTTACCTGTTCTTCTCCCCAATGATGTAAATCAGTAATGCTCGAGCATGTGAAAAGCAGACCTGTGCCAGTGGCAACAGGGATCGAAACAGATGATAGAGTTAAAAAAAAAAAAAAATTTAAAGAACTTGATGCACTTGAGAAATAGGACTGATAGGTTCTTATCACCAGGAATAAAATCTGGATTAAAGGGGATATGATGAGTCTTTATGATCAACATAATAGAACATGAACTTCAAGCCTTTGACTTATTGCCAAATACCCCTAACTGTTGATGTCACACTATGCTCAGATGGTGATAGTACTCTCAACACTCATTCTGACCTGAAGACACTCCTCAAGCTAGTTTCTTTCTGTCTATGTGTTTTCGCCTGAACTTGGAAAGCTCCTTTTGTTCTCACTTTCATTACCTTTTGTATCTGTCTTCAGCTGTGAACAAAAAATTGAGTCTGAGAAATGTGTTTTATATATAATCCCTGGCTTGATGGAGCCCTCTTGTATCATCAACCAGTGAACTGTTATCACTCAAAATGCGAATTCATATACAAGACTCCATGTCTTTTTCTAGCTTTCATGGTCTCAAGACTGTTCACTTTTAAAAAAAACCCTTACACAGGCACTTGTAACCCTTTAACACTAAATGATAACACTTGCAAGCCTCAAAATCTCCAACCCTTTTTTTTTTTTTTTTTTTTTCTTGATTATTTCCTGAAAAGACCTACAAATTTTTAAACCTTTTTTTTATTGAACTACTAATCCCAATTTCATCAGATTACTCTCATTGACCACCTTCTTTACTAAGTTTGTACTGTTATCATCCATGGCACAATCTGAGCAAACCAGATTATCTGATGACTGACAGAGTAACCATATAATTTACATCCTGCTTCGTTTGGCAAATGTTAAATAATGGACAATACATACAATGTAATTTAGACAGATTTAGGTATATATATATATATATATATGTCTAAATTACACGTATGTATTGTCCATATATTGTTTGACAAACGAAGAAGTATGTAAACCAAGATAAAATGTACACTGTCAATTCTAAATGTGAAATATCAGCCTTTATCACTAGACTATTCCAATCTGTGTTATCCAGACTGATGAGCTAATGTGTAGGAGGTAATCATTACCTAAGCATAGGTGTGGATCACATCAACATGGTGCAGATCATAAGCATATGACTACTCATCAACACTTGTCTAGAGGGTTTGTCTGTCTGTGAAACAAGGGGTTGAAACGATGAGTTGTATGCTTATGTATAAGGTTTGTTTCACAGCATGTATTATTAATCCTTCTGTATATGTGGCTCTTGATGCTGAGCTTGAGATGCAAGTTTTAAATCTTGTTATGTATATACACTTGTGTTAACTTATCACTCTCATGCTTTTACTCAGAGTTATTGTCCTGTTCAAGTCTGTGGGAATGCACAGCAATCCTCAAGGCTAACATTGGTACTAAACCAACACTAACAAAAAAAAAAAAAAAAAAAAAAAAAAAATCTAAAACCCAATTCAACAGCAAAAAAAAAGTGTTTGTAAAAAGAAACAAAGGATTACATGTTGACAACATTGAGGATTCACTTCATCATAATCAAAAAAGACACAGTTCCCATCAACAAATTCATCGACATGTACTTGTCACAAGCTTATTGGTATGTATATATATGCAAGCAAATAAAATGTCAATGCTAAGGAATGTTTAAGAGAATAGAAACACAACAGGGGAGAGAGTTTAATCCAGTATCACACGCGCCTTTGAGCCTTCGCTGTCCGAAAGTCCGCTTGTCTCTTTCCTCCATTTACTGGTCAAAAGCGCAACCCAAGGCGATCGTAGTCCTGAAATTGATTCACAAAAAAAAAAAATCAGTTGAGGACAAACAAAACAAAGGGAATGATTCCAAGTTCTGGTCTCAGTCATTTTATAACTTACGAGCTTCTTTCAAGCCTTTTCCAAAGTTCCTCCAACATGGAATTGAACAAATTCCAGATGAGAGTAACATTCCAAGCGTGAGAGATGCAAAAAGAATAAAGCTACGTTGATTATTCGCATTCTCTGCCTTTGGGAAAATTCGATCAATCTCATAGCAAAGGAAGGCCTAAAAAATGGGGTCATAAGAATCGGGTCAGAAATTGTTTGAGCGGATGGAGCGAGGAGAAAAGATGAGACATACACCAGCCAGAGCCCAGAGGAAGTAGTAGAGAGACATCATCCATTTCAACTCGCGCTCGACCCCGATTGTGGCAATCAAACTGCAGAAGAGAAGAGAAGAATGAAGACTTGATCAGTATCACTTTCATCCTTCAAAGCTGATCGAATATGTCGCATATCATAGGCAAACGAAAAACTAACATAAAAAAACAGCTCGCCAGCAGAGCACTTGGTAGACCGCCATCCATGAACAGAAATAGCCGAGCCAAGAAAAAAAAAATCAGTCAATCCCATATCCTTACACCTTTAAACTAACGCGCTTCAGGAGACTCACACGGCCGCTAAGACAACATTTTCAAGCTCGAAATTGGTTCCGTTCAAAAGAACGGTTTGAACACAGAATCCGATGAGGAAGAAAAAATTGAATTTCTGTAGCATGTAAAAAACATATTTAACCCTCAAAGCTTTCTGTAACTTGATATCAGCTCCTAAACGTCGATACATATCCCATCCTATTCGAATATAGATGATATTCAAGAAACTTATGATCAGATCACAACTCATCTCGAAGAACAAATTTTCAAATAACGCTCACCAAACTCTTGGTAGAAATGCCAAGTGAGCCCGATTAAGACGAGTGAGCAAATACCCGTGATGGTAGGTACGATGATGATCCTCCATTTGATCGAGTTTAACGTACCAACCGGAATCTCTTCCCTGGTGATAGAGATATCAATGGTGTGATCAACTTGGCCAGGTAAGATCTGTTATCGGGAACAGTGACGAAGAGTCGATTAGAGAGAACAAATCTAAAGGCGAGCAAAGTCTGTCTTTTTGAAGGGTCGAGGTTGAATTTAGGGAACCTTACTCACCGCGCCGTAGACACCCATGGAGATGTTGAAAAAACACAGGGCGATCAATTGAGTGACATTTTTGTTGAGTAGGGAATCAATTGCCTATGTGAATCAAATCGAGAGTCAGAATTGATTGAATATCAGGAAGGATACTGACAAATTTGACATGATGACAGAAGAAAGTGTGCGAGCGGACAATGAAGATGGCAAAGAGCGTGGCGATGATGAAGATGAGCTATCATTAAGAAGTGCACGCAAAGATGAATTAGACGCCGAAAGGAAAGAAAGCGACAGAAAGAGAGAGAGAGACGGACAAGGTAGGCCAGGATGGTGCGATAGCGGCTATTCTGTGAGATTGATAACCTATCATCAAGTGACATATAGATGGAAGCAAAGAAACCGATAACACCGATAGACTGAACGATGAGTGTGATAATAAGCGCGAGCTTGGGTAAGAGCGGTGTTCGACGGGAGATTAAATAAGCCGATTGTTGCTTCCGATGTCGACTGAGGGGAGGTCTTTTGAAGTCTTTCTCAGCCAATTCGACCATCGGGTGTTGATTGAAGCGTTCATAACCGACCATTGAGGTTGCGATACTCGTACGAGTTTCAGGAAGCAGTTGAAGGTGGTTAGGTTGAACGGGACCAGCGATTGAGGAGTGAAGGTCGGAGGTGAGTTGAATTGGGGATGAGTGAAGTTCAGAAGAATAGAGAAAGAGATGCTGCGGAGGATAGTAATCGGTCATCAGTTGACAGTTGGGAGTTGAGAGTTGTGATAGTTTTGATTTTGGTGACAGTTAGACAGTAAATGATGTAGGAGATCTGGAAAAAGTTGGACGAGACGAAGGATGTGTAATTTGATTGAAATTGTACTCGGAACTCTCAATTCAGTCAGTCACAGTCCAACTTTAAGCTCTCACACACCAAACAAACAAACAAATAAACAAGTGGCTAATCGGTATAATCACTAACATGCTGTGAGAGTCAAAATGGAAACCCGTTGCAGCAACTTACAGTTCTAGATCGAAAAAAAGGCTTCCGGGCGTTCGGTTCTCAGATCGAACGGGATTTCAAAGGACTTGGCTTGGATTTCTCGCAGCAAGTTTGATGGATTAGTTTCGGAGCAGAAATCGGACCATATCAAATAATTGGGGGAAATCGGAGTTCAGAGATGAAAAAAAGTGACTGTGCAAATTTGTCAGGGAATGACCCTTTAGGTAGAGTATGAAAGGTCAAAAAGTTATGAAATTAAGCTTCATTCAGGGTGTTTTTCATCATCAAACCAAGTTCACTATATACAATCTATACCTCTTCTGTCTGCCCTTCAAAATCCCTTTATACATCTTCAACAAGCTTGAGTTCACATCATTATTCTCCATCAACGTTCTTGCCTGCAACTGATCACCTTACTGTACCAACCAAGGGCCCAAAGGGTTTTGCGTATTCAATACCCCGCGGGCACCGCCTGCCTTTGAATAGGTGCTGCGCGTACAATTTGTTTTGACTTGATCAACTTACTCCAGAGTTCAAAGGATGTTGAGTAGGCTGTTATGTAGCAGGGCTGCAGGCAGCTCGCTCCAAGGTCAGTCTAAGTAGTGTAGACGTAGGCCTCCGTCTGCAGTAGTGTAGACGCAGGGCGCCTTTGAAGGGGGTAGAGCCTCAGCGCTCTAACGAAGCTGCTGGATCAGCAGCTACAGTAGTCATCCAGCTCGAACACGAGCTGGATCTAGAGAACACCTACCTAGGTGTCACATTTTCGGTGCCTCGTGGCATTACGAGAATGAAGAAATAAGCGTAACTTGTTCTCTCTTCTATCCTTGTGTATCGTAAGATATAAATAGAATGCTGCTTTTGTGAAGGGAAATAAACACCAGTTCTTTCTGGACATTCATTTTCGCATCATTTTGAATAGCCTTTGTCATTGCCTAAATCCATTCGTCTCCATTTCCAAATCTCGAAGAAGTCTCTTTAGTCTATTATGTCTATTCTTTCCTAACCCTTTCACTCACATTACACATAACTATTTAGTGAGTTTCTAGTAACAAGCTCGGGCACTTCCTCGGCCTGTTACAGTTACAAAAGGTTTTATAAATCTAGCACATTTTCTAGCAAGGAGACCTGAGCTTGCCCAAATTATTGAGCAGGAATGATGGTCAAACCATTCTGACTTACTTACTTTGATGATCCAGTTTGGAATTCAAGATTTGTATTAGCAGTTCTCAATTAATGATATAAACTGACTGTCTGATGTCAGTTTATTGATCACACAGGCCTAAGGATTCACCCATTACACTTTATAAACAAAACTTGAAATAATAATCCTAGTATTTCTCTATTTTTTTTTTCTTTTTCAGACAACTTATCTGACATAATCTCATTTCACGCTCTTTCTATTTCACGTTTTGATCATTTCACCTTCCTCATCAACCAATCCAATACGAAAATGAGACAAGTTACTTAATCGAATTACCTTTATTTTCTCTTTCGAAAAAAAAAAAAAACGAATGACGTCAAATAATGTATATACTTGATTTCACGTTTGTTAATTTATTCTTCTTATCAAATTCACTACATAGAAAAAGGATGTGTTTTATTCAAACTTTCAAAATACCCGTCCAGACGCGTTTTGCTGCACTATACATACATATATATAGTAGTCAGTTTGATGATGTGTAAGATTCCTTTCTCTCTCGTCGATTTCTTTGATCTCATTTCATCTTAAAAAAGTACAAACTCTAATCATGAAAACCAAAAAAATTATGTTTTATCTTGAGTTCTTGAAAACAATTGAGAAAATACCAAGCCCGATCATTACACCATGCCCTTTTTTTGTATTTTTGTTTTTTTGTATATCCTTTCAAAATTCACTCAACCTATAGGGACCGTTTTGGGATTGTCAACCCTGAACCGAGTAGCTTGTGTGATGACTCCTTGGTAAAGAATGTCTTGGTGTGATGGTGATTTAAGCAAACACAAACCATATTTCAAAGATATACACATGATTTACGTGCGGTAACTCTTCTCTATGGAAAGTATGCTTCATCATGAAAAACAAAAACCCTCAAACACAACAATAAGTTAGGCCCTTGATCTCTCACCGGTGCCTTAGTTTCACGAAAGACAATTTAAAGGTAAAACGCATGCTAGAATTTGTGACATATGGGACTTGTATACTGTCTTAAAAAAATCTTGATTTAGCATTTGGTGAGAGCCTGACACCTGCTTTAATCAACCTTCGAGCTCCTCACAAATTTTCTTGACATCCTCAGGGTCACCAAGGTCCGATCGCGCACATCCAGTACCAATCTGACGGAGAACAATATAGGCTGCCCTAATTTGGAGCGCGTCAGGTACAAGATTTTTTCGAGCTCCATCTGCCTTTCCTGTGAGAATCTGGGCTGCCAGGTGAGGTTCGTTGACAAGCGGACGGCCAAGGCCGATAACGTCACACGTATGGTTCTCGAGCGCAGCATGCATGCCTTCAAGGCTCCGGAAACCACCAGTAAGAGCTAAGACAGAGGCACCGGTAAGGTGGGGCCGGATGCGCTCGGCAAACTCAATGAAGAATCTGCAGATTCCCGAATTTAACTCAGCATCGGATTCAGTGGAGCACATCAGGAGCATGTCAACTGCTCACCCTTCGCGGCGCTGTGTGCTTTCCTTCATCGCGATAAATGGAACGTGCTCGTAAGTCCCTCCCGAGAGCTCAATGAGCTCTACTCCAGCTGCTTCCATCTTCTTGGCCATCTCCTGACTGTCTTCGACCGAAAATCCGCCATCGATGAAGCTATAGGGGGAAAAAAGATGAGTAAAGTCTTGAAAAAAAAAAAAAAAACTACATATAGAGCCTGGAAGGCACTAAACTCGTGCGAATTATACTTGATGGACAAGATAAACTTAGGATCAGTGATCCTGTTTTTGATCTCAGACACGATTTCGAAAATGATTCGGCTTCGATTCTCGAGCGAACCGCCTAACAGATTCGCAGCACAAAATGAGAGGGAATTCGTTTAGCTCAAGTTCATCACAAAGCGTGGTTAATTGGCCCATAACTCTTTAGGGCTTACCATATTGGTCGGTACGTTGGTTGATACGCGGGGACAGGAATTGGGCTACAAAGTGAAAGGTCTATAAGAATTGTAGTAGAAATGTAAACTGCGGAGGGAGAGTTAGAAGTAAAGGTGAAACTTAACACAGAAGATATCCATGTGCACAATGAAGCTGGGCACCGTCAGCTCCAGCTTTGTAAAGTACCTCGGCGGCGTACGCCCAACGATCGACCAGGTCCTGCGAGTTATGTCATCCGGGAATAAAGGGACTTTCAACATACTCGAAACATTTTGCAAAAAAATGCGAATGCGATCGAGCATGAGGCGCGATCGCATTCACTATTAGAGCTCAAACGGCTGGAAGCTCACCTTGATCTCTTCAATCGATAGTGCTCTTGCCTTTGAGAACGTTATTCCAATACAGTCCGGGCACTTACTCTCCGACGCCGACACCGGGTCTTCAAGTGTGAGGTGAGTCTTTTATCAGCCTCGCAAAATTTTCGAGTGTCCACTCGAGGTAATAGGACTTACTAGGATTGATATACGACGGCGTCTGGCGCCCGCCGTGGGTGAGTTGACCGATGACCAGTGAACCATGAGCGTTGGCTGCGGCAATGACCGGCTTGAAGGCTTCTACGGGGTCCCCTGGGAGCACGGGCGTCAGGGCGGTAGAGGTAGAAATGGCATGAGCGGGGCAAGATACAGGATACTCACACGGCGAATCTCGGTCAATGATTGGGTTACCCTTAGCCTCCAAGTTTTCTCGATGGATCGGAATATTTCCCTGGCCAAAAAGCAAGCCAATCAGTGATTGGTTGGATGGTAAAAGGCTCAGAATAAGATGCTAACGAGGATGATAGTCCCGATCTGTCCCTCACCCCAAACTTTGTAGAGTCGGATATATTCGGGCGTAGGTTTGCCTCGTGCGCCTAGATCAGTTTCGTGGTATGTACACAACCTCTCTGTCATTGCGCTCTTGAGGATTCGACTGAGTGAATTATAAATAGGGATGGTAAGTCGGGGTGTAAGTATGAGTGAGAATTGGTAGCGAAAGTGGAGCTAACTTGGGAGCAGCCCGGCCACCCTTGAAGGTGACTGGGCTAGCGAGGATGTTGAGCTTGTCTGACATTGTTTTGTTGGAGTCTAGTCAAGAGTCAAGTACTTATTTCAAGGTAACCCAAGAGTGATTCTAAGGAGGGAATACTGTAAGTAAGTGAAGAGTTAATCTAATTAAGAGTTTGATGGCTCATCATACGTCATCAGCTTATCGATCAAGGATCACCCATCAGGGTTGAGAGCTGAATGACTCATCATCTACTTAAGTAATCTGTAAGTAAGAAGTTTCGTCATCATCGCCAATCGCTGTTGTGACCTCAGTGTCATATGGTCTAAACCAAACCTTATCAGAACATAAGGGAACACCTCAGAGTAAATACCGGTCAGCTAGCCTCTACCTTTATAGCGGTTAAAAGGCAGCCCATCCGTGTTGGGTCCGGATGGACTGCAATCATCGCTGCCAGAGTTCCAGGTCGCGAACAAACCTTCCCTACGCGAGGAATTCACAAGAGCCTTGGGCTATCGCTGTGCTGAGCCATGACCAGGATGGGTTTCACAGTATGTCCGATGTAAAATAAGTAGTAATGTAGCGCTGTGGTTCTCACTGAAATTCTGTGCATGACTTGGGAATGCGGCGAGTGAGGATGACATAAGTATATGCCCACCATCCAATGTCGATGAACAGTACCATCTCACTTTGAGCACCAATCAGTGTGAGACTGATCCCGCTGCAATGCAGAAGCTCGCCATGTGAGCGGGCCACAGCGGATCGTCGTTATGAACATTGTCGTCATCTGACTTGAGTCGATGATCACGTTCAACTTTTTCTGATGATAGCTTATCAAATCATCAATTTGCGCAATAAGTGCTCAATCTAATAACCATACAAAACCTCAATAGTTCACTAAGCTTCACAGGACGGAACGTGGGCGGAAACACAAGAGATGATGCGGATCCTGCTCGCCGACTGGCCTCGAACACTCTATACCTTCTCATCGGACTTCCTGAACTATATATCTTCCTTCAAAACACCAGCCAAAAAGATTGCTGAGACACTCAATGGCCTGGAGAAAGGACATCCGGCGGACGTCTTTCAACTACGTACGGGACACTGCCCTTTGAATAGCTATCTCGAACGTTTCAAGAACTCACCGACGAAATATAGTAGGACCTGCGGAATACCAGAGACAGTACCTCACTTCCTCTTGTATTGCCGGCAAGTATCAACCTCAGCAGTCAGCCTTCAGGAGGAAGGTTAAAGCCGAGAAACTCCGGGCGAATCTCTACAACAGCGCCAACGCTACCCTAGACGACCTCACAATCTTTCCTCTATTATCGGACTTTGTACTGGCAACAGGTACATAGATTTGAGCATCTACGCTCACTTCTGCCTGATCTTGAACCCGACCCAAAAGGATAGTTGTAAAAAGTTGCCCGTTTTCTCTCACATTCTCACAATGCCTCACTTATGTAGTTGTTACGTGTCTCGCGATCAGCCTCTCATTGGTGTCTTGTCGCTTTCTCTTTTCTTCTGTCATGCTTCTTTTCTTGATCTGGTCGTAGTGGACATGATGCCAGCGAGTAAGCTCTGATACAAGGCGTAATTTTTTGCCTATGCCGCAAATTCCCTCCGTCTTGGCCTGGCATGAGACGAACCTCGCAGCTTTTTTAAAAAAAAGCTTTGCAAGCTTTGTCTCATGTCAGCCTCTCTTCAAGGTTGGCGAGGTACACAGCTGCAAAGTTGACACTATACGAGGGACACCTTGCTAACGGCTTCACAGAATAAGCTTCTGGCTACATCCTCAGCCGGCCTGATCAGGAAACAGTTCAACTCTTTTTTCCAAAAATCACACTCTTGATGTCCAGCCGAAAACCACCATATAACTTCCTCTCAGGACAAGCCCCGAGGGTCTTTCAGGATTTGATGAATGTGAAGGGTCGGCTGATGACAAGATTACACCACGGGGGCACTTTTTTTTTTGGCAAAAGACGGTCCTAAAAGGGTCAGTATTACGGACCGTTGCCAAATTATTCCAAAATGATCACAGCCCTGATGTAATACCATGTCAGAGCAGTCGGCCAAGCTTACTGTCCTGCAACGGATCTCAGGACCTCTTAGACCGCCATTGAAACGGCTTGCAGGTCGTCGACTCTTCCGATGGTCCAGAATTGGCCTGCCGCTGTCATCAGACCATACATAACTATTCAGATGGTCAAGTATTTGAATGGACCATTTGGAAACAGTCATTGGCTTTTGACCAGATCGAAAGAAATTTGACAAGTCCCCATTTCCCTCTGAGAAGTCAGAAAGGGTTTCAGATCAAACCCCAATGACTCATCTTGCACCCTGTCCATATGAAGGTGACTCGTCGACGAGAGCACACGGTGTCATGTTTGAAATCACCTCAGAATCCCTCTCAAATCCAGTGCCTTAGTGTCTGGGGGGTGGTGGCCCAAGGG
>MU167210.1:694952-714951 GCA_015951145.1 Cronartium quercuum f. sp. fusiforme G11
ATATCCACAATAAGATAAAATAACTACCTTAGTAGCTAGCCAGAATCACTGCCAAGAAAATTGCATCGCATAGAGGCATGCTATGTCACATAGCAGGCCAAGATGTGATGCAATAGGTCTATTTTCCAAGGTAGGGACCTTGAAAAATGGTCCATAGTATCACATGAAGACATGCTATGTTACATAGCAAGCTTCCATGCGATGAAAATATATTGGCAGTGAATTTTGTGATTTGTATACACTTTTCATAGAGCTAGGCTGACAGCTCTCAAGATTTGGGGCCCTAAAGAGATCATACAGACAGCAACTAAGACCACTGATGGGTAGTAGATATGTCAAAACACCCAGACACCAAATAAATAACCATCAAAAGTTGCTAGTCAAGAGTTACAACTGGACATGTGTGGACAGCTCCATTACAATCACTGCCAATATATTTGCATCGCATGGAAGCTTGCTATGTAACATAGCATGTCTTCATGTGATACTATGGACCATTTTTCAAGGTCCCTACCTTGGAAAATAGACCTATTGCATCGCATCTTGGCCTGCTAGGTGACATAGCATGCCTCTATGCGATGCAATTTTCTTGGCAGTGAATACCATGTCATGACTTCAATTAAGCTACAGACCAAGACATTGGTCAAACAGAGAGTAAGGTCTCACAGTTCACAGGACCTCAATGGGCTACCACAAAGCAGAAAGCTTTTCATCACACACCTGCAAGTTAACAATCAATAATCAAACCTACTTATCAATGGCAGTTCATTGACAGCAAGATCAAGCTTGATTCCTTCCTCTGCAGTACCTGCTCCAGTTTCCCTCCCACTACTGTGGGGGGAGAGAGGATTCAGTTCACCCTATATAATGGAAGGGTAAGTTTGGATGGTTATCCTTTTTATCAAATACTGTAGAGGAAGGCAAAGTTGCTCAATCACTTCCTTCAACAGTGGTGGGAAGGTTTGGAGAAAGCCAAAAACTCCCTTCACCTACTAAAGTGCATGCAGAGTCTACCTCTCACTATGCTAGAGGCAGGGCTTAATAAAGTAGTGGAAGGAAGATGAAGTTGTTACAGATTGAATAGAAGCTGTGATTGGGGTGGATTTTGGCTTCCTTGGTATTCCATGCTAAACATTTGATGATTGCCTAAGCTCTTACCTATATTTCTCTGAGAAATCTTCCAAGTACTAGTGTGTCCTGGCCTTCCAGTGACCAGTAAACAAGGGCTGTGAGAAGTGCTTATCCATTATGAAAGACCTGGTCAAGCTTTCAAGTTTGAATATGGATTTTCTAGACAGTTTGTAGTGCCACTACCACTGGTCAAAGCACCTTAGAACCTTCAAGATTGTCAATTGCAACTTGATACATGCAGATGCAAACACCTTCCGTGATTAAAGTTGGATTGAGTCAGACCTATCTGAAATTGATTTTTCCTGCAAGCAAAAGGTGCTCGCTGTGCTCTGAATGTCTGGACTTGTCCACTTTTACACAAGCCATCTGTTGAAGGATATTCCTAATCGGGTTTCTCAAGTCATTCAGCAAATCAAGTACAGTAATTGATCAAGCTTGGTCATTTTTTGCAGTCAATTGTCCGAAGGACCCAACTTTTGGTCTCTTTAGGGCCAAAAGTGGTCTCGACCTACTTCCAAGCAATTATGTACAGTAAACCCTGGTAGTTCTTTAGCGCCAGCCCTCCAACTACATATTTGAAATGAAGCCACCGATTTAAATTCCTCCCTCTCATTGGGGAAGGTAGTTCGATAGTGATCCGAAATTGGGCAATCCTTGCTTTTGGACTTCTCAAATTTCGGATTTGACTGCTACACACTGTATACTGATTGTCCAGTATGTCCAAAGTTGACCATATATCAAATTTGGACCAAAACTTCTACAACCAAGCGTGACGACCTTTTCATAAGTCCCTCGCGTCAGCCTCGGACTCGTCCGTCAAATGAGACGAGGTATCCGGACTTAAGTTAAGTTAGGATAAGATCGCCTCTGTGCGCGGATCTCGCGCTCACCCACGCTGCTTTGAGAGAGCAGTTTCTGGGAGCGTGGATAGCATGGGAGCACGTGATTGCCAAGGACACTGAGGGCGCAAATCTAGGATTCCCTCAAGGGTCAGTTCTGGATGCACCAGAGAAACGAATAGGGAGTTGTCCCAAGTTAGTGATATCTTTCCCCCAAGATGTTGGTTGGATGTCCTCTTTGGTGGAAGCCTGAAGGTCGCTTCCAGCTCTAGGGGAGCCAAACTAGTCAAAGGTCGGTCTCGCTGTCCTCTCGAACGTCCCGAGAAGTTCTTTCTACAACTAGTTGTGTTAAGTTTCGAACAGATCTGAACAGCGCGTTATCTATCCGGACCTCAACACTCCTCAACCCTGCGGATACTGCATTTACCGTCAGCGTGCGTACCTGAGCAAGACGACTGCGTAAGCGAGACTCAAGAGATCATTTTACCCGGTGGAACGCTCTTGCTTTGCTGGCGTGGCGTGGCGCATCAGTCAATCAACGTTCATCTCGGTTGGTATTGGAGGTCGACCGTCCTTTTGGTGGAAACCAATTGCCCCCAAGCGAGACTCGTCCAGATTCCAGACTTTGAATTCTCATGCTTGGGCATACAGCAACGAGCACCACTCGATCCTCCCGAGTCCCCACGCTCTTACTGCTTTTGGATGAATGACTTAGAATTCTCGGTTAATTCATCAACTTATCACCTCGAACCCCGTGCGAGGACTTTGAAGAGACATCAATTCCAGAACGTACGCATTTCGGGTGCGAATTTCTGAGTGGAGCTTCAAATCACCCCTCGAACTCGGCACCTTTTTTTTTTCAATCCACGGACGACATCTCGTCCTTCTCACCGCAATTGCGTACATATCGCCGTGTCAAATCTTCACGCCTTTTAGCATAGCCGTAGCCTGATTACTTGATCCGCAGTCTACCGTCCCAACAATCGAATGTCGACCTTCGAAAGTGATGTCTTGAGCGAAGTAGCGCACTACTTTGATGGGTCTGTGGTCGCAGGGAGTCTGACGATTCCATCAACCCCAGTCATTCAAAGTCGATCCCGTTCAAATTTACTCACCCTCACGATACCCAGTGATCATCATAAGATACAGTGGAATTCCAAGCTTCCTGAAGGACACTGTTCAACTGAATCATTATCGCCTATATCACCCGCTGCCGTCTTGACTAAGGATATATCATTTGAAAAGAGTGAACATGAAGGATCGTTTCGAATTGTGCAACTTCACGGTCTACACAATCCTAATCATCTCATGCTCTCAGAAAACTCAGCTTTCCGACAATCCACTGATTCTTTTCCACCACCGAACACGCGACATTCAACACCTTCCCGATCCGACTTTCTCTCACCTTTTCACATGTCGGACTGCTCGCATACATCCGATGAACCGCTTACATCTTCACGAATGGGAACTGCAGCCGAGCCCCTGCAAAGTCGAAAAGATCCGGCATGGCTTCGTTATTTTCGTCTAGACCGATCATGCATTTCACGACATCCCCTCTATTCCGTTGGATTGACGGCCGTTACTGGTGTACAATTTTTGGTAGTGGTGGCGATATTGGCTTTCGCATGGCAAAATCTTCAATCAAATGTTGATCCTGATGATTCAAGAGCTAGCATCATATTCGCGTACTTGGTAAAATATTAATTCATCTTAATTCTTCCCAATCTAGAGATTTCACGTTGACATACATGTATTTTCGTGTTGTTGATATTTTTTCTCTGATGTAACAGATTATATTCATTGTCGCTGCGGCTCTTTCATTCATTCTGGTTAATTCTGCAACCATATCTTCTTTCTTTGGAGCTATTGTTTCTCTTGCATGCTTTCGGACATGGTTTTGCTGATATAAGATCTTACACTTTGATTTTCTGATGTCCACCAGGTTATTGACTCTCTCATGTCACAAAACGTGATTCAGCTGGTAGCGCTGTGTGTATTTAATCTGTTGATGACCTGCTACGGTGTTGTACATCCCTCTCCTACTTCACTTGGCACAAATTAGATAAACCCATGCTTTCCCCGTTCTGTCTTCGAGTTGGGTCTGACATAACGATTGTTTCATATGGCCATACAAATTGCCGAATCAAAAAAACTTCTTCATGAACATCAAAACAGGTGTTACCCATTCAGATGAACAACGCCTTCAAAGACGCTAGTATTCCCGCCATGATCAAGCTACAGGGACCGATGCTGGTTGTTCCTACTATCTTGGGTGTTTCCACCTTCTTAATGGTGGTCATGACAACTCTTTGTCATAAAGAATTCGGTGCGGTTTTTTTTTTTTTTTTTTTTTTTTTTTTTTTTTTTTTTTTTTTTTTTTTTTCCGACAGACATTCTATGTCGAAATCATGGTTTTATCATGACTCACTCTCCCAAAGCTCAGATTCCATTCGTACTGAAACCTTTTTTCTACTTTTGATTTTTGGTGAACGCTCAATGGCAATCAGTATGGGACATTTACAAGAAGATGGGAGCAAGTATAAAACTCCGGCAAGCCGTACAGCTAACAGCGGTGTTTTCGATCCTGCAAAAGTTCAATTGGTTTTTCTTTTTGGGAACTTTGATACAATTTATTGTGCTCAATCAACCGATGGGATGGAAACCTATTTGTTTTTCAATTCTGTGAGTGCAATTCTGAACCTATCTATTGGTGAAATTGGAATTGCAATTTGCAGCTAGGAAGCCATACATGTATTCACTATAGTTGGTTTTTATTTCTGGTAATGTGTATACAGCGTAATGGTGATCTGTTCAATCGTCATGTCAGTCTCTATCACATACTTCCTGAAAATTAAGCCTCTTAGTATTTTGGGGAATGCAGCGCTCATCTATGCCGTTCATCGGGTTTCTATTCCTTTGACATGTTTCACTACGTCATCAGGATTTCAGCGTCGATAGCGGTTAAAAGGGAGCTAAGGTGGCCTCTCTGGATGTCCCATATTGGTTCCGTATCTGTCATGGTAAGTTGACTTGAGCTTTTCATGAATCACAATTGTGGTAGAATGCTTGAGAGAGATCTTGAATCTCTTGGGTCCAGCTATTACACGAATTCCGGGTTGCTGAAAACCCAAACCTATCACTTATTTCCCCTTTTTATGACCTGAAAATCATTCGAATTTCCTGAAATTTCCTCAATGGATGTGATATGTATTGATGCTTCAAAATTTTCGCAGGCTTTCATGTTATATTTCTTAATAGAAATCGTTCCTCAATCGAAATTCACCACTGGTCACAAGTCACTTCGATTCTTTACGATGGTGTCTTTTTTAAATCTTGCCGTTGTGATTGCAATCTCAGAACTATGTGCTCAAAGATTTGGGCTAGGTATGCGTGAATTGAGTTAGTCTTTCTGTCGTAATTCGATAAGTGTTTGAGCTTGACTGATTTCCTTTTGTTGGTTTGGCGGATGACTTTAAGATCCTCGGAAGCAGTGGTGGTCTCGTGATGACCGCCGACCGAGTATAATCACACGATGGACAGATAAAAGAATGTCTATAGACTGAACTAACCGGAAGAAGAATTTGAGACATGGGCAGCTCCATCAACAAAGCTTGCTGTCAATTTTCCTGATCGATTTAAAAGGATGTCAATATTTTCTATGGCCAGTTCTTAATCAAGCAACATGCTTTTAGCTTTTAGTTTTTGATCTTCACCCTTTTGCTGGACCTGTGTGACTCATTTCCAGCTCAAAGCATATCATTTGATCTGAATCAAGCTTCTTGGCAGATTGATTTTAACTGTTGCACTAATATTGTATTGTAGAGTATATAGTCAGACGGAGTTCTATGGTCATGGCACTACCCACTGTCATATTGAGTTATTAAAGTTATTATATCTCTGGCCCATGTTTATACCTTTCTGCCTTCAACTACTTCCATTTGTCTTAGTCTTGTTCTCTGCTAGACTTATTGTTGTGTCTTTTCATTTTTTTTCTCATTCAGAGATTTAATTCTTAGACAGTAGGTCTTTTGTTACCATGCATGGATAAACTTGGTAATATGTGTCTGAGGGTGAGCCTTCTGGCTGTAGACCTACTGAAAAGGTAGGTTCTCTTCGTGGTAGGGCTTAGGGGTGGGTGGGAAGTTTAGAAAAAAAAAATCAAAAAATCAAAAAGGTTTTTGCTTCTCTGGAGTTTGTGGACTTGGGACTTCTCGGCGTGATGGGGGAGAAGTGGAAGCTTTTTGAAAATCTTTTCAAGTTCTTTTTTTTTTTTTCTTGTCTGAGTTTTGGAGCCGGTACCAAGTCTTAAATATCAGCTTGTAACGGTGTCTAGATTTTCCCGCGTATCACAAGTCCAATATAACTCCTATAGGATACGTCATGCTTTTGGGCGCCTGGGGCATACGGAGCCCCCCCCCCCTCCCTTTTTATTTATTTATTTATTTTATTTTTTTTGGTTCGAGTAAAAAACTTAATTAAATATACTTGAAGCCATTTCAAACATGGTGATCTTTTTTGAAATTCTGTGATGGGTAAATATTATATGTTCAATGAGACATAGTTGGCAGCATGTTTAAAGCCAGAATTTCAAAGGGTAAGGCTTCCTTTTGACAAAATTACACTTTATTTTAAATCGAACGCTTTCAAGCAGCGCACTTGGTGTACATACACTCGATTACAAGGTTTTATTTCCGGCTGTAACTTTCTAACCAACAAATACATACGATCATTTCAGACTTTAAAATTCATAGGCGTCCTACAAATTTCGTTCAAGTTGATTTGATCTATACAAAGCAAAAAAAAAAAAAAAAAAAAAAAACCTGACAGTTGAGTTTGATGAACAAGCCAATTGAGCCAAAGTACGGGTAAACTGGTGAACAAATTGAATGGGCGTAGAGACTCCCAATGCATGAGTATCGTGTGCTGAGATGAGGTTATGACTATATTCTCTCACCTCAAACTCATGTTTCTTTTCACGAAAGTGCATTGACAGCAAAGATAGCCAAGATTGATAAAACCGCGCACGTAGCCACAGCGGGTCGACTAGCGCTACCATTCTTAGCCTGTGTCCATAAAAAAAAGGGAAGACCGTCTTAGACAAAAATGTATGACAGATATTTTGTGCAATCAAACGGGCGGAAAACTTACTTCAGTGTGTGGTGGTGTCTTGGTGACAACGGGTGCAGTGGTGACAACGGGTGCGGTGACAACGGGTGTGGAAGGAGGAGCTGAAGAACCGGCAGGATACATTGCGGCTTTGGTCGTGGTGGAATTGACGCTCTGCCCAGTCACAGTGCTATTGCTTGTTGCTGAAACCTGCATCCCCAAATGAACCAAAATCCGTCAACATGTGAGAAAGATGAAGACTGACGCTATAGGTTCGCTTGGCGGGACAAGTGAACACTACGAGGCAAAAATAGGTGTACCAACTTACATCACGCTGATAGAGCTGATTGTCCGCCTTCACCAACGGCATTGAGACGACTAGGACCAAAGCAATCAATAACTGAAGCTTGAAGATGTAATGCATCCTTGCTGTTTGGTTGTCTCTGTTGTACGCTTAACCAACCAATCGAAGTAGTATTGGACCGGATAGGTTAATGACTGGCTAGGACTTTTTTGGGTGATACTGAAGTCCAAGACTACTGAGAAAGATCAAAGCGTGTGCGACCGAAGCAAGAGCTCGAGTGAGGTAGCAAACTTGTAGCTATCAAAGCTATGTGGGAGTTCGAAAACTGTCTGAAGCTTTTACTGTAAGGCAATCGAGAAGAAGGGACCACTGAGGTTCTTCTCCCGCCAGCGGGTCTTTATAGAGATGACTATGGGTCGTTCGGCAATTCCATTCTGGGAATAACTCTCATTGTCAGACTCGAAATTCTGTCAGGACGACCGAGTATCAAAAAGTCACATCGCACTTGTTCAGTCATGAGTGCCGGCAGTCGATATCTGACTTCAGTCGACGAGATGCTTCGGGCCCTTCGACAACACAGTGCGAGTGGGAACACGTACCGAACGGCGGATTGGAGACAACGGAAACTTACTATTCATCTGACCACCCGCACGCGATGGTCATCGGGAGTTGAGGGAAAAACCATGGTCTCACCGTGTCATAATCCAACATGGGACGAAGAGAACTGTGGGAACGGTCGACCGAGTTCGTGGAATGGTACTACTACGAGGTGCAGGTGATTGATGGTCCTGTGAGCTGGGTTAGTATGTAGACTGTACCACCTCATGACTGATCCTCTTCGGTGGTCTAGCGCCGCAACGTAGACACGACATCCAAAGGAAGTGAAACTCCAGCCTGGTCCAGATATTCACTGCCGTCTGTAGCTCAATGATCCAGGATGCATCGACTGAAACGCAGGGCCCTGAATAGAAAGACTCTTGACTTCTCCTCCATCTTTTTCGGGCAATGTCTGAAGGCATAGATGTGGATCAGCGATCGATGAACCAGCGCGCTTAGTCTTCTTGACTGAAAGCAGGGTTACTAAGCTCTCGCTTCCCGGGAGGGACTTCATAAGTTTGGGCTTATAAGAAAAGCCAACGAGCCTAATTGATAATGCAACTGTTCACTTTGTGTGGAAGATACCGTTGAAGAAGGATAATAGGCTCGAGAAGAAGTTCAAATATCACTCCTAGATTGACGAGCAGCATACATTTGAGCCTCAAAAAACATTGGTAATCCAGAAGCTGGCAATCCAAAAGTGTATTGAGATCATAGAAAGGTTGATTTATGAGGAAATGCGGGAATTTATGTGCACAAGTTCTCTTGAAACTCTTGAGTCTCACAGTTTACAGCTTGTGGTCAGGTATGTACTACGACTTGCAAAAGCCGACAGAGATGTAAAATTGGGACAAGAGAAAGGCGTGCATGTTGTTTCTCACAATATGCTCCTTTATTCCCCAACAAAACCAAAGAATTAGGTCAAGGCAGATTTTTACAAGTTTCTGATACCCCTACCCTAAGTTGGTTTTGATTGGAAATTGTTGATATTCACTCAACGAAAGTAAATAAAGAAATATGTGTATAGAGAAACAGATAAATAAAATAAAAACACAAGAAAGAAAAAGTATATAGAGGAGGGTAAAATAATCCGCGTCAAAGCATGAAGACAATACAACCCATAGCGTCATCCGGTCTGAAAACGCACAGGCCACATAGACACATATCCATAGACATATATATAGTCAAGACCCTTCTGTACTCAGACTTCTTTCCTCATCTTGGGAAAGAGACTGTACGTAACCCTCCAATTCACTATCCAACCACCTCATTTTCTTTTCTTTACTTTTCTTTCTTATGATCCTGACAAGTGTTTTCCAGAGCAAGGAAGTTGAGAATTAACTAGCGCATCTCACTCATCTCACGTTGTGCCGTTTATCAACAGTACTAAGATCAACACGCGCTCACATACGCACATCTCGCAATTTTTCTCTCTTATATTTTTCTATGCTTTCCTATAGATCAGCTACTTATTTCAGAAAGAAGAGAGGAGTGCCTTACTCACTCATCTCTAAATCATACTATTAGCCCCATCCATATCCCGTGTTCCGGGAAAATTCAAATATTCTCAAAAATGAAACTGATTCAATAGTCTTTGGCTTTCTTCAATCCAATCATGACTCCCCCCACTTTTTTTTTTTAGCTCAATACTTCATTTCAACCCAGGTCCAATGCTCGAAATCCCAGGCTCAATACGGATTTGCGTTGAAACAACATGAATTTCACTTCAAGGATTGTTTGCAGTAGCGAAGCGGCGAGTAGGAAAAAGCTTTCCAGCATGTTCGTGAGAGGCACTCCCCCGCCGGCGAGGGGGAAGACTGGTACCGCCTTACCCTCACGACGGTAGAGTCCCCCCCCCCCCCACACTATGTCCTTGCCTCTCATTCAGACCGGACATACGCTCGACTGAAATATTTTGTTCAGGTTCCAACTTGTATAAGTACATGATTCTATTTCCAACGAACAAGGCTACAGGCAAGCATATTTCGCTCAAGGTTTTCTCATTTATCCTCAAACCTGAACAAGTTTCTCGCTCTTTGCGTGGATGGAGGCGCTGATTGACCAATCGAACCAAACCACAACAAACTGTTGGATGAAGCAAAAGATATCGATCCCCATAGCATGAGTTTGATGTGCCTTCATTGTGACTATTGCTGATCTTGACTCAAACTCACGTTTTTTTTTTCTTTGTTATGCAAGCGCACTGGCCACGCAGAAGACCAAGAGAGACAAAAGTCCGACAACGTACGTGGCCACAGCGGGTCTATCTGCGCTAGCATGCTTAGCCTATGCCCAGCAATCCAGGAAAGTTTTACAATTTTCAGATACAATCTCAAAGATCTGTTCCATGCGATCAGATAAGTGAGAACTTACATCAGCGGGGCCTGCTGGCTTGGTGTTATTGGTAGGAGAAGTTGTGGCTTTGGCATTGGTAGCAGTAGCATTGGTCGCAACGGGGTTTCGTGGTACAAGCTGCATTCCCGAATGAACCAAAATCCGTCAACATGTGTGGAAGATGAACACTGATCCTTATGTCGACTGAAAAGGGAAACGCCACGAGGCAAAAAAATAGGTTTACCAACTTACTTCATGCTGATAGATTTGATTGTCCGTCTTCACCAACGGCATTGAAATGACGAGGACCAAAGCAATCAATAACTGAAGCTTGAAGATGTAATGCATCCTTGCTGTTTGGTTTTCTCCTCTGTACGTTAAAACAGAGTAATATTGAATTAGATATGCTGAGCGTTGGCTAGGAGTTCTTTGGGTGATGCTAAAGTCTCAGACTACTGGGAAAGATGAAAGGGTGTGCTTTCGAAGCAAGAAATGGAGTGAGGTAGCGAAGTGATAGCTATCAAAGCTATGAGGGAACTCGAAAACTGATTCAAGCTTTTTTTGTGAGGGACTCGAGTAGTTTTTAAAGTTAGATGCAGACTGGTAGGTATTGTGAGTGATGAGGATAGAACAATCTTTTTGAGCTGGTGGGTCTCTTTATAGAGATGGCAGGAATCACTCCCGACCCATCTCTTTCGCCTTGTTCCCACTGTTATAAGACTCCATCAGTATGATGTGCTCATCATCGTCTCGAGGTTTGACATTGAGAAAGTTTCTCAGGCAGCGGAACTTGCCAAGACGACCGAAGATCCATACTAAAATTATCGCATTCCACTCTTTTTTTTGGCAAGCCAAATTTCACTAGAAAGATGACAGCAAGGTCGTGCCCGTTTGACAATGAGAAATGAGTAAAGATGCTTAAATCGATGACCATCTTAATCTCAAGCAATGAGCTTCTCCTTGGTCAACCATGTACTCGGCGTCGGGCGGCGAGGACAACAGCGTCGCGCTGTTGATGAGCGGTTGTCGTACGAGCCGGCGAAGGTACAGAAGCATAGACTCAGCAACCTACTTCTTCTCTTTTTCAGGATCCTCCTCGAATCTCAATGGTCTGCCGGCGCAGCGTCGACACGACACCCGTGGAAAGAAGTCAATTCAAATCCAACTCCAACCTTGAATCCGGCCAGACTGACGGCGGAGTTACACAGGAGGCATACATATAACTTATTGGCAGTCAGCCGAAATGACCCGAAAGGGATGAAAGGATACATAAAACCCGACTGTCGGTACTGTGTTGCTGCGGGTGGCTGGATTACGACGTTCTCAGATTCGAAGACCGACACAAAATCGGTCAAGCTGGACTGACAATTTCGAGTCCGGCCTTCATGCCCCACTACATCAAATCCTTAGACCTTCATCATATCAAGAGCTCTCGAAAGCCGGTCAAGTTGATAGAACCATGTCATCTTCAACAATGGTCTACCTACTTTGGCCTTCACGGGCCACAAAGAAGGGCAACCTAGACCAGTCCTTGCATCTGACTTTCTTCGTTGAACGACCAGGCACGGTTCACATTACCATCCGCCCCTACTAGTCCTTCCTACATAGATGAGAACGCACGATAACATCGTTCGTTTGACTCCGTCTACGAAAGGCCCCGAAAACGCTCTCTGGAAGGACATCAATCCATTCATCCGGTCAACACCAAAGTCTTCCCCGTCAAGCATAACTAATTTACCATTCCTTCCTGTCTCTATCTCGAACTCAAGTTTCAATTGCAGCATGCGCTATTCGACCTCCACTCTAACTTTGGTATGTGTGCTACTGACCCTATCTACCGGTGAGCTGATCTTTGAATTTCTCAACAAATTATCAAAAGGATTTGAAACCCTTAATACAGAGTTATATTTAACTAAATCCTTGAATTATATGACATCTTTCATTCTTTTTCCCCTTTTCAAAAACACTTCATCACTTGTAGTTTTTTTCATGAGCTCTGGCTCTTCACTCGAATCGAACCAAGAAGAAGTCGGAGAACCCAAAAGGTTGAGTGACTTTCGAATTGACAAATTTTTTAATTTATGGTATCGCTTTATGAACAAAATTTTATGTTTCCAATTGAACATCCTCCCTCTCTGCTTTAGATTGTCTATACGCGCTTTCGATAGGCATTATTCAGCCCGTGACGTTCCGGAAGCTGCTTCAGCATTTGACTACGAAGATCATATGTCCAACATCAAGTCTAACTCACCTGCAACCCCGAGTTCATTACCAGTCAGTTCACAAGGAGGATTTGTTGAACCTTCGAATATACATCTAGGCAAGCATGCAAGACCAGTCAAGTCAGTTAATATATGTTTTCTGTGTGAATATAATCCTTATGATTACTGATGAGCGATTCGAGTCATTCAAAAAATTCAGGCCACTCGCAAAACATACTACAAGACGTAAGGAAAACAATGTTGCCCTGGTTCCTCGCAGAGACCAGTCAAACGATCTTGCTATCAACTCTGTCAAGACGGAAACTGGCTCCGAATCGCGTCCATCTGGACCAAAAATTACTGAAGAGAAATTCAAGCCCTCAACGGATTGACCCTTCTATAGTCTGGTGGTTTTGATACATCCTACCTCACTGTCTCAGTCGTACCGAGGGATCCCTATCCCTTCAGTTAAGTCAGCTTCCTCGATGTGGCCTGACTCCATGTAGCTTTTAGTGTACTCTTTTAGTCGACTCTTTTACCAAGCAAATGGATGGATGAATGTTTTGCCAACACAGAGTACACGAGTTACAAATCTCAGGCTCTGGATCCCACCTGGAGGAGCTGCAAGTACATAACAGATGTCCACAAAACCGTTCGAGACGGCGCTGTGGCACTGCTGACAGCTACCTTTTACAGTAGTTTAAACCCCATTTCCTTCACGGGCATTGAACAACTTGGTTGACGTTAAAACTACAGCTTATGTATCTACTTTGAAAGATGAAGGTAAAAGGATTAAAACAACTGGTACACAGTTCATCTAATGATTGCTTTCCAATGTGCACATCAAATTTTCTTTGTGGCAGAATTTTTGGCTTGAGAACTGGCATCCAAGGTATGTGTTTGACCTTCCCGCTAAACTGGGCCCTGCTTGACTTGGATTGGTGAAATAGATACAGAGTGCCTGAGGTTCCAAAATCCCTCCTGTTTGGAAATCAGGATCCAAGCTAGGATACAACTTTGTGCTCTCATCAACAACCAAGGTTCATACAGACGAGGGCATGTGTCCCCTCTCAGAAGTTGCTTGGCCACAACACAACTTTTAGTTGAACCCAAGTTGTGCAATTGTTGAGATGCGTGGAAGCTAGCGTTACAGATACACATTTGATACCTATAAAGCACAGTATGCATCACTTTGAAAGGCTCATATTGAGCCAAAATAGTGTGACTTTCCTGTCAAAATCTTACAAGACCATCTCCTACTGAACATGTGGGTCAATAATCCATAGATGACACTTTATCGGACAGGCTATACGACACCACTGTGCTTGCTCTTGACCCATCTTAGGGTTCAATGTTGCTGCAGGTATTACCAGCTGACCCCGACCTCTAATTTCACAAATAAGATGAAAACAAAAAGAATACTGATGTGAGAGTGAAACAGAGTGAGGTACAACTCAGAAAACTTTTTCAATTGGCCATGCCGAGTTAGTTTGAAACTGAGGTGGTGCAATTTCTTCAACCTAACCAAAAAGGAACAAAAAAAAAATTGTGTGACATTGAATCAAAGTGAGAAATGGCACAAATGTTTAAAATGAATGGATGATGAAAGGGTTGAGGCAATGAAGCTCACACTCTGTCCTCGAGTACTTCCCGTTAACCTTCGATCGCGTTCCATCATCATCTCATCCCACTTATCAGTACCGTATCTAGGAGGCTTTTTCCATTTCGATTCGCCAAGTGAAGTGGGATCGAAGACTCAGTTGATCTCCTCGAAGGCCAGACGCCGATCGCCAGACTTGGTGGAATCTGAAATTCGGACGTACCTTACCATCATTAGCGATGATACGAGTGGTGTTGAGAAGCGTTCCAGCTCCAGTAAACATGACGGTCAAAAGACCTGTTGGAGATCCATCATCGAACCAAGGTCAGTCCAGTCTAGCGGGTAAGGCGAGTTGAGAATCGTTGTCGACTTGCCAAAAGGGATAAAAGCTTCCCACGGTACCGGCACTGATCGTGTGTTGAGAGTTCATATGGTCAGCTCAATCCAGATTGTTAATGAAGCTTGAGATGGGTAGCCAAACTCACTCCTGATTGCGAAATACTGTACTTTTTAAATTGATTGGTGGTGGGGGATAAGGTAAGGTCCGGATGGTTCCAGGGCAGTTATTATACAGTACAGTACATGCCAAGTCAAGATGTGTGTTGAGCCAGATTATCAACATCCAGCATGCTTATACTGCGCGGTGCTACATCACCCAACTTTTAACACAACAGAGGCGATCGAGCGAATCTTAAGAAAGCAAGAACTGACTTGAACTCATTCTCGAACCTCGAACCTCAAACCTCAAACCCATTCCTTCATTCCTTTGAAGATTGGACCTTTGTCCAAACTTCTTCGTACAGGAACTCGTGCCATCCGATCACCCCCGAATCGTGTTCTAAAACAAGACTCCAAATAAACCCAATCATCACCATGTCCGACTTTCCAGAGCTTGAAGACTTCAGTGGAGCCCCAGTTGGTTCAGATCCTACATCCGATTTCCTAGCTCGTGAACGCGCTCTATTGGGAAACGAATTTGGGGACGTTCCCCAAGATTATGAATCAGTTCAACCTCCCTCAAACCTCGCGAATGAAGCAGATGACCAATTCGGTTTAGGTTCATTTTCAGTCGGTGGTGGTGCAACCTCGATCTCCACAGTTCCTCCGCATGTCTCGGTGACAGGAAATCATGATGACTTGACTGCATTCGAGGATCAATATCCTGACTTGAGTCATGAGCCTGCCCTTGGATCAACTGTCAGTCCAATTCAGTTTGCTTTGATCCTTTTATGATCTCTCACCATCTCAGATGAAGCTACGTTAATTTGGAGGCCATAATGGTGATGCTAGTTCAGCTTACCCATGGACCCAAGGGTCCAATTGATTACCGGGTGGCTTGTTTTGATGACCAAATAAACTAACCCGTCCATATATGTGCATTATTAATTTACCTTTGGGCTGCCTCCAGAACGGTTACAACGCACCTGCCCCTTCTCTCTATGCAAATCCTGCCTCACAATCTTACACCAACTCGCCCGCAGTATACGCCCAGACACAAATGGAAGAAGAGTCTGAGCACATCAAGTTAGTGTTCCCTTGCCACTCCATTCCTGATTCGCAACTCTTCTTTTCTTGAAATGTACTCACACACTATCTAGTGTGGGTTTCAGCTACTCAGGCCTCTGACTGTTTTTTCCCCTGATGGACCCTTCTAGGGAGTGGCGCCAAAAACAGGCCGAAGAGATCCGGCTCCGGGACGAGCGTAGTGCAGCCAAACGCGAAGAGACAATCGCTGCAGCGGAAAAGGCGATTGATGATTTCTATCATGGTTATAACACACAGAAGGAAAAGAACATTGCCCGTAACAAGTCAGTTCTCATTACAGTCTCATTAATCATGTCTCTAACATCGTCGTTTGAGTAACAGAAGAGGTGATCTTATCCGTGAACTGACTAATTACCTTTGGGTGTTCTCCTTTGAAACTTTGATCGGCTGGTTGGATGGTTATAGAGAGCAAGAAGCTCTCTTCCTTCAAAAACGAGATGACTCATTGGGACAGGGTACCACCTGGCAACGTATCACGGATCTTATCGAACTGCAGGACTCCCGATCGAAGACGGCATCTAAATCTACTCATGATCTCTCTCGGTTTAAAGAAATCTTGCTTAGTCTCAAACGCGAAGGAGAAAATGCTCCGGGAGCAGCTGGCTACTGAATATTTTAGTTGCTTTTTTTCTTTGCCTTTCTACGAGATGAATCACTCCAACCAACTTGTTGCTCTTCTTTTACATTGGTGCTTGTGTGAATTAACAATTTCTTTCTCCTTAAGTCACTCCTTGGTTGCGCCTGCGCGCGTGTGTATCGCCAACAAAAGGACGAAAATTACTTGATGTTGCGTATAAATTTCCTTCATAGAACTGCGAGTATCTAGACACAAACGCTCATCAATTGCAAAGTGGGAATTCCTTGAGTCAGATCTAGCTCTTTGAAAGACAACATCTATCCTAGTTTGATTTTGCGTAACCCACAGGTCCTTAATTATCATTTCGAAGGACTTGAGAATTCTCTTTTGAAGGCAGAGCTTCCTCAAAGGGCAAGCAAATACGTGAATCTAATTGAATGGCCTCACTTGAGAATCAACCTGCATTCAAACCTTGTCCGACCTTGAGTGCTGAAGAGGCGTGCTTCGGGTCGGATAGCACAACTTGAGTCTGGAACTCGGGGCCATGGCCACACCATTTTTTGAACCTGGAGCCGGCCGTTCGGCTCTCCGGAGATCTTCCTCGCACTGCTGTTCCTAACCGCTTGAATAACTCAGCCCTCACTCTCGACCGAAAAGTTGGAATTAGGATGGCAGCTCTTCGAATTGGTAATCAATCACTTATCTAAACACTTTCTGGTCTATTCCCGTTTTTCCAGGATATCCCTGAGGGATGATGATGTTGCTTTATTTTCGTGCAACGTCATCGTGCTCTCCAGACGCTTCACTATCCACATCAGGCAGTCGTCACCTATCGCACTGATCTCTAGCACATTATTAAAACAGAACGACAATCAAGTACCTTTAAAATGGAAAGCATAGATCACTAATTACATCAATTTCTTTTGGGCCTACAAATCGTCAAAGTTTTTGTGACCGGTAACAAGAACAAATTGAAAGAAGTGCAGAAGATCTTGAGTGATGATAGTTCACGAATTGAGGTTGAATCAAGAGAAGTTGACCGTACGTGTCTATTCCTGGCCTTCACCTTCTCACACATTTTTTTTGTGCAACCAAAGTCATAACAAGAAGTTGAAGCCCGAAACAGAACTCAGGAAAAGATTATTGATGTATTCATGAATGGGTGACATGTCACTTGGTCACGCAGTGCCCGAGGTCCAAGGATCGACACAGGAGGTAGCTCGAGAAAAAGTGAAAGCGGCAGCACTCGCCGTGGGCGGTCCATGCATGACCGAGGTAAGTCGAGCATCTGTAAAGCTATTGAGCGGATAAGTCGCCAGGTCAAAAAACCATCAACTTGACTTTCTTCTCGTAACGTCCATGGTTTATAGGATACAGCACTGTGCTTCAAGGCCATGAACGGCCTTCCAGGTCCGTCTCTACTCAACTTACTTTCAACCTGAGTCACTCTTCATCATCCTCAAGTCTGTGGGCCTCTGGTTTGACATTATTTAGGGCCATACATCAAATGTCAGTACATCCCTGTCCACACTCGCGAAACTTGGCAGTCGAGCTGATGATTCTCCTTTTCATGCATCCACACTATCTATAGGGTTCCTCAAATCCTTAGGGCTGGAAGGTGAGCCAATTTGCAGCCTTACGGTCCAATTACAGCTAGTGGACGGGCAATGAGCGACAAATTTTTCACAAATACTGATGTACTTGAATGGCCTAAACTGACCTTCATTGTAAAATTCTATTCGCAGGTTTGAACAAGATGCTTTCTGGTTTTGAAACAACGGATGCCACTGCACTTTGTACATTTGCCTATTGCGAAGGGCCTGGTCAGAAGCCAATTCTATTTGAAGGTGCTACCGATGGTCGTATTGTATTGCCTAGAGGACCAGCAGATTTTGGATGGGATCCGATATTCGAAGTTTCTGGCACTGGTCTCACGTAAGATCGCACTTCTTGATTAATCTGCTTCGTCTTTTCTGGCAGATAATCTTTCCTGTGACACACTACAATGTTTCATCATTCATGTTATTTATTGACTTTTATTTTCTATAATTATCACCATAGGTACGCAGAGATGGGAAGTGATCAAAAAAACACACTCTCTCACCGTTCCAAAGCTCTTCAAAAACTCTCTCAACACTTTTCAGGAATTGTATCTACCTCCACCTGATTGGATGTTGCCGAAATTTGGGGCAAGTGAGTTCAAATGTAAATAAAGAGAAATGTCACCTTTTATTATTATTATTATTATTATTATTATTGTGAGTGCTGACGCAAATAAGTTTTGCCTTGAACAGGCACAGATAAGCCAAGATTTCATTTCACCTGAAGCAAAGTAACAACACTTGAATAATAGTACAGCTTCTTTGGCACAAAAATGTAGGGTGACCCACAGGTGGTATTTTTTTCACAGAATAGTGGTTGTCAGCCCTGAGGACTACCTGGTAGTCCCACAGGCTAGAAAGCAGTAGGCTTACATATAGTAACTATATTTAATCCAATAAAAACACATGTAAAAACAAATATACATACATAAAGTAACAATGTACATATGTGATGTATCAAGTTACATGTAGTAAACACATGTAATGTATCAAGTTACATATAATGGACATTTGTAAAGTATTGAGTGCATAGGAGGAGCATATGTATTAATGGGTAGTCACAACTCAAGCTCAGTATCAAGAGCCATAACCCATGTACACTTATGACAAGGCCCACATATTAGGCCTTGTAACTAGTACAAGAACCACAACTGGGCCTAGGATGACCAGAACTAATAGCTGGACCACAGTATCCTTGTATTCAGGGAAGAACAGGTATACAAACCCCTCCTCCTTGAGCAAGAAGCTCTCTTGTTCCCTCAACCTTTTTACCACACATCAAACTGAATAACACACAATTGATGATATATCTCTTATAGAATATCTGCTCAAAGTGTACCATTCATTAGGTGAAAAGTAACCAGGCCAGGCTAGTAGCAGCCTTTTTTGCAATAACCTTCACTAGTTGGGAACTAGCTGTGAAGTAGAGATAAAGCACTCAGATTAGAATAAGTCATAAGAGTTATACTCTATTGCAAGCCTCCAATCTTCTACAAGGTCACTCTATTCAAAGAGCCCTTCAAATATATCTACAAGGAAGCCTGTTCAAAGGCCCCTTCAAAAATAGTTCCTTGGTCTCAAACCTTCTTCTCAGAGGTCATTTGTGAGGGAAAGGCTTCTTTTAGGCCTTCCTCTTCACTATGCTCAGCAAGGAAGGTGTCTGATGGAGTCTGTACTATAATAAACAAGTACAGACTTCAGTTAAGTGACCTCTAAGAAGAGGGTTTGAGACCAGGGAAATATTTTTGAAGGGGCCTTTGAATAGGCTTACTTGTAGATATTTTTGGGGGGCTGTTTGGATAGAGTGACCTTGTAGAAGATTAGAGGTGGTAATAGAGTATAACTCTTATGACTTCCTCCAATCTGAGTGCTTTATCTCTACTTCACAGCTAGTTCCCAACTAGTGAAGGTTATTGCAAAAAAGGCTGCTACTAGCCTGGCCTGGTTACTTTTCACCTAATGAATGGTACACTTTTGAGCAGATATTCTATAAGAGATATATCATCAATTGTGTGTTATTCAGTTTGGTGTGTGGTAAAAAGGTTGAGGGAACAAGAGAGCTTCTTGCTCAAGGAGGCAGGCACTGCCAAGATATTTGTATCGGATGGGCCTATCCGATGTTCTATCACCCCGAGATATGCGATGCAGTGTCAGTAGGATTAGG
>MU167210.1:726041-738138 GCA_015951145.1 Cronartium quercuum f. sp. fusiforme G11
AGACTCATATGGATCAAGGTTTCATTTGATTACATATGTGGGAATGAAATGAAAGGATAGATTGAGAGAAATGAAATCAAAAAGAGAAACATATCTTGAACAGTCCACAAAAGCAAGTTTTCAGTTCAAGCAGGGATATGCTACAGTATGAGTACTGTGTGTTACAGTACAGTAACTATGTGTAATACAACACTTCTCATGATTACAAGTGTTTTATTATTACAAAATTGTTTACAGTGCTGATTACATATGTAATGTGACAGTACTGTATGTAAAAAATGTGCAATTTGTTAGCTATGAGATAATCTGGTTTCCTCAGATCATGCCATAGCTGACAAGCTTTGTGGACTGGACACTTGGATATGTTTGGTTGCAAATCCTTTTTCTCTGTAAGATATCTCTTTCTCTCATTTGTTCACATATTGTCTGGTTTTGTAATCATTAAGACAGACCCATATAAGTCTGTCATATGATCAAAGAAGACAAGTCTTGTGGTTTTTGGTTCCAGTTGGACTATGCATGTGTATTGGTCACATACAGTGCTGCCTCATCTAAAACCAACTGTCCCCATCTGGTGGAATGGAAGACAGAAGGTCTGGAGCTTGGACCATGGGCCTTAGCTTCATTGTTCTTTAATAAGAGCACTGGTGGTACTGTAGGCTTGTGGTTTCTCATCTATTTTCTCATTATATCATTAATGGCTGATTCATTCATTCATAGCTTGATGAACTTCTTGTTTTCTCTTGTGGTTCATCCTGTTTCTCTTACTCTCAGTCTCTATAAATACTGTCTCTCTTTCTTGTGTTTTATTCAATAATTTTTATCATTCAATCATTTTACTATTCACTATCATTAGCATTGTTATTCCCTAGAATTACTAGCCTTGAGAATCTGCCATTGTTTACCTCTAGCTTTGAATCCCAATTCCTTGTTAAGAGCCTCTTAGACATCAAATTTCTCTCTCTAGTCATCAACACTGCCAAGAAAATTGCATCACATAGAGGCATGCTACATCACATAGCAGGCCAAGATGCAATGCAATAGGTCTATTTTCCAAGGTAGGGACCTTGAAAAATGGTCCATAGTATCACATGAAGACATGCTGTGTTACATAGCAAGCTTCCATGCGATGAAAATATGTTGGCAGTGCAGTATGCAAGGTTTCCATGAAGGCAACCTGCCACAGTATGCAGGTTATGTCAGCTGAAACCTCACATTTTCTCTGCAAGATATTCTTGCAAGAAAGCATGCAAGGCAAATATGCTAGCAGTGCATGATCCACTGTGCCTATCTGGGAGGCCCTCAACATCAAGGGCTCCCTCAATGAGCACTGTGATCCATAATACTAGAGTCTTAACAGAAATCATAAATGGTTCACTCTCAGCTGCCAGAAGCCTCCTGAAGTTGCCATTCAAGCTGGAGCAGAGTTGGGTGAGGGTTAAGGCATATATGTTGGCACACCCCACCTTTTGTCATCCACATCAAGATAGTAGTCTATCATATAACCAGCAGAACACTCCAACTTCCAATGAGATCACCTCACATCCCAAGATCTAAAACTTTCTAGAATACATTGTTCAGGCTGGTTTCTGGACAAAAAACTGGCGCATAGCAGGGCTTGCTCCAGCCACATTCAATGGACCAGTTGTGCATGAGTTGCCATCAGGATTTGTGATTGGAAAAGGTCACCTGAGATGCCCTTTCTTCACCTGGATATTTTGCGATCTTTGACTGCGCAGTGTGACTTTCTAGCTGACAGTACAGTAAGTCAGGTTCATCTAAGAAACCTCTTGGTACGTATGATAGGATCCGAAGCTCTGCAGATCCATTGGCCCCTATCATTAAGCTCCTCCACCCCATTCCCTCGAAAGCTAGTTGTCGAGGTCGCTATCCTCCAGCTGTTCCTTACTGAGGCCCATCTGAAATTTACAGTACTCGCTTAAGCATCGACAACTCCAATTATCTCTCTGTGCCATTTATTTCTTCGATACAGTAACATGCTTCACACCGACCGAGCAGTCGATATCCTCGGTTTGTAAACGAATCACCACATCCTTTCAGCTTTGCCAACTTCCTGCTAACATTGCATGTCCTCATTTCAGTTTATGGGGCGACGGGGTTCACCGGTAAACTTGTCTGTGCTCACCTCAAAGCTCGATACCTTGACAGTCCTTTGCCAGAAGACAGTATCACGATGGCAATCGGAGGGCGCTCAAAGGAGAAGCTTGAGAAAGTCAAAGCCGAACTTGGCTTACCGTCGACAGTGCAGATCTTCGTGGTCGATTCCTCGGATGCTGGCGGCCTACGTGATGTTTGCCAACAAACCAAAGCAGTGATTACCCTTGTGAGTCCACTCTCGCCGATCAAGCAATCGATGTATGCTGGAAGTCAAACAGATCACTGGCTATGTTTCTAGGTAGGGCCATACGCATTGCATGGTGATGCCCTCATCTCGGCGTGCGCCGAGAATGGAACCCACTACTTCGATCTGACCGGCGAGACCCTTTGGGCCTCTCGTCAAATATCTAAATTATCAGACAAGGCCAAAGAGTCAAAAGCTATTATCATCTCAAGCTGCGGATTCGACTCGGTCCCGAGCGATTTGAGTACCATGATAGCTGCTCGCGAGCTTAAACAGATTACCGGGAACGATTCAAGCCTTGGTCGAGTAACCTCAGGGTTCCAAGCACAAGGAGGTGTCAGCGGAGGCACGGTTGCAAGCATGTTGAACATGTATGACGAGGGTATTGTTGCTCTACGAAGGGTGATGTCGTGCTACCTCCTGAGTCCAAGTCAGTTCGCGCTCGCATTTTTCTTAGTGGTCAATGAAACTGCGTGACACCCTCGCTGACCGATGACTCAACACACAGTCAAGGGTCCACAGGAATGGACCGGAGAGTGGATCACCCGTGAGCAGTCACTCACAGGTGGTTTCTTCGTCATGGTGAGAAGCTTTTTATAAATTTATGGGACCGGACCTTCAGTTGAATAAGCCTCTTTCAGGCTCCACACAACGGGGCGATCGTGCGCCGCTCTTGGGGTCTTCTTGAATCCTCACCAGAGATTGTACCCCAAAAAGCTCGATACGGCCCTAAGTTCACATACGACGAGTACATGATCACGAAAGGCCCCGTCACCGCCTTTTTATTGACTCTGACGTTCAGAATCTTGGGGGTCGTTCTTCTCCTTCCCCAATTGAGACAATTGGTTAAACGCTATGGACCTCAAAGTGGCGATGGGCCTTCCAAAAAGTTAGTTCCGCATGAGTTTTCTGCCAAGAATGGGAATTAATTTGACTCCTTGCTTGTTGAGCATAGGACGAGAGACTCCGGGTGGTTCAAACTGATTTCTACTGCTCATTCAGCTGAAGATGACGTGCAGGTTCGCGTCACGATGCGCGGCACCAAGGACCCCGTCAGTGCCGTTTCTTTTGACGTCAAAATGTTTCTTCTTGCTTGGGCTGACCTGAGTATGATTGATCAACTTGTCAATCAATAGGGCTACGGATGGACTTCTGTGTGTATCGCAGAATGTGCTGTTACTGTCATCAAGTCTCACGATCAGTTACCTCCGCTTGCAAGATATGGTGGCTTCCTCACGCCAGGTGTGTTGATCGAGCGCTGACTTCGCGAAGTGGCTATTAACAATGCTTTCACAATCCTTTGGGTAATTTGAAATAGCAACCGGTCTCGGTGACGCTCTTTGCCGCCGCCTTGAGTCCGCAAAAATGATCAAAATTGACACAGAGGTGCTAAAGAATGAGAAGAAAAAACAAAATTGAAGTCAAATTAGGTACAATTCTATCCTGTCAAAAACACGACAAGAGGAAAAAAATGGTGGGTTGAGAAAGAGCGGAATGCATCAAGCAATCAAGTTTGACCATTTTGTAACAAACCTTGATTGTCTTGTACTATTTATCAGTCATGTTGTAATCGAAAGAAGTCTCCCAGTTTATATCAATTTATGTGTGTATCGCTTAGCACTTCAAAATACTTTGACTCCAAAACACCTTTTGATATTTTCATTTTGCCTAGTTGTACTACTTTGCTGCAAGAATTTGTATCGTTCTAAAGAACTGTATGTGTTGTCTTTCATAATTTAAACTCTCCTCAACCAGAAAAGAAGCTGTGTCTGTGGCAGCAATGGACTTTATGCAATTTTGTCAAATACTGACCCACAGATGGACACATTGATTGTGACAAAGGCCAGAGATTCATGATATGCAGCAGATTCTCAAATACCTTTTTCAAGGGAATACCACCCAACCAGAGCTCACTTCCTTCATGGCTATTGAGAAGAAGTATTTATTACTATGAACCCATAAAAGCAGATTGTGTATACAATTTCAGTATTATGTAATAGAGGCCTACCCTGGCCTAACTATGACGCATAAGGGGACTGAGCCTTCCTATCTCATTTGAAACATTTTCCACATATGAAACTTGATGGTAGTAATGAATCTTTGTGATGGTTACACTGGATGCAAAAAAACTGTTTTTACCATGGGGATTCAAGCAAAATCAGAGGCTCAAAAATATTAAAAATGTTAAAAAGATACCATCTTTGATCAATTTTCTGTGTAGTAATCTAGAGCTACAATACAAAAAAAAAACTCGGAAAAAACGCAGGCCAAGATTTCAAAAGGTTGGAAAGTTGTTGATAATTTTTTTTTGGGGGGGGGGGGGGAAGTTTTGACAACTCCAAGACAACTTTCTGTTAGATAAAGGCATGACTTCATTACATAGGTGTTTTATGGACTTATTAAATGTGTGTCATTAAAATGAACATTATCTTTCCAAATGGGGTTCGAAAAATCTGAAAAAATTCAGGCATCAAAAAGGACAGCTATTGTATACACCAAAACAAATTCCAGCAGTTTTAGAGCGGATTCAAGGTCTTTTCATGCGGACTTTAGGAGAACTGTTGTAGAATGTTTATATTTTTTGCCTTTGATTCTACTTCAATCCCCATGGCAAAACACTTTTCTCAGTGTTACAACGAATTGCCAATCACACATTTTGACACATGAAGATTGATTTATCTATAAAAGTCGTACCGTACACTTAACCAGAATACATTTGTTAGCATGAGAATTGATTGACTCCTCAGACAGAAAGCTAATTTATGATAATGACAGCCTTGAAGTCAAGTTTAGAATACCAATGATGCTTCATTCAAGCAGTCGCCAATAGACTGCAGTAGTGCCCCTGATTGTGAATCAGAAATCTGCTAGTCAATATCAAGTGTCAAAATTCAAGTGCAAGAACTAGGACACACCAGCCTGCTGTCACAGTTTCTTCGGCTTGCCTCTTTGCGATCTTCTTTGAAGGAGTCAACTGTAATCGATGGTGGGGCATCGGTGAGATGGTACCACTGCTGACAACTTCTCCAGCTTCTTTCGCGGGGTTGTCTTTGTTTAGCTTGGGTAAGGGCGAGATATGTTGAGGAATGGCCACATTGGCCCTTTTCTGATTTCCAAGCTGGCAATCGGCGTTTTGTCCCCTGCTCGGAAAACGATTAGGTACAGAGGTATCACTCGCAGATTGGTTTTGAAATGCATTCACAGATATATACCATAATCGACATAGCTTACCAAAGGAAAACATCACGACCAAAGCTTTTTCCGTCACAAGAGACTGCATTGTCCAAAACAGCTGCAACATGTGTCTTCCCCACTGATATGTTGCGTATGCCGATCGGAAATATTGTCTGCGCCTTTTCGGACCCTGCAGCACCGGCCTCGTCATTTGATGTTGGGACTAGTAAATGGAAAAAAAAAATGTAGGCTTGCGCTTACATTCAATTAATCCACTGATGGTTTTGACTTTGACAGGACTCGCTTGATGGGTCCACTGTCCGTTCCCGGCTCCTCCGTATTGTCCATGTCCGGCTGCCAAAACTTCGACTGTCTTCCTGCTGTTTTTGGTATCTTGCTTTTCGACTATCAAGTAGCTTGTATCTCCACCGGCGGCGAGACCGATGCAGGTGGTCGAATAGTCTCGAGAACGCGGTAGATCGACTTCCGTTGGAGCCGGAAGAGCAGGAAAAAGCAGACTGGTCCCAGCACCAAGTTGCCCAAACTCATTCGCGCCAAAAGCAAGCACGTCGCCAGTGGATGTGAGGACAAGTGAGTGACGAGAGCCGCAAACCGCTTGGACTGCGGTCAGCTGGCGAAGGGCTGGTACCTCGTGCAGAGTTGTGCTGAATTGAACGTCTGTTTCGGGTACCACGTCGACGGCAATGTCTCTTGCTTCACCAATAACGGACTTAGTAGTACCCTCATTATTAGAGTTATTTTCTATTGGTGAAGTCGTATCTGAGAGCCAGGACAGTTGAGGTGGTAACCGCTTTGTCAGCTTATCTTTGCTCTCGCTCTCTTCGTTGCTCATCGCCAGCGGATTGAAAGGGATGGTGGATGGTCCGGAAAGGGTGTTAAGTTTCACTAGCTTCACTCCTAACTGCCCGTGATTATTTGCTTGAAAATCCACTGGGGAAGCGAACGTTCTTCCTTTCGACGTAATTGCTAGCAGGTGATGATCGCCAGCAGAAATCGAGGTGAATTTTTCTCGCCAGGCTAATGGCTTTGCTGAAGGGTCGACATTCAGGCATGCTGACGAAGAATTGGCATGGCCCGAGCCGCCTAGCCACTTAGGCCACCAGTCAGACGTAGCGGAAGACTGAAATTCTCCAGTCAAGCCTTGGTTCGCATTGCCCATCTCCACCCCAGCGGGCAAGACGTAAATCTTCCCCGATCGAGCCAGCGCATACACTTTGTTGCGTGTACAGCATATTTGTTTTATATCGCAATTTCCTAGAGTTTTGTGAGGTCGACCGTCTTCCGAGATAGGGATGTTGGAGCCCCACAGGTAAAGATCTCCTCGCGCATCGACCGCCACTGAATGAAAATGCCGAAATAAAGAAATCAGTGCGAGCTTGCGCCACAAGGCCAGGGAATCAACTGTGGGCGGTCACCGATGGCTTCATTTACCCGCGTATTTTTCGTGCAAGACCAAGTCACGAAGCGCTTCCTCTCGGAAAAATGGTAGCAGTGTCGGCTTCTTTACAACTTCGGCGCCTGAACCTGGAGCTACGATACCATTACTGTGAGAGACAACGGGTTAAGCGTCGCCGAAGCGCAAAAAAACATATCGAAAGGATTGACCGTTTGGAGAAGGCCTATAAGTACCTACCGATTAGATCCCCACAGGAATACGCCATCCTCGATGATGTCATCATGATGGGACTTTGAGGAAGGCGATACTGTTATCGTCCCAGGATTAGTATTGGATCGAAGCCCTTGAATTTCCTGGTTCTCGATTTTGGGTGAGCCGGTCAGGTTGAGCCAATACAATACAACTGCGCCTGAGCCTGTAGCCAATACGATTTGGGGCAAGCGAGCTCGCCTTGGGGCTGTTTCGGGGGCAGTCAAGTGCGACAATGGACGGGAACGCCGGAAGGCACCAGAGCGTTGGAGAAGGATCGGGCGGTTGACGAGCGCAGGGCGAATGGGAACCAGCCGTGGGATGGTGCAAGGCTTGCAAACCATGCTGAAACCAACTCTTCGGGTCCACCGTCCAGATGGATGGTCAGACTTGGACTTGGCTCAGTCTTGAGGCGCGATGGTCAAGAAATCAGTCCAGGATATCCCTTTCACGGCAACGCCAGCTGTGAAACCTCAAGAGCGTTGTGCTGCGGCTGTGCTGGGTCGAACACATAAATTGTGAGCTGGGAACGTCTGAGCGACCAGCAGACAATCGGAAATTTCTTACGACCAAACCCTCGCATCATGGCTGAGTCTTTGACCGCATCCCTTGCTGCAACCTCGCTCAGCTCACCCTCCCCGGTCTATGTGGATGAGGCTAAAGGATCTGATAAGACGGGGAACGGCTCCGAGTCATCTCCCTACCAATCCATCCTTGGCGCTTATCTCGCACACAATTCTATCGATGTGACTTGTTTGGTCTTCAAGAACTCAGAATCTCCAGATCAGCCGGGCTCATTTCAACCAGCTACCTCAACTGCCATCAAACGAGCCAAGAAGGGATTCGAGCTACACCAGAAGAAACAGTCGAAGGCCAGTAAAGCTGAGGAGGCGCTTAAGGATCGCGAAACGTCCATCAATCAAGACGATGCAACGAAACTTGAAGACTCTCGCAAGATATTATTGCAGGAGACTGAGGGTGTGGCCAAGCGCATCAAGATTCATCAAGCTACCGCCACTCGAGACGTCAAAGTTAGGGTTTTTGGATGGGTTCATCGACTCAGGCAACAGAAAGGCCTTATCTTCGTGGTGCTTCGTGACGGGACTGGGTTTTTACAATGCGTCCTCACCGGCAAATTGGTAAGGAATGTCTCCCCTTCTTACTCAGCAAACCGGCTTCCTGATGTATATCTCATCAGGCTCAAACCTACGATGCTCTGACTCTGACACTCGAATCTACGGTTCAACTTACCGGCAAAATTGTTGCCCTTCCTGAAGGCAAAAGTGCTCCAGATGGACACGAGCTGCAAGCTGATTGGTGGTCCGTTGTCGGCAAAGCTCCAGGAGATTCTGATTCCTTCACTAATCAGATCTCAGAAGAGTCTGGCCCTGATACCCTAGCTGATCGGCGTCATCTAGTCCTACGTGGTGAAACTGCATCGACAGTGCTCAAGGTCCGATCCGCCTTGTTGGACGCATTCCGACAATCGTATGCCAAACAGACAATCATTGAGGTCACTCCGCCATGTATGGTGCAAACGCAAGTGGAAGTGAGTTATCAAGCTACACGTATAGTTTGACCCTCAATTCTGACTACTGTCTCTGATCGGTACAGGGTGGATCAACACTATTCGCCTTCGATTATTATGGCGAGAAGGCATATTTGACCCAGAGCTCTCAGCTGTACCTCGAAACTTGCTTACCCAGCTTGGGGGACTGCTTCTGTATCCAAGAGAGTTTCCGTGCCGAAAAAAGTCGCGTGGGTTCTTATCAATATATCAGACTACATCACATGTTTCATTGATACTATCATCTTCGCATGCAGACCCGAAGACATCTCAGTGAATACACCCACCTCGAAGCGGAGCTCGGCTTTTTGACCTTTGAAGAGCTCCTTAGCCATATCGAGGAATTAGTGAGCTGCCGCTGGTACTGGTACTATCATCGGACACCGCATGGCTAAATCTATGTCTGTAGATCTGTTCCACATTAGACATCCTCCTGGCCAACCCGAAAGTGAAGGCCTTGATTGAGTCCCTCAACCCCGAATTTAAATATCCGGCCCGACCGTTCAAGAGAATGGACTACAAGGAGGCGATTGCGTGGCTCAACGAACGTGGGATCAACAAAGCTGAAGAGGATGGAGGAGGCCCGTTCACGATCGCCGATGATATCCCCGAAGCGCCCGAGAGATTGATGACTGATACCTTCAACGTTCCAATCTTCTTGATCAACTTCCCGAAGGAGATCAAAGCCTTTTACATGAAGCGCATTCCCGGGAACGAAAACTTCACGGAGAGTGTCGATGTGTTGATGCCGGGCGTAGGTGAGATCGTTGGAGGCTCCATGAGGATGACAGGCTATGATGAACTACTTGAGGCATACCGCGGCGCGGGCATCCCTGCTGAACCCTATTACTGGTAAGCGGTGGTTTGGTCCCATCAACTGTACAAGCTTTGATCCTTCATTTGCTCCATTTAGGTACACTGATCAGCGCAAGTACGGCACCTGTGAACACGGTGGATACGGACTTGGGATCGAGGTATGCCTTATGTTCTTGGCTTAGTGTGTGACATCAGAATTCGCCCCGCTGATAATTGTTTGCACAGCGATTTCTTGCATGGCTTATCAAAAGGCCACATGTCCGAGAATGTTCGCTGTATCCCAGGTATGTCTCGGCCCTGACGGTTTGTGTCATGGTTCATCATGGATCTGACGTATGGCCATCTCTCAGATACACCTCTCGTTGCACACCTTGAGCCGAAATTGCTGTAAATCAATACACACAATGAATGACCGATAGAGATGTTGTTTGAATGGTGATCCCCGGCCTTTTTAGTGTCAAGATCTCATTGACTGTTGGACTCTGACTTGGATATCAGCCACGTCACATTGTTGCTCAGATACTAATAAATTTAACCTCAATTTAAATTCCCCATGCTCTAAATAAAATTGGCAGCGAAGGTGGTGAGCAAACCCTTTTCCGGATGTTTAAGTGCAGCCATTTCTCAACCCTTGTGGGTGCCAAGCACGCGGCTGGTATGCTAGGACTCACAGCATTCTCTGCATGGCCTGCTGAAAAAATTCCCCCCCCCCCCCCCCAAAAAAAAAAAAAAGATAAACACCCAAAAACAAGGATATGCTCATTTCTCGCAGTTTTTACTTACATGATTGAAAAATTACACATACGGTTGCAATCACTGCAGCTGGACCACACTCTCTCCACAAAAACAAAACCCAAACTGGCCCGGATTAGGACAGGTTCACAATCTGTCAAGTTGGGCCAGTAAACACATCTATAAGGCCTGGGAAGGGTGCCTGTTTGGAAAAAATCCCAATTGGCTCGATTGGATGAGCCAAAAAAAAATTCGGCCCTGAAATCTGTAAATATGGCTGTTACAGGTGTACATAAGGTACTTGAGCCACTTATGTAATTACTCAAGGTAAGCAGCCTTCAGAAAGAAGGTAAAGGCCACAAAAATCCGGACGAAACTCCAAGACGCCAACGCCATCCGTTGGACGACCCCGCGGTTTTCCCTCTATTGGCAGATTTTATACTGGCAACAGGACGATTTGATCACTTACGCTCGTATTTGCCTGATCCAGAACCTGACCCGATAGGGTAGTTGTAAAAATTACAGCTGTCTCAAAAATAAATGTCCCTACCTTGGACTTTGAATTTTTTTTTTTTTCATATCCGCAAGCAATAAGTTCTGCCCAATCAGACCGGAATCTCAAATTAGTGTAATTGAGGTAAGTTCAAGCCTCGACGCAGTCAACCATATCGACATCCACCACTACTTCACCTCAACACTCCCAACCCAACAATCTTCAGACAAAACACAATGTTGCCCAACCGCCATTCAAGGAACTCAAAAGGCGAGAATCACCAAGCAAGGTTTAAGATTGATCCCTTATGCCCTTGCTGATCACTTGGAAGTGAAGGTCAACATTATGTGTGCATTCTTCTTTTGGGTAGATTGATCAATTTCTCACTAACTTTCTTAAAAACACTTAATTCATGAATGACAAGTACACCCACTTTGCAAGTCTTTACTCAGACAAATCCAACCGGTTTCACGGCTGAATAATTGAGTGGGACTTCAGTGACTTTTGCAAGTTATGTGAGTTCATCAGACCTTGTATCTCAACCCCAGAATGCAATGGTACATTACAATCAACCTCACCCAGTCATGTCACTTGGCAATTGGTCTTGGTTGGTTGAAGTGAGCCATTGTGGTGGCAATGTGGCTATCAAAGATCAGATCCAATTTCAGAACCATGGTGCAGCATAAGTGACCTCCTTCTTGCTCTCACTGAGCCCTTCCAAATATATCACTGCATGTTTTTTTATGACTTCATATCATCTTCTCAGACTTAGGAGTTCCTTCTTGAGGTTCATTCACCAAAGCACTATCCAGGCTTGAAGTCCCAGTGCCACTGCACACATCTTGACTGGTCTCACACTTGAGTCACCAGTTATAACCTTGAAGCTGGAAGAATATTAAAACAAATTTCAAAAGGTGAATACATACTCAAAGTTCCATTCTTTACTAACATTCATGATGTACCATTCAATGTTGCAACTTTAAGGGTCAGATTTCCATGTGGTTTATAAATAGCAATGTTGTTTCCTTCTTCTTTTTTTTTCTAGTATTGCAGCATTTCTGAAAATAAATTCTTTATTTGACAAGACCACACTCACTGCTCAGACCAAGCAATAGGAAAGTGGAACCTTGTTCAAAACTTAAAAAAATGAGACATAGAAAGAGCCAGTGATGATACACCATTGGCAAAGTGAGTCAGGGAAAGCTTCAAAAAACAAAGACACATAAAAAAAAAAGAACAAAGGATGACTTAGAGAGACAAAAAAAGCAGAACAACTAAAGAAAAAAA
>MU167210.1:763689-773943 GCA_015951145.1 Cronartium quercuum f. sp. fusiforme G11
CGATGGAATTACTATCGGTATCTAATGCTCCGACACCATATTGCAGTGTAATTCCATCGCACCTAATCCTACTGACACTGCATCGCATATCTCGGGGTGATAGAACATCGGATAGGCCCATCCGATACAAATATCTTGGCAGTGAGGCATTTAGAACCCGAAATCTTCACTTCAATGCTGGACAAAAAATTGGTTACAGACACGCTAGTTTGGCAACAGGGCCTTACCACCTGGCTTCGAGGACCGAATTCCACTTTAGTACAGCTCATCTACAACTTTGATTTGAAAGCGGCAGTAGATTATTTACAAGAACCATGGATATTTTATGCCAGCCAACAAAAAAGCGTAGGGCGAACAAAAGTAGAAATAAACCCCAGATTCTTAGTGAACGTGACAGCGATGACGCTCTGAATGGCCTATCGAGTGATGGTAAAAGGCTGGTAAATGTCCCGAGTTCAAGGTTACACGCGATGATTGAGATAGTATCAGCTTCAGATCCGTGGTTCAAACATTTGAGTGTTAGGAAACACTATTTACACGGTGACTATCACTTCTCGCAAGAGCTATCCTCGCACACTGTGATTGAAAGGTTGTGACGTTGTCAGTATGGCTGACATCGTCAAAGTAGTCTATTGTGAAGACGGGGAGGGCTCACCGGCACTCGCTGCGCCATCGGGTCCAGCTTCTCGAACCACGATACCGCCGCATACGGTCGACTTGCTGGGTTCGAAGCCCACTAAGAACGCAGAATACCAAACTTATCGATTACATTTCCGAACAAGCAATATCAAAAGTTGTAGCAACCTACCGTACTGGACCGGACTACCCCCAATATAACCATAGAAATAGTTGAATTCCTTGTTGATCCTCGGGTTATCTTGACCATCATAACAATCAGTAAGAGTCACGCCTAAAAAGGAGCTAAAGTAAGTCGGATTGAACGAGCTACACAAGATGATAATCGTGAAAGGGCCATACGTGAGCAAGAGCTGCAGTTTTGCCCCTTATCACTACTGCTATCTTTGCAAACTATCCGAGGAAGCCAAAGCAATAGTAACCTCAGTCTTTCTGGAACCATTCACAATACAAGGATGTAACCTACGCGTGTAACCTGGCTTTTTAAAGAGTGTCATATCGGTCATCGAAGCTTTACATGTACGCGCCGCCGCAGGCTGGGTCGACCACAAGAGACAATTAATGAGTAGAAAGACACTGGCAAAGGCACGCAATGGGGAATGCATGTTCGCTTGGTTGTACTATGAAAAGTTGAACAGGCACCGTAGGTCAAAAAGACAGAAGTGAGCTGTTTTGTAGTAGTAGCTGGCGTTGCTGCGATGGGTTGATTGAGTAGGACGTCGAGGAAACAACTTAAGATCTCACTGGAGGGAAAAAAGGAGAAGATGCTGTCCAGACCTCAAATGTTGAAAGGCCCTACCTTCATATAGGGCTCGCACGCTCTCATGCCGTCATCGAAGTGAGCCATGGGAGACTTAGAGCTGCAATGAACAGCCCATCATGGATGGGTGTGAGTCCCCCTTTCGTGAGGTGCCAACATTTAATAGTTGAATTGTCTGAGGCCTCTCGGACTACATGGTAAAAAAGCCCCACGATCTCTAGATCTACTCCCTAAAAGACCAGGAGAAGCATAGCAACCATAAGTTCTGGTAACATGACAACAAACGTAGATAATGTAGATATACGTAGGATGTAGATAAGAGCAAAAAGATGGGTTGTATTAGGGGGGTTCAAGTACGGAACTTTCGAGCCGTCGTAAAATGTGATTCGAGCAGTCATAAAAAGTTTTTGTACTGAAGTTTTTTTGCTCGGTTTTTAGGTGAGCGGCCAGATCGCTCTGCTCGTCCACACGGGCCCCGCTGCTCGCACCTTCGTCATGTCTGGACTTGGTTCCGTATCCACAGGTGGGATGCCCTGATTCAGATGCACCTTCACGGCATCGACAGAGCCTTCAAGCCAACATTATAGGGGCCTATGTCAATCAGGCACCGCTCACTTTCTGCTTGTTTCCGTCTTAGGTTGTGCTCGAAAACCAAACGAGTGACCTTAAAAGGTGGCTCGTTTTGTTGTAAAATTTACGTTAATTTTACGGAATCGAGCAAAGATTAAAAGACATTCGGGTATCCCAAAACGTCAACTTGAACCCCCCCCCCCCTATTGATGTCTTATGTGTCTTTATTCTCTACGTTTGTTTTAAGGTGTATGAACCTTGCTATCGTCTCGATAAATTGTGCTAAGTAAGCGTATGTCTTCGGATTGTCCAATATTGGTATTGCTGAGTTGAGGTTGACCTTTATTTTCTCCTTTCGTATTGCTTTTCTGATTTCTCACCGCGAGTGATGGGGGTTGTGATTCTGATGAAGGTACGGTAGGTGTATGTGTGATTGAATTGGACTGTACTGTACTTTCCAGTCGAGATGTGTACGATGCGTTCGATAACAATTCAGGTTCATCGTATTCAACACATTCGAGCAGCCCAAAACGCCAACTTGAACCAACCCCCCTATTAGGGACTCTTGAGCCCGTCCAAGCTCGCTGACTTTGTACAAAGTTTAGCTGAGCCTCAACTTCCGGCCGGCCATGGTGTGGAAGAGGGTCCGACAGTCGAATCACCCGGAATATCTTTGCAGAAAAGTTCTGCAAGTCACTTCGCCACCTATTCATAATCAGACAATCGCAGGATGAAACATTTTGACGTTGATTTGGCAGCCCATCTCAGCCCGTATTCAAGCCTGCATACCCACATATGCGTTGGCTTCGGCTGAACCCCATTTCAAAGGTGCCTTTCTCAGTCACTCTACTATCCCTACTCCATTTCATACGCTTTCAACGGTTTTGGGTCCTGGTACCCCAGGAGCAGACCTTGGTCACACACAAAAAGTACATATCAAGACTAACCGATTTCTGACAGTTGCCCCCGTCTAAAATCGTCCTTGGTATCTGTCCCTTCACGAAAACGTCACCTCGCCGCCGGTTCGTATTGGAAACATGCCCGACACTCTCCATGTGACCAGATGGTGGTCTGCCCAGCCGGATGTAACCGGCTATTGGGGTCCATCGTGAGTGTGATTGGACAGCAAATGTTTAGCTCTCGTGTACATAGTACATAGCCTTCAGGCTGTCGACAGTATGGAAATCTGATGTGAATTCACCTTCTTGTGTAGAACATCTTCCATCGACTGGTGGTCAGTTACTCAAATTCGCTTCGCTGCGAACCGCCAGCTTCTCATTCAGCTTTTGTTCTAGTGAAGCCAATTACGCCATTTCACGCTTCATCGCCGAATTCACCAACACCGTTTCCAACCTCTTTTTTGGTATGAATTTCCGCGACCATCCCTCTCTCTCTCTCTTTTTTTATTTAGCATACTTATATGGCCTTGATTTTAGTTACGTTAGCTTTGTAGTGCGTTATTAGACCCGCCTCGTATTTTCTTCTCGATGCTGAATCTTGGTTGATGGGTTGAAATTTACTGAACATTCATTTGTTTCGAATCTGATATCAGCGGTGTTAAAAAATGTAGAGACGAAGCTCTGCCTTTTTCTCTTGCGCTCTGTCAAATTGGTGCCCTTCTAGTAGGAATCGGTAGTTCTGCGTGCGCATGTTTTTATTTGATAAAGTTTTGACTATTTCTTAACTCGTACCTACGTGATCGGAATTCTGACTTGAGTGGTATACTTTGTCACTCTGGCTTTTTTTTTTCTTTCTTTCTTTCTGTGTGGGGTGACATACATGCAGTTTCCATGCGACGCTGAAGTACGATTGGCAACTCGCTGATGAGCTTCCGATGATTTACACCTCGAGCTTCATTGCATATGTGGCGTTCGACACTTGTCGCGCTGGTACACCGCGCCCCTGGTTCATCAAGCTCTTGCCCTTTTTTCTTTTCTTTTACGACATGTTCGTCACCATTGTGTATCTACGACACCCGAATCCCGTCTTTCATCAGCTGGCTTATGCTTTTCTCCAAATGTAAAGTTCTTTTTTTTTTTTTTCATCATTCTCAAATGGCAACTCAAGTCAAATGATTTTAACCGATCATGATATGATCTTGATCATCCAATTTTTTATCTCTTACCTCAGTTCATTCACCATCGTAATGTATTTTACGCTCCGGGACGGTCTCTACACAACACCTCAAGAAAAGAGAAATAGAGCTGATGTGATACAATGTGTAGTTAGGGGAAGCACAATCTTCTTGGGCGGCTTTTTGATCTGGAATATTGATAACATGTAAGTTAAATTTTCATGTTCTTTAACAGTTTATTGTGCGGTGAATTTACATCATTCACAAGTTTGTCAAACTAAATCCCGATCACGTCGTTCATTTTCCAGTTTCTGTGATCAAATATCACAGATCAAACAGGCCATCGGTACACCTCTTTCATTCATCCTTGAGGGGCATGCATGGTGGCATTTGGCTACCGGAACTGGAGCTTATCTGGTAAGTTGAGATCTGTTGTTGAAGGGGAGCAGGCTTACAAATCATTAATTTATCACTGAATATCCCAATCCCTCATGATCAACCTTTCACAGATCATTGTTGGTGTCCAGCTACTCTCCTGTACATTGAGGGAAGGTGCTGAAGGATTTGAGTTGAAGATGGGATGGGGCGGTATTTGTCCATATGTTTCTAGAGTTCGGTCAAGTGACAAATCTAAGAAGCGCATTTCTTGAAAATACTTTTTGTCTATCTGGTCAGCGCTTGAAAAATTGAAACTCCTGTGTTGGAATAAACATATACAATGCCCCTCGTAACCAAATTCAGATTTGAACTTGACCTCTTCTGTAAGGTTAGAACAGGAAGCACTGTGTCTGTAGCTCACGCCAGCCACGTTGGGGGCACTCTAATCACTCGCATCTAGGGTCAGATTTGGTTTTTCCCCCCCAAAAAAGAGCTCAAACTGATGTTTAGCCTAAGGATGGCCTGCACATGTGGCACTCTCCCTCAACATCTCTCTCTTATCAAACACGTCTGTTTCCCTCATCCTATGGCTTACCCCTCACCCCATATGAGGATGATTTGAGGCTGTGTGAGATTGGCAGTGAAGGAGTTGAGTAAAAACATGAGGCTGATTTTACTTACTTCCTTGTGCTAACCTCTTGGTTTTCTTTTCATGTCCTGAGATCTCTACGAGGGACACTTTTGCAACAGAAATGTAAAAGCTCGGAGAGCCCCTGACAGTGGTGACATGAAGAACTATGGACACTGTAAAGAAAGGCCAAGCTGTGATTTTCCTTCAAAGTTATTTTTTTTTTTTTTTTTTGTGGCCCTAGAGGAATGCTAACATAATGAATATGGTTGGTCTCAAGAGTTTTTGACAAAAAAAAAAGATATTGGAGCATCATATGTGTTAGAGATCAGGTTGTTTCAACACTTTCTAATCAGGTTCACTACACTACACTACACTTGACTGTGACCCAAATCAAGTGAAAAAGATAAAAAACTTGGTACCAAAGTAGCATTACCCTTGGGATTTGCCTTGAACAGAGGAATCCTTCTTGGATGAGACCTTGGGAGATCTGTCCAAAGGAATTCACTTGAATGTTTTCATCAGAACAGAAAAAAAAAAAAAAAAAAAAAAAAACCCTTTGGATAGGGCGAACTTGGTCAGAGGTGTCAAGGCTTTTCAATTTTTCAAAGGGCACCTTGAATCTCCTTGCATGTAAGCCAAAACTAGATAGCATTAAGAAGTGATAAAGAATGACCCTGAGTTAAGTTAGGGACAAATTGTTCGAATGAGTTGAGAACTTGAACAACAATCTGTGATAGAAGAGTGGAATATGAATCCAACACCAACCTGTAAGTTTTCTCAAACAGAGTGGGCTAAAAAATCAAAATGGAGCTTGGATACCTAACTTGTTTCTAACGCACTCCAGCAAGTTCATTTCTTATCAGTGATAATCAACATAGCAAAAAGTTTTCAAAATCAGATCATTGTGAAACATTATTAGCAGTCAAAAAAGAACAGGGTGATTTGGGTCAAGAAAAATCTACGATGAGAGTTGTATAGAGAACTTATCCAATACACAAGTCATACGGCGACAAATTGTGAAAGGTTCTTGCTGGGTTATGTTCTCCTGACACTACAAACCATCGTCTAGAATAGTGATTGGTTTATTCTCCTTAGAAACTTTCACTTGAAACTCTGAGCATCGATCTGGGACCTCACTTGTGGGTTATAAGATTCGAATGAATAAATACTTGTACATACTTGTGTAAGACGCGTATGGATTCTGGCAGGTATGAACATGAATGACTCCTTGAAAGCTATACCAGGTCTTACTGTCACAAGCACCCCATCATAGAAATCGGTGAATGAATCCAGGTTAATCCCGATCTAGAGATGTGATTCGGATAACCTGGTCAATTGAGATCACAAGTTTGGGAAAGACATGTTTGAAGTATGTGATATTTGATCAATCTGACGACGATCGTATAAATCGGGACTTGTGAATGAGCTTGTTGGCCAGTGGTTGAATGTCGATGAGGTTTCGACAACTCAAGGCTCCGTGGGTGTCACTGTCAGCGTTCCGGACCCGAATGCCAGCGAAAAGTAGTGAGTGGTGACCTGCTTGAGCAAAGAAGAACTTGACAAGCCAAGAGATGGAAGTGACAGATCTCGATCAATCGAATGGGCTGGTGATATGATAGGGTGCGATGAGAATTTTTTCGCTTGATCGAGATCACCCAAAGAGATTGTTGTTAGGAAAGGAAGTTTACGATGAAGTTGAGATGAGAAGTTAATAACAATTTGGTACATACACTAAGTAACATGATCGACCGATTTGTGTGATGACCCACGTTAATTCACGGGATAGGAGACAAGGGAGTATTAAGTAGATACTTAAGTACTATGGCAGTTGATGAACAGGATGAACTGAGTTTCTATGACAATAAAACTCTATATGTACCATAACGACCTAAGTAATGACGTACCCCCTCAAATTGAAATTGTACATACACATCCGAGTTGTAGTAAGTCCGACTGACTGGTCAGAGTCGGGACTGTGACTGTGACTGTCAAAAGTAGTAAGTAAGTCAAACCAAATCAGTCAGTCAGTCAGTCAGTCAGTCAGTCAGTATAAATAAATAATCATTCACCATGTATCCTCATTTCTCCTCATCAGTTTCATCCAACAACTTCTATTCTAAATTCAATCAACACATTCCAATTCACATCATCCTCAGCCATCGCCACTAATCGGTTCCGTTGCCTGTTCTTTCTTGCTTCCTGGACGTTCAAATTCTTCTTCGGATAATACCGCAAACCTCTATCGTTTATCCTAATCAATCACATGATGTCTGACAATTTCCACGTTACCAAATGGTGGTCTGCTCAACCTGACGTGCTCGGTTATTGGGGTCCATCGTGAGCAACTTGATTTGACGTTGTATACCAACATACTGCTATCTTCTTCCTTCCTCTTCACCTTTCAACAATGCAACTGACGTCATCGGTCTTGGTTTTTCCAATTCTCAAGCACATCATCTATCGACTGGTGGTCAGTCCCACACTCATCAACATACCGCCTTTGCTCACACTCCAGCTGATAATCGAGTCGGGCTTTTCTCTTTCTAGTGAAGCAAATTATGCCGTCTCACGATTCATTGCTGAATTCACCAACACTCTCTCTAACCTGATCTTTGGTATGTGTCTATGCTTGCTTCCCGCCCTCCAAAATGTATCACTGACTTGATTCGAATTCCATTTCAGTCGCATTGGCTATCTAGTGCGTAACACGACCTGTCCTATCACCATGATTTGATCACAGGTGACTAACGTAACTCAAACACTCTGAATTGAATGATTGTTTTAGTGGCGTGAGAAAATGTCGAGACCAATCTTTACCGCTTCCCCTTGCACTCTGTCAAGTGGGAATCGCACTAGTAGGCATAGGCAGTTTTTTGTACGCAATCTATCACACACCTTACTTTTGTTTGAGAGCCTACTCCAGCTATCTCTTTGGAAACTCATCTCATGGCTTTCGCACTTTTTAGATTTCACGCAACGCTAAAGTATGAGTGGCAACTAGGCGATGAAATACCCATGATCTTCTCCGCAAGCTTTATCGCTTATGTAGCTTTCGACACCGGCCGATCTGGTACACCACGCTCGTGGTTTGTAAACATACTACCTTTCCTTCTCTTCTTTTATGATTTAATCGTCACCGTGGTCTATCTGCGGTATCCCAACCCAGTCTTTCATCAAGTCTCATATGCTTTCATTCAAATGTAAAACCTCCTCTTTTTGCTTTGACCTCATCTACTCACTTCTGGTCTGGCGGACCTGTGTTATTTTCAGTTGACTAATTTGTCTTCTTAACTAGTGCTTCAACTGTTCGAGTTTATCAAACGGTCCGAGACGCTCCTAATTCGACACCACAGGAACAACAACATCGATCTGATATAATGCGCCTAGAAGTTGTTGGCTCAAGTATCTTTATCACTGGTTTTCTAATTTGGAACATTGATAACCTGTACGTCCACCTTTTTTCAATCACATTCGAGTTATTTTCCATTTAATCTCATGACTTGTCTCACACTATTTCAATCTCATAGATTTTGTGATCAAATCTCGGTCCTCAAACAATCTCTTGGTATGCCTTTTTCTTTTTTACTCGAAGGACACGCATGGTGGCATCTGGCCACAGGTAGTGGTGCTTATCTAGTAAGCTCACCTACATCAAATTTTTACACATTTTGCTTTTCTTATTCATTGTTTCTTATCGCCATGTTTTAATCAAATAGATCGTAGTAGGCCTTCAATTACTCTCATGTACCTTAAAAGAAGGTGCAGAAGGGTTTGAACTCAAGACGGGATGGGGTGGACTATGTCCTTATGTGGCTCGGGTACCGTTAAGTGCGACTACAAAGAAGCGCATCTTTTGAATCCATTCGGCAGCAACCTCACCATCTCTAGATCGTCCCGCAAACCTTTTCTCATGATGAAACTGCAATCACTACTGTTTTTTAATGTGTTCCAAATATTCGTGATCGATCGTTGTGCCTTTTTTTCCTTTGCAGTGTATCGTGCCCCACCATCATTTTCAAGCTAAGCATTGCTTTATATTCTCTCTTCCTCAACTTTTTTCCTTGCATCTTTGTTTCAACAATCAAGAAAATATTGGAATGTATATATGTACATCACAAGTTTGGTCAGCGTGCTTGTCCGTGTGAAGAGATTGTACCTTTTTTTCCATTAGATATTTATTGGGCAATCCTTGATTCTATGGCCCGGAAGCTTACGCACTGTTGTTTGATAATGGGGTATGTCGTTGGATACTTTTGCAATTTGGAACTCTGGGATTCTTCCGCCCCACAACAACAATAAGGATTCATGGCTCTTCACTGGTCCAGCGGAAAAGAGGAGCAGCTGATTCATTACTGAAGACAAAGTTATGATTTTGGTTTGGAGCCTCCTTATGCCGGACAAATCACTGACCCCTGAAGCCTGGAAAGCTACCCTGATACCCTGAAGCCTGAGTAGCTTTCTATCTATACGCATCTTCTGGGGTAACACACTACTTTATGGTGTGCATCCCCTAGTAGGTCAGAGTCTTTGTGCATTGAGGCTGTGTAAATATATATATATATATATATATATTATGGTACATATGAATTTATCTCAAAAGACATTTTGACTAGGTTGATGGTACATCTATTTCATGTTGTTGAAAATTTTACAGGTATCCCTGCTAGTGATGAACTTGTTTCTTTGATTGAGCCTCGTGGTGTCTTTTCATGTTTCAGTATGAATGAGCCAGCAAGTAAGCAAGTAAGGATGATGTTTTTTTTTTTTTTTGGTTGTTGTTGTTGGGGTTCAACAGTAAGTAGCTATATCGAGATATACTAATCAAACAAGGAAAGAGGTTTCCTCTAAAGACGTTAGTTACTTACTTACTCACTCACTCAAAAAGTTTTTTTTTTTTTTAAAAAAAAAAAAAAAAAAAAAAAGCCCTATAGACAAGTAGTTCGATTGGAAACTCACGTTTGTCAGAAATTTTTCAAAGGAAGGAAGGATGTGGGGTTTCAGTGAAAAATGAGGTATACAAATACATACATACATACATACCTATCTATCTATCTATCTTTTTTTCTTAAAAAAAAAAAACGTAAATAAAAAGATTATTAAACGTCATTCTAATCTAAGGAAAGAGCCAAGACAATTTTTTTTTTTTTTTAAAAAAAAAAAAAAAGGAAATAGGCTAATAATTTCTCAATTGCTAGAGTTTAGTTA
>MU167210.1:795015-806396 GCA_015951145.1 Cronartium quercuum f. sp. fusiforme G11
GTTGGTCGACCGCAGACGGGTAGGTTGAAGGTGGTTGAAAGATGGTTCGAAGGCTCGCGAAGGGTGGCATAGATTGTTGGTAGAGTCAGGTACTGTACCGGAAATTGGTGGAAATGGTTTTCGAGTCTTTTTGGGACTCGAAAACCAGAAAGTTGTCGATTTGACTGTACGATCTCAATTTGCCACACTGGTGGAAGTCCAATACAGTACGGAGTTCAATTGTTTTTTTGTTTTTTGTTTTTTTTAGATACAGTTGGGCCTACCAAATAGTCTGTGCGTGGCATGAAGAAAATTCTTGGTGGCACTAGACCTTCTGATTCCTCTTCTACAGTTTACCCTACTTTTTTGGGGGGAACTTAATTCCAGTTCAGGAACGATGCAAGAACTCTTAAGATTTTTTTGTTTTTGTTTTTGTTTTTGTTTTTTTGATTAAACACACATCACCGGATTGAGGAACCACAAAGCTCCTCAACTCCTCAACTTCGAATGGTGTCATTAAATCTTTTTGATCGTACCAGTGCTTTGCTTCTTTACTTTGGGCACCATCTCAGACTCGGCATTTGCATACCAAATTCCCTATGATTGGCCCCTGTGTGCGTAAATGGGTTCAATGATAAGATCTTTAGCCAGGACCCCGCCGTATAGGCGGATGTGACGGGCGGTAGGGACTGATTATAGTAAATGAGACTACCCTTGTTGGCATATCTGATTAAAACTTTGCATCTCCCCTCCTTTTATTTTAAAAACTTCCGTCACTCTAGGTGTCAACGCCAATGTGATGCATCAGCTAATAGATCAACCTGCGCTATTCTTGAAAAAAGTAAAAGTGCTTTTCGCTATACCTATGAAGCAGTGAGTGTCTTTTCTAACAAAAGTATATTAGTCTTTAGAATTTATAAAAGTGTTTTGTCATTTTAGATGTTATTGTATAATCTCACGAGTCAGGTGGCCTTACTTGTTAATCCTAAGGTGGGACGAATCACCTAATTTTTGCTGCAAAAACCGCCCAAGATGCTTGATCAATATACTATGTAATTTCAATAATAATTTCATCACATGTATTTTTTTATATATTTTTTTTTTCAAATACGCAAATGCGTCCATTTTTGTGATCATGAAGTCTATTACGTGACTAAAGTCTTTTTTTTGTCCATTTTAAAACTAACCATCAAAAAAGTACACCATGTCAAATTATATTAAATTCTCCTTGAGAGAATCTAAAACATCAGCTAGATGATCAGTGAGCTCAATCAAATCTCTCTGAAATAATGAGGTATCACGTGATATCTTTTCGAGACTTGAAAGAACCTTTGATGTGATTCGTTATGTAGTTGTGATGAGCTGTGTAAAGGTGAGTGTGGGTGCGTGACAGGTCATGTGAACCTGCTGTGATAGGTTAAGCTTGTATATACACTATGTATTACAACAAGCCTTCCACGATTTGAGTGCTCTGTCTGTGATTCATCATCATCATAATATAATCTTTTGTTCTGGTCAGCCATCCACATTTTCATTTTTTGATAATTGGCTTACCGCTTACCCAATCCTCGTCGGACGATGCGGTACATTGTCATCGTCATCGTCACGTGTTCGACCTGGTTCTTGATTGGGTCATGGACGCTCAACAACGTCATCTCGACCTCTTCCGATCAGTCAGCTGGTCAAGACAACCCACCCTCACTCACCATTCAAGATGAACAAGTCACACTCAATCACCCTTCACCACCACTACAGTCCCAACATTCTGAAAACCCTTCTGACGATGCGCTCGCTAATCCGTCATCCAGGACTCGGGAACAAGACGGTCTGCTTAATCTTGGGTTGATTCATTGGATTGTTATCCCCAAGACCAACCCTTAAACTTGAACCTGATCCTTTTTTTCCGTTTTCGACGATTAGGTATCTTGTTGTATAACCGAGCTATGCGTTTACTCAACCACGTTCAATCTCATTCTACACCCTGCCCACCTCGTATTTCACTTCAGCCATCAGCCTCTTTCATCTCCCCTTCATCATACACCCCTATCCTTGACCACCTCCCCTGGCTCGATCGAGGCCCGTTCTCATACATCCTCAAACTCTTACGTCGACCACAAAAGGGCACTAACGCTCCAACCGATAAAGGATCATCTGCCGGTTCGAGATCCGATCGAAAAAAGTACAGTCTATTCAGCCTTCTGACTTTTCCACGCCGCGTGTTTGAAAAGTTTGGGCGTACATCCGAGCGCATCACCAAAGGCGGTCGAAAAAATGGCAATGCAAAAATTCTGGGCCAGCGGGAGGCTGAGGAAGCAACTTACCGCGCCGCTGAATTACTTGAACGGGCTGCCTACGAGAACGGCAATGCGGACGCTGGATTGGCGCTAGGAAATCTCTGGCTTTGGGGTGGTAATCCGCCTGGATTGATCAACCGAAATGCAACAAAGGCAATGGAAGCTTACCACTGGGTTTCCGATCTCACGGGTAATGCTACGGCACAGGCCAATCTTGCCTTCCTCTATGCCACAGGCTATGGCGGTGTGCTAGGCGAGAGCCTAGTCAACACCGGTGATCAGAGTACCGCTCTACTCTATTACACTTTTGCTGCTCTTGGCGGTGATTATGCTGCTGAGATGTCATTGGGATATCGACATTGGGCTGGTATCGCCACACAACAAAGCTGTAGTGAGGCATTGCCGTTTTACAAAAGCGCGGCTACTAAAGGTGAGCTTTCGACGCAAAACACATAACTGGGTGTGCTCGCGGCACTCACCATCAACCTTCTTACAGCCATGAAAACCTTCGACTCGGGCCCTCCCGGCGGTCGCCATATGCCACCTCTCAAAGTTCGTCTATCAGACCGAGACGGCGGTGTCTATGGCCCAGGCGCTTCCGTGGCCTCGACTGGTACCAATCGAAATCAACATTCACCTCAGCATCCAGCCACCGTACAAGAGTGGAATGACGTCTTGGAATTCTACCGTCAGTCAAGCAAGCTTTATCTTCGCCCTACCCAGCTGATCAAGGTTTTCTTTCATGTTGTAGAGTTTCACGCCGAGCGAGGCGACGCAACATTCATGTTTCGGCTCGGGAGAATTTATTACTACGGCTTCGGGACGGCCGGTGACGATATCAAGGACTTTGCGTTGTCAAACGGCCGGAACTTTCTCAAAGCGCTCATGTGGTTCAATCGGATCGCACGCACGGTCTGGCCTCGTGATCCGGAAGCTGCTACCTCTCCCAGTGGTCAATCGGTCCAGACCTCCCAGGGTCATTGGCAAACACCAGTGGTTGGAGGTTATGATCCATCAAAGGACGTGAAGCTGAAGGTAGATGAGCATCAAGCTATGGCTGCAGGTCTTGCTGCAGGGTTTCTGGGTCGGCTTTATCTGAGAGGCGAGGGTGTGCCACGTAATAATGCGAAGGCGTTCCTATGGTTCAGTCGGGGCGAAGCTCAGGTCAGTTTGCCTTACTTCACGCATTTCTTTGTTTCCTAAACTTTGGTCCTTGAAACATGAATTTTGACGCATCAATGCTTGTTTCAGGGTGATCGTGAATCTCACAACGGTTTGGGGATTATGTATCGTGACGGACTAGGCGTCCGAGAAGATCTAGAAAAGGCAGTTCAATACTTTCAAACGGCCGCTAACGCAGAGCTAGCAGACGCACATGTCAATCTAGGCAAATACTACTTGAGTAAGTTTGTTTCTCTTTCATTTACTATCTCGTTGTTTCATTTGGTTGATTATATATTTTTGCGGTTGTAGGTATTGAGGATTACGTCAGTGCAGTCTCCTACTTCGACTCGGCCATCAAATACGGTGACAGTTTCCAGTCATACTTCTACTTGGCCGAGATGAACGCCGAACAAGTCGATCGAGCGGACCTCTGTCCGATCGCGGTGGCTTTCTACAAACGTGTGGCCGAGCGTGGTGACTGGTTCCAGGAAGTGTTCTGGAAAGCGGAGAAGGCTTGGGCAGATGGCGACGAGGCCACAGCCTTGCTCGGTTACTGGATGACTGCTGAGCGCGGGTACGAGGTGGCACAAAACAATATGGCCTACATCCTAGACCGTCACAAGCGCCGAATCCAGCTCCCGATCGAGCGTTACTCTAGCAATGCCACTGACAGACTTGCGCTCACTTACTGGACCCGCTCCGCTGCACAAGACAATATAGATGCGCTGGTGAAGATGGGAGACTATTATCTACAGGGCTATGGCTCGCTCGCTGGGGTGCCGCAGCCGGAAAAGGCGGCAGCGTGCTACCAGACAGCTACCAACACGCACCTGAGCGCCATGTCGATGTGGAACCTAGGCTGGATGCACGAAAACGGGATCGGGGTGTCCCAAGACTACCATCTTGCCAAGCGTTTCTACGATCTCGCGCTCGAGACCAACTCTGAGGCCTCGCTCCCAGTATCACTCTCGCTTGCGAAACTGTATGCTCGTGCGATTTGGGGATACGTGGTTCACGGGGATACGAAATATCTTTCGATTTTCTCTTTCTCGAATGAGGATGCAGCCAAGTCTGGTTGGTGGTCGCTCCGTAAATTGCGCGAAGAGCTCACTCAGCGATGGTTCGGGATCGCGCCCCCGGCAGGGGCGAATCAAGATGGCGGTCCTCCACGGACGGCGAATGGGGACATGCCGATGTCAGACGCAGAGGCGGCAGCATTTGATGTCTCTGCCGCTCAAAGAGCGTTACAGTCAGATGATGATCCAGTTCAATGGGCTAGGAACGCACGAGAGCGAGAGCGGGAGAGAACAATGGCAGAGGAAGCGGATGATGATGATCTGTTCTTGGCAGGTGATGCTACGGACGATTTTATGGAGAGCATAGGGATCTTATTCCTCTGTCTTGGGCTCGGGTGAGTGTCTCTATATGTATGCTTCTTCTGCTATCGGGTTCATCTTCGGGGCGATACGGGGAAAGAGACTGAAAAAATTGGTTTTCCAAACACCTATTCAGCGCTTTTGTGTTTTTGCGTCAACAGCGAGAGCAAGCAAATGCGAGAGCAGAGCCTGAACGACCCAACGCAGAGGTACCAGCCCCAGCAGCGCCCAACACACCACCAGTCCCCACAGCACTCAACACACCATCAGTCCAGCCACCAGCACCACCAGCACCGGTAACAGACATCTCCGAGAGTACGGGCTCCCAGACAGCATTTACATCGAGTACTTCCGATCCACCTGAGGCCGCAACTCGGAGACGGACAACAGAGGGCGATTCGACAAACGAAAATGATACCAATAATGCCAATGCTGGAGAAGGAACGGAATGAAGAGGGAAGGCGGGAAAGATGAAGCAGGAGGGTGTGTGTGTATATATATATATATGTGTGTGTGTGTGTGACATGGTGTAACTTTAAATATATTGATGGAGGCTTTTGTTTGCTTATTTGATCATGCAGTCGTTTCGGAGTAGCTTGTCGCACCCCTTCGAAAGAAAAAAAAAGTGAACACCTCGAAACCTAAGTTTTTAAAAGATAATACCTCAGGATCGTATGCAAACTCTTGAGGATTTTTCCTTTGGGATGAAAGAGTGATGGTCTAAACCTATGGCCATTTGAACTTTGAAACCAGGTTTTGACTTTTTCACTTTTCTTTTCGGAGGGGTGCGACAGGCTACTTCAAAACGGCTGTCAGGAATCAAAAAATCATAATAAAGGGAAACAGATTGATCCCATTATACAAGAGCATACATCACAATGAAATTCCTAAATTGTTTGAATGCATTTATCCTTTGTGAATCCGTAAATAGTTGTAACTAGTCAGAAAAATGCAAATTGGATATTTTACAAAGCATCTGGTCTTAGAGCATCCGCAGCAGAGTAAGGCCCCGAGTTTTTTTCTTAATAAAGGGTGGAGGGATGGATTTACACTAGAAACTTGGTTTCCGCACTTGAATTTATCACCATTCAACCAATGAATGGGGTTCGTCAGTTAGAGGTTTTCTATGACTTATCATCTATGAATTATTTTTTCTTGATTGGGTGCTTGGATCTCCATCATCAGCATTATGGCCGATAGACCAAAGAAGAACACACATGGATGGAACTCTTCCTCTCCTAAACCTTCCTCAAAGTCCTCAAAATCAACCCATTCTGACTCAATGTCCTCTCAAGCCACAAAGACGTCTACCAATTCTAGCTCTGCCACCGGAAAGAGTTCTTGGGTCTGGAATTTCTTGATCAAGGTTGGCTCTGATCACAATGATTCCAAAAAAAAAAAAAAAAAAAAGGTTGGGAAGCCAAAACACACCTTGGGAGCCCTCAAAAGAATTAATACCAAATCAATCCAAAAGCACAAATTTGTTGATGCACCAGTTACTGCAACAAGAAGGTATCACTGAAAAGACTATTAAAGAAAAACGAGCACTTGATCTTGCAAAAATATGTGAAAGAAGGTTAAGTATATGAAGCAAGTCAATCATCTTCATAAGTCAATCTTTCTATGAAATTGATGATTATCATATTTTATTTGGGTATAGTTACTTGGACTTATGCCCAAGAAATTTAAGGTCACCATCACCTGTCTTATTTTTAATTGGGAACTCTCTTTGCTCTTGGTTAATTATTCTGAGTTTTGTAATTTGCCAGAACCTGTTAATCCCAAACTCTGTCATTTCCACTATGGTGAAGACACCCAATTCAATTATATCCTCACCCAATTTCTCCACTCCTGGCTCCAATTAACTTCTTACCTGATTTTTTTCAATCACATCAACTTCACATGTGATGGATGGAATTCTAATAATCAAACTTCTATATTAGGTATTACTGTACATTGGATTGACCAAGACCACAACATTTGCATAAATTATCTTAGGAATGAATGAGTTCAATGGACCAAAGACTGCCAAAAAAAAAAAAACTCTAGCTGAACTACTACTTTTAATCACTTCCACCTTCTTCAAACTTACCAATCATTTTTTTTGAAACAGTGGTGCCATTTCTTCAAATTTGAAAGACCACATTTTTAACTACAACTCAACCATTCACCTCCTTGTATATATTTCTTACATCATCAATTTTGCAGCAATGGCTAGAATCAAAACATTTACCAAGGATCTTAGAGAAGGGCTTTCAGTTGAAGAAAAAAACCTGTGTGAATGGCTTGAAAGTAAAAGAGTTTTTGTATAATTATGGGAGAAGAACCATTGAACTTGTAAAACATGGATTACTTAGGAGGATTTTTGTTTGGTTTCATTTGGCTGGTTCCCTTTGGTAGTATTCTTGTGTGCATCATTTGTATTGGCTGAGATGGTGGAGATTTCAGGTTTTCAGGGGAGATTGGCAGGTTTACACAGGAGATATTCTTTCCCAGGCTATCTGTGAGTGTTTCTATCATATATAGAGAGGCCTCTTCCCACCATCAATCCATCCAGCAACCCACAATCATCAGGTAATTATCAACTCTGCCAGTTTTCCTTATCCTGGAATTCCATGGCTTGACTTGCCCTCTCCATGAATCCTCAAGGTTGAGTTTCTGCAAGAAATCATGATTTAAAAAAAGGATCCGGGCCAACTTCATGATGTTGCAGGCCTTGACCCGGTACCGTCTGTTACCTGTGTAATTGGCTGAACGAGATCGGGGCCGAAATGATGAATTAACCGAAACTGACACCGACACCTTTGCACCCAGCACCACTTCGCCCCACCACCCACCCTCCCCAAACTCGCGCGTCTAGGACGATGGACAGAAAGTCAGACTCGCTCGTAAAGACCTCCCCCACTGCCCTTCGTAGCGTGGTCTGGGAGGGCTCAATTCCTTTTTGTTTTGCGCTCGAGGCGAGCGAATTGCCTTCAGGATCAGATCGTGGAGTCGAGGCTTTCTACGTTGGTGAGGTCAGGTCGATCCTCACCTAAATCAAAGCTGACTGACATCGCTCTTTTTATACTGGTTTTAAATGGCGATGTGTGACCATTACTCTCACCTTTACAAGCTGGCTATTCCTCGACTCTCATATCTCTCACTGGTCGTTCCTACCGTCAAGTCAAATCTAATCTCCCTTGTCCTTGATCAAGGCGCACTCTTTTCACTAAAAGATGAACATATATGGTTTGAGCATCTGGAGAGTCGGACGCCTTTACGATGGTGCGTGCCCATCTAAGTAACTGTCCCTTGCCTCAGTTCTGATGACCAGGATTGCGCGTTAAATCAGGCATTGGCCTGTAGGGTTAGTCTACGACACTCTGGTTGCATCCCTTCCGCCGTCTTCGCTATCTCTACCTTTACAGGTCACCGTTCACCTTGCTCCTCCCCCTCTCGAGAAACTCCTTTTGCCTAATAATGTTGACGTATGTCGAGACGCATTCATGAGTCAGGTCAGCCATAGAGACAAGCTCGTGCACAGGAGACTCATCACTCAAGATTTTCTGTCTCTAGGTTAAGGAGGCCGATTTTGTACGATGGGGAAGCACTCGGCGGGTGACTAATCTGCGACAACGAGAAGCAGAATCCTTATGGGAAGGCTTATCACAACGTCAGTCACTCTGGCGACCTGGACAACCACAATGAACTCCCACTCACAAATACTGCTTCATCTGATCTATGGTTTCCTCCTTTTCGATTCACCGGATACTGGCGATACAGACGATTTTGACAAGTTCTGGTCTGTGGCAAGTAAACTGATACCCACACCACCACCTCGACACCTACCTACATCAGCACCTCTCGTAGCCCACCAAGCAGCAAACTCGACAACGGACCGGATGCCAGACGGAAATGGGGTGCGAAATGTGCCTCTGCGTGTCTATCTACCTCATGGAGGACCAGTCATCCAGGACCACTCATCTCCTATTGACCCACAAGGTATTATACTGGCTTGAAACGCGCACTCTCACAAGTCAATCAGCTGTTGACTTTGTTGATGAACTCCTCTCCATTTCGAATAAAGGTCAACCGACTACCCTGGGGGCTGCACTCGTCAATATGATTCCCCTGTTATTTCCAGACCCTCAATCAAACTCAAGACGTCGACTTGCTCGTGCTTATGTGCAAGGAATCCCAATACCACTCGAATCCGAACTTGGTTGGCTGGGGACGGTGATGTGTAGTGCAGACGGATGGGTAGCTGTGGTAATCCATCTGGGACGGTGACAGGGTTGGCGCTATGGGAGGGTGATGAAGACATTTCGTGTTTCTTTTTCAGTTTCCCTTTTGTTGGTGTTTACTTTGATATTTATTAGGTTGTATACTTTCGTTCTCAGTCGTCAGGGTGATTATATATTCGATTTATCTGCCGGAGTTTTCGGCATTACAACCTTTCACCTTTTCCATATGTTGACATTAACTTAACTGAGTCCCCATAGTACCGCGGCATTTTTGGAGAATTGGTCCTAGCCGAGGTTCCAGGGATTCACGGCGTACGTTGATATTCAGGTGCGGTGGGTTTTCAAAATGAAGAGAGAAAACCTCAGCTCTCTTCCACTCACCCCCAACTTATGCCCTCCAAGCAAACTAGGAGGTTTGGATCTGCACCATCTTCTATAGAGATCCCCCTCTTCAGTTCCCTTCAATCAAGGAAGAAGACTCCCTTGAGAGGGAAACTTTGGTCCCCAGATTTAGATCATGCGGAACATCCTGTTCAAAGACAGTAAATATAGTCATTTGACCCATTCTCAAGATTTTGGAATGAACATTTGAATTTGAAGATGTTGGTCAAAAATTCTTAAACAATATAGCTACCACAATGAAGTTTTGAAAACGCTTCAGCCTGCATTTCACAATCTTTTATGTGTTTATCCAATTTCAGGCTCAAGGTAAAAAAGTAACATTCTACAGCGTGTCAACCCTGAGTACTGATCAACAGTCCCACAGGCTATACTCACCATATTACAACTACTACATGTTGTGTAGATAGCAGTAGTACACATGCAATAGTAGATTAGGGCATCTGCAGCCATTGCACTAAACCCCCTCATTACCTCAAATTTGAGGTAATAGAACTTTCTTTTTTAAACTTGTGTCCAATTAGGGCTTCACTAGCTAGTGATTCACCAACTAGTGAGCCTCTGATGATTTGCACACCACACACACCCTTGACCTCCCTTGTATGTATCTTTGACCTCACTCAAATATACCCTTGACCACTTCTACATCTCCACTTCCTCAATTTCCCCTCACTCACTTACTCCACCTTCAATCACTCCCACCCTGATCCCCCCACCCTCAATCCCACCTCACCCCAGCTTCAATTGCTCCAGCCTTGTCCCTCCACCCTTGATCACTTAGCCCCATTTGCCCTTCCCATGATCACTTCACCCTCAATCCCCCTCATTCCACCCTCACTCCCTATCAAATTTGACTAATCCCTTGACCAGTAGCTTGGACAATGTGTTGGGATAGTGTGTGTGTGTGTATGCTTGGGGATAGCCTAGAGGCTAAATATGCTTGTACTGAGTTACCCATCTGATGTCTGGGATGCGTGCCAAGTGGAAGGTTTCCTTTTTCCTCACCTTTCCACTTGGGTACAACATTGTATGCATCCCAGCTTCACAGTGAATAACTGCTCAACACAATGCAACACATTCATTATCTCAAACATAATGGAATGAAAATTCCTGATTGACTTATTTCCATCAAAATTCACAAAGTCACCAAGCTGCACAGCCCCCATTCACTGGTCACTGGGTGCCCAGGGCATCCAGTTGACCTCCATGGTTTTTCAAATAAATGTCAATCCACCATCAAATCCAGCATGGGTGGGGGAGATGCATATGGTGCATAAACTACAGCAACTGCATACAGCCTGTTGAGTGGTGCAACTGCAATTCCAGATTGTTTCTGCAGCAGGTTCTCTGACCTTCCTCTGCATGGTTAAGTGAGTTTTATGATATTACTATGCAAACTCACTGGGTTCTATGGCTGTCCTCTATACAATAAGTTTCTGGTCTTGTCAGCTCTTCAGATCTTCCCTATCAGTAAGAAGCAGAAGGTCTTCAAATTTTTGATACATTCTTTACATATGTAAACCTTTCTGATTTATTCTTTCTAGATGTAAAGATATGAAGGAACCAAATATCCTAATACAATATAGACACCTTATGAGCTTAGTGTCTAAAGCTTGAAAGACATGACCCTGCTGTTCCATTGGGAAATATTAAACAAGGGACTAGCTGTCAGCCCTGAGGACTGTGCAGCAGTCCCACAGACTGAGGTACCACATGATTACATATAACAACTGACAAACAGAAGGTAATACATAATAAAACATATGGGAACACAGAGTGTAACATAGGTATTACACCCACAGTACATAGTGTAATACATAAGTAGCATTGATGTAGTAGTATGAAACTTCACCTCAGGCTCAGTTTCAAGAGTCATAAGAGTAAAGTACTTATGACAAGAGCCACATAACAGGACTTGTCACTTAAGTATATAACCACAAGTT
>MU167210.1:831392-852731 GCA_015951145.1 Cronartium quercuum f. sp. fusiforme G11
AAAAAAAAAAAAAAAAAAAAAAAGAAAAAGAAAAAGAAAAAAAATCACTCACGAGGCCGATTTCACGAGACTTGACTCATGATCATGTCCGAGGTCTATCCCTCGTCCCAGTACCAATACGGCACCGATGGTACCAACGCTTTTGATCCGAACGCACACGGCGGTAACCAATCGGGTGGTCCCGGAGGTCCTGAGGAAATGGACTCAATCAAATCTGCGAACCCAGACAAGAAGACTCGGTTTGCAGCCACCCCAACTCATCATGGCGGTGGACACACATCACCTTCGGCTAATCAGCAAAGCTATGGTGCGGCTTCGATGTACAATGGCCAGAACGGCTTCGGTGGTCAACAACAACAACAGCAAACCAACATGGTGGCTATGGCGGCAATGTTGGGTCAAATGCAACAGCAACAACAAGCAGGTCAGGCAGGTTACGGACAACTTCTCGGTCAGAATGGTATGGGCATCAACACTTCGCTTAGCCCTGTGAACGGTTATGGACAGCAGGTTTGTGCCCTTTTCATCATGTTGCCTTTGTCTTGATCAACTTCCTCCAGTGCTGTGCTGACCTCATTGCGCTGCCATTTCAGTCTTCTCCCTTCTTGAATAGTCCGCATGTGTCTCAATTCGCATCTCCAAGCATGGCTCAGTTTTCCCCAAACTTGACTATTGGCGCCGGCGGTCTTTCAGCTGTACAAACCAACTTCCCCTCCCCGCTGCTCAGTGCCTTTCCTCCCCCGAATTCGGCCGGCTATGCCAATTTTCCCTCACCTGGATTGAGTCAGGGTAGCTACGGTGCGCTCCCGTCAGCCCAGAACGCTGTGTTTGGCCAAGGTACGAGTCCCCTTCAACATTCACTTCAATGGTGGCAGATGATATCCATGGCCTAATCAACGCTGGATTTCATCTAGATGGTCTTCAAACCGCTCAAACAGGTGCTGTTAGTAATGGACAAACAGGCCGCACAGTGTATGTTGGAAATCTACCGGCCGATGCAGCCGTCGATGAGCTTCTGAGTCAAGTTCGGTTCGGGCCCATCGACACCGTGAAGGTCCTCCCCGAGAAAAACTGCGCTTTCATCTCATTCCTAGATCCTACCACTGCCGCTGCATTCCATTCCGATGCTTTGATGCGCAAGGTCCAACTGCATGGACAGGAGCTGAAGATTGGGTGGGGTAAACCGAGTGCAGTGCCGACCAATGTCGCCATGGCTGTGCAGCAAAATGGGGCAACCAGAAATGTTTACCTGGGTAATTTGGAAGAGGCGGTAAGCGAGCAGAGTTTGCGGGACGATTTGAGTCGGTACGGGCCAATCGATCAGGTCAAGATCGTGCGCGACAAGAACATCGGCTTCGTTCATTTCTTGTCTATAGCTACCGCCATCAAGGTCGTCCAAACCTTGGCAACTGAGCCCGCTTGGGCTGGCAAGCGTGTGCACTACGGTAAGGAGTGATCGATCACCTTCTCTGAGTCACGGCATGTTGTTGACTAACGTGAGCTTTCCATTAGGTAAGGACCGATGTGCCTATGTTCCCAAAAACCAGCATCAGCAACAACAGCACAACATGGCTGCTGCTGCGATGGCTGCTACAGCCGCTGGATATGTGGGCTTCAGCAACACGCTCGCTGGCATTAACCTTGACCCGACTCAAGTGCAGCCGGGTAATCGGACCGTCTATCTTGGAAACATCCATCCCGAGACCACTCTCGAAGAGATTTGTAACACCATTCGGGGAGGTATCCTTCAACAGATTCGGTATATTCAAGACAAGCACATTGCTTTTGTTACATTTGTTGATTCAAAGTACGGCTTTTTTCACATTGTATTCATCTTTAACATGAGGTTGATGGTCTGCATTTTCTGGTAACAGTGCTGCCGTCGCTTTCTACCACACGGCTACCTTCCAAGGTATTGCGCTCCATAATCGTCGCTTGAAGGTTGGTTGGGGTAAACATTCTGGTCCTCCTTCGCCCGGGATCGCGATGGTCGTTCAAGCTGGTGGATCACGCAATGTGTATATCGGTCAAATTGATGACTTTGAGGCTTTTGATGAGGTAAAGTTATCCACTCTCATTTCCCTAGTCGATTGGTTGTTGAATCCAGGACTGAGACACTACTTCCCTTAGGCGAAGATCAAGCAAGACTTCTCCCAGTATGGCGAGATCGAGTTGGTCAACTTGCTTAAAGAGAAGAATTGTGCATTTGTCAAGTTAGTTGACATCTTGCATTGACCTGGCTTGACCGAGCTTATTATCGGATCATTCCCTGCCCATTAATGACCGTCAACTGATCCAATAAATCCTTCCCCGCTCTCAGTTTCACAAATATTGCCAACTCAATCAAGGCTATCGAGGGTATCAAACAGAATGAGGAATATTCAAAGTTCAAGTGAGTGTGTGAGGCTTGTGATCTACAGTTTCCATCACAGGCTGATGGGGCGTTTTCACATTTTAGAATTGCGTACGGCAAAGATCGCTGTGCGAATGCACCCCGCAACGCGCCATGGGCTCAACTCTTCACAGCCGGTGTCCCAGCTGCCGGTGCAGGTCCTCGAAGCGCTCCTGCTCAAATGACCGGTTTCAATCACCAGCTGCTTGGCGACACTTCCCCGGTCTATAGTGCTAATGGATTTCCATCAAACCCGACGGCAGATGATTTCGCCCATATTGTGGTGACTGCTGACGGTGGGAGCGTGCATCCCGGACAAGAAGTCGGACATAGTGAAGCTTAGGGTCAGACTCAAGCCGGCTGTATTGATTTTTCGAAACTCGCTTGGAATTATCTTTTTTCACGATCAAATCAGGGTTTCAACTCGCCACACTTTTTACACCTCTTGTTAACTCAGCATTTCATTTTTTCAAAACCTTCGTATGTGGCGGGCGGTTTAGTGGTTTAAAGAAAGAAAGAAAAAAGTGTATCAGAGTCTTTTATATGTTTGCTCAGTAATCGCCTTCGTCCCTCAGTCTTCGCTCTTGTTTTGTTTCATCTTGATCGACCGGCGCTCGAACGGAGTAAAAAAAATATCGTCTAAGGGATCAATTGATGCTGCTTATTAGACAGTAAACACCTACCCTTTTTTCGATTTTCAGATGTTCTATTCTTTCTATACACACACACACACACACACACCACACACCATTTCGTACTGCTTCTACTTTTCATATATCGAACAACCCTTTCTTCTTTGTTCTGAGATGTACTGAGATGTACGTGCATCCATTTGCATACACCATTGGTCTCTTACTGTGGCTTGTGTCATCTATCGCATTCTGTCGTCAGTGACTAGTCTTCCATCTCCACCCAGCAACATTTGCTCCTCCAAACCAACAGCCGTCTTCGACTTTGTCTTGTTTTTTTCCCCATCATCTTTCCTCTCTGCCCCCCTCCCCAACATTAGCTATGTTTTAGAATTCCTTTCTATATTCTTCTTTCTCTTCTCTCTTCTCCCACCCCTCCCCCTACAAGATGATTTTGTTTTATAGGAAAACAAAATCACGGGTTATGTTTTGCTGGTGTCCCTTTCTCTCTTCTTTCTTCTCTCTCTTCTGCTAATTTTTTTTGTTGTGTGTGCGTGTGCGTGTGCGTGTGTGTTTTTCATCTTGTCTGAAGGCTTGTGGTAGAGATTTCATATATAGTTTGCGCAGAAGTAAAAGCATCATTCTAATCTACAAAACCATAAAAATTCAAAGTCCCTCTACTATCTTGGAGGCCTCCGAGCGCAGCGAGGGACTTGGACCCAACAATCTTTTTTTTTGGCGTGAGTATGCCTGGGTGATGCCCTGAAAAGATGCGCAGTATGTCTTTGTTTGAGTGCTGCCACAACTATTCATGACCGCAACACCAGTGCATGTGAGATTGCCAGAGGAAAGCTCAGAATAAGAGTACAATGGCTGTGGTGTTCTACTCTCTAAAACCTCTGACAATGAGTTTTGTTGGCAGAGATGACTTTGATGCCTTTGACACTGTAGTTTTGTAGCCTAGAAGACCTAGCAGCTAAGTAGGACCCCAAAGTGCCTCCCCCCCTTCTATAAAGTTTAGCCATCTGAAAAGGTTCCTTTTGAGATCTTGCAGAGTTCCTATGTTATGGATTTATATATATATATATATATATATAGTTCACTTTATGCTTCGTTCGGCAAAAAATTACATATATATCTGTGACAAATATATATCTATATGTCTGTTGACAGATACAGATTTATATCTGTCACAGATATATACGGCTTGAGCCTTCGGCAAAAGTTGGACAAAATATATACCTACCGGATATGCCAGGGGATGGTGGGTCTGGGGAATCGGAAAAGACCCAGTGACCATGCATCAGTGTCTCTCTCAAGACCGATGCTCACCATCAATCCACCCACCCCTTGCTCCAAGAATGGCCGATCCGACGTCCATTCTTTCCTCCTTGCTGCATTACACCACACACCGCACTCCAAACTCAATTGATTCAACCATCAATTTGCCTTCACTCGCGCAAAGTCCAAGTTTTGATTGGACTACATTTAGAGGTCTGATCAGATCTTCAAAAGATCTGTAGTTAAACACCGATCACATTAGCTGTGAGTCAACCCTGCACCAATTTTTGTCTTCAGAATTATCTTCATATAACACAAGCTGATATACTTATGGTGGCGTATGTTATTGTGCATGACTTATAGGTACATGTTCTTCTTTTTTTTCATTTTCTGTTTTCCATCTCTTATTTCTCCCTCTACTTTTTGGATGTTTTTTGCGTGTTTGCATTGTTGTGGGAAATAAGGAACCTCATCTTTTTGGAATTATCTTCATATAACACATGCTGATATACTTATGGTGGCTTATGTTATTGTGCATGACTTATAGTGGATATGGTCGAAGGTGAATGAGGGTGGGTTGGTAGGTTATCCAAAGGTATCCAGAGAGATACATTCCTATATGTAAAAGTAAATATATATGACTACTTTTACATATATGTATATATCTGGACATATGGTTCAAAAATTGGTTTACCAAAAGCCAATCTCCAAGACATATATATCTATGTCTAAATTACATGTATGTATTGTACATATGCTTTTTGCCAAGTGTGGCATTATGTAAACCATGTTATTTCTGTCTCACACTTTTTTAAGACTTGAAAAAAAAAAAAAAAAAAAAAAAAAAAAAAAAAACTATTGAAAAGCTACCAAAATCAGGTTTTTCACAAAACACAAAGGGGAGGGGGGGGAGGGGTGGAATTGTGTGTTGCTGTTACTGTTCTTTGGCAAAGTAAAAAACCTGATACTCTCTCTTGTATAGCTCAAGTCTCACCCTATTTCTTTCAAAATGGGTCATGAAACAAGAGTTCTTCTTGCTTCTAATTTTTATAAAATAAAATAAAAACACATGTATGATATATCAATAAGAGAAACTGTATTTATACTAAATTGAAACATCATATTCTTAATAGTAAGAATATATTTATATTATCATCTGCAGCTCCATGGTACTTCTCAAGTACTCAGGGGCTGACAACAGTTATGGTCTTGACACCCAACCTCATGTTCTTTTCTGATGTTTCATAGAACATTATTATTATTATTATTATTATTATTATTATTTTATTGGATCAGAATTGGCCATTATGGTGTTCAAGTTTGAGTTAGCAATAAAGGTGGGTTTATGTAACAGTCCCACAGACTGAAACCAGACATCTACATGTATAGTAACCAGGATAATAGGTGTAATACATAGTGTAACACATGTATCACATGTGTAATACGTAATGCACACATGTAGAAACATAGTGTAATACATGTACTACATATGTAATAAGTAGTGCAACAATTGAACCACATCTCAGGCTCAGTCTCAAGAGTTATAAGCATAGTATACTTATGACAGGAGCCAACTAGCAGGCCCTGTCATTAGAGTAACCAACCACAGACTGGCCTACATGGCCCTGTTGTAGCATGAGCTGGAACCACAAGTCAGTCTATAGTCTAAGAGCAAGGAGGAGGTCACCTGAAAGTTATATAAAAAACCCTTCTCTCCCCCTCAGGAATGGTCCACTCACCACCAAAACAACCCAATTGGACAGCACTTGAGGATACTTACATTTAGTCATCTGCTCAAATAGTGCCAAGGGTCACAGGTGAATTAACTTAAGGTCCTCCCCCAGGTTGGTAAACCTCAGTGTCTTGTAAACCCTTTGTCAGTGGGGACTCACAAAGGTAGAGATAAATTACCTAAAAGCAGAAATAAGAGCATCTGTTCAAAGAATAAAGGGATTAGAGCTAGGCAGTTGCTGTGCTCAACTGTAGCTTTCCCTGTCAAATAACCTAGTCTAGAAAGACCAGTCCTCCCAAACCCTTTAATAAGAGGTCATCTAATTGTAGTCTACACTTGGGTGTACCGAGTGTGGACTAGATTTTTAGCCAGGAAGTAGCCTGACTGAAGCCACTCCCTGACACTCTTCAACCAGACAAGCTTCTGACTTTTCATTAAAAAAAAAACTGGAAACCAGTCAACCAAGATATTCACACTTGTGCTACCCTGAAATCCAAATGGTTTGATGAAATTTTTTGTAATTAGCTGTCCCAAAGACAGACAGATCATAGATATTAATCATCAGCAACACAATACAATGTTTATCATTTATTTATTATTATTTTATTTTTTTTAGCAGGGGACTGCTAAGTCGCATCATACAGACCTTGGTGCTTTGGGGTTCAATAGCATATTTGATACTAGAAGCCTTTACCACAATCATATCATCTCATGTAAAGATTAGGGAGAACCTTCCTCACCATGACTCTGTTTGTCCCGACCCCGAGATGGTCCCCGACCTCGATCTTGAACCTTTTCAAGATCCGAGCCCGAAGATTCCTCAAGTTCAAACTTTGGCTTACCGATCATCTCATTTGTTGTACGCTTTCATAATTTTGGCCATCAGTCGCGTCCATTTACTTTCGAAATCCAGAAAGGAAAAAAAAAAAAAAAATGCCAAAGATTAGAACTAATCGCTCCAAACCACCACCGGAAGGCTTTGAAGAAATTGAACCAATCTTAGATGAGTATGCTCGCAAAATGAGGGACGGTCAGTAGCAGTGTTCTACTTGAAAAAAAAAAAAAAAAATGCAAACTCATCCAAAACCTGTCCTTTCTCGCTTTGAGAAACATCAACTGATACATCCTCTCTCCCTGGATCTTAGCCGAAAGTGCTGATCACGAAGGCAAACGGAAAAACGAGTCGGTATGGCCGATCATGCGAATAAATCATATTCGAAGTCGCTATATATACGATCTCTATTACAAGCGAGAGGCGATCTCCACCGAACTCTATGAATGGTTGTTAGAGGAAAGCTATGCGGATGCAAAGTGAGTCTAGAGGCCTTCTATCAAATCTAGCTCTTGAAGAAAGGACATGCTTTATAGGTAGTTCAATTGACTCTAAATTGTGATATCCCTCTCTTCTGCAACCGAAAAAAAAGTTTGATTGCCAAATGGAAGCGAACAGGATTTGAGGGACTGTGCTGTGCTCGGTGTGTCCAATCAAGAGTTAGCAATCCGTTTGCTCCACAAGCTGAGAAATATCGGTAGTCTCATCGACACTTTTGCACGTTTCAGGACATGAATTACGCTGGCTCAGTGTGTATTTGTCGAGTTCCAAAAGCACAACTCAAGCCTGGCACTGTTGTAGAATGTGTACACTGTGGTGAGTACCCAGACATCTTTTTGTTATTCTTCGATCAGATTATTGCCGATGGCCTCCAATTTCTTGCTACAAATCTTTTGTATCAGAGAGGCTAACGACACCATGATTGAACAGGCTGCCGAGGGTGTGCTTCGGGCGACTAAGCAGTCATGCAAACATTGTACTATATTTCACTTTTCTACTGGGCACGTTCAATGATGTAAAACTTAAAACTGCTGTTAATACCAAGGAAACTGGATCTAAAATTGCATCGATTGAACTCAGTCTGAAATTAATGAGCTCGTTCGCCTGGTTGTAATGGCAACTTCGATCTGATAATCAGCTCTTCGCCCAAATACCGAGGTTGGAGTCCGATGCGGGGCAAAAGTGCGCGATACCGAGCAGGTGCCGTCTTACGAAGGTACTTGAGAATCTTCATTCGATGCATGACGAGATCGGATAAATGTCTGCGAGAGTGAATGTCGCGGGTGTTGGACCATGCATGTTTGAGCACGGCATGAATTCGATAGGTCGCGATGGCGGCTAGAGAATTACGAACGAGGAGAGCAGTGGGCGTTAATGACTCTAGGAGCAAGGAACCGAGGGATTTTCTTTGATTAAGATTGAAATCATACCTTGCACTTCTGAACAACCTGGATCCAGTTTTTGTTCTTGGTCGAGCCCCAGTTTGGGAGAAAAAGCTTCCATGATTCGTAATTTGTTGACCTTATCAATAGCTCCTGCATCGGCATTTCTCAAGTCTAAAATTCGTGCCAATGCCTTTCGCTTAGCAGTCTCTTCGGCCATACTCCTTTCGTGACGTTGCTGCTGGGCGGCCTCAAAATTAGTGACCTCCAAAATGGACTTTTGGCTACTAACAGCTGGTAAAGCTTCGAACAAGAGCTCTTTATGATCTTCTGTTAAACCAAAGTTGAGGATCTTGGGAGCCTGATCGTCAGGTCGATCGGGATCTAATTTACCTGACCAGACGTCCTCATTCTTCAATATCAGTTGATTCAATTCGCACTTCTCCCAGTTCATGTAATCCTTCGGTTCGAGAGTCGAATAACCAAGCACGGGATCTGGTTTAGACTTCTGTAAGGCCATACGCTTCTGCTCCTTAACGGCCTCATAAGCTTTGAGCTTCTTCCGCCGAATTTCTTTCTTTTCCGCCTTGGTCTTAACGTGTGTGACTGATGAGGTAGAGAATAAGGCGTTAATGGGCAATGATGAGCTCGTCGGCAAGTACGGAAGTCTTCGGGTCGGTACGGTTGGTATAGGTGCTTCAAATGTCAAGATCAAATCAGTATGATTCTCCAATTTAGAGCTGACTCTGACTGAGAGATTCCGGTTCCAAGGGAGACTGACCATTAGCAAAAGGAATGCAGCGCCGGACAAGCTGAGCCATGAGACCTGCGGATGACATTTTCGTGGAAACCAGTTGAACTTATCCTCGTTTTTGTTTGTGAGGTAAATTTACTATGGGCACAAGCAGCGTACCAAGTTAAGATACCTTGACCCCGGACCGAGACCGGGGCTGGTACCGATCCCAACGGTCAAAAACTTTCAAAGTGCACTTCCAGCCAATCCTCATGCTCTACAACAGCGGCTTGAAACAAACGAAGGATGGTGGTGAGGGTTTTGTATAGGTTGAACCCATGCTTAGAAAGGGCGTGTCTTGAATTTTCCAATTTTATATCAATAAAAGTTGGGTGCAATCTGCCCCCCTTTGATGTCACTCCTCGCAGCTCACACGGTGATCCAGGGTGACTCTCATTCAGGACATTAAACAGGAACCAGACTCAACACTAACTATTTACCCTTGGCGTGTTTAGGTCCTTCCACAACCTATCATGTCATCTAGCTTCTTATTTTGGGTGAATACAATGGCCAAAGTGGTTTCTGCCAATGCAAGGGTGACTTGCTTTGGACATGGTCCTCTTACGTTCTTGGACCCAAAAGACCCATTCTGGTAGTACCTCATTTAGCCTATAAGAAGTTGGCAGACCTTGGCTCAAAGAACGCATTGGCAAGCATTCCTAAGCCTCAAATATTGGTGGATATTATTAGGGCCACTGATAGAGCACAATACTTCGGACAATATCTGATCATTGGTACGATAGGATATAGTGGAAATCGATAATTATACTACACTACTCAAAGGACACATTTATTCAAAACAGACCTCCTTCTTGATCTGATGTAAGGATTGCTTCTGAGGAAAGCTTTGATACCTACAACAGAATATAGCCTAGACAGTTGACATAGTTGTGTTGTGTATGTAAACTGATTTCGGAGAGAGGGGGCCGACATGAAAACCGTGATATTCGAACCTCGTATGGATTCAGTCACACAAGCACACGCACATGCAATGAAATGGAAAATGCCCAGACAAACAAACCAACACGCGGTTTTATAAAGACGGTTGTAATGTGTGAAGGACATTATCATGTAGGTATTTCTCAAGTCACTATGACTTCTCCCATCGTGCTTTCCGCTGTTGGGCAATCTCTAGCAATATGACCAGCTAGCTGGCAACGGTAGCAAGTCTTCGAACGATTCAACGCCGAAGAGACACCCCCAAATGCTGGTCCAGGTGCCATACAGTCCCTTGTGACACATGCACAAAAGGATTGGTCAGTGACGCATGAAAGGAATTAGTTGACAGGATGAAACAAAGTCCAAGACAGCCTACCTGGCATAATGGTTCATTCCCTGGCATTTATAACACTGGATCACTTGTCCTGGTGCGAGACGAGGCTTGAACGAGGCACCAGGGTAACCACCACGCGACCCATTGTTGAATCCTGCTTGGGAGCACATACGACTAATGTGGCCGACTTTGAGTCAGATGATGATGACGAAATTCGAAGGCACGGATCAGTGGAAGGCGATCCGGCAAGATATTCAGATGAAACACTCACAGCGACCACAGGTGTAACATTTTTGTCCTCCAGCTTGGAATCCCGGGCCTGCCACCTTCACACTTGGGCAATCCATAGCGAGGTGTCCAATTCCGCTGCATGAATAGCACTGCTTGGCATCTGCTGTTCGAGGGTTAGGACATGTAGCTGATTCCTGAGAAACATAGTGAACAACAACATAGGTTGATCAAAATTTGAGAAAAGGGTTACAACGCAAGGATTCGATGGAGGGCACAGACGTGGCCAGGTTGCTTGCAATTGAAGCATAATCGACTTTCGGCTGAACATTGTTCTGCCAAGTGTCCAATAGCACCGCCTAGCGATGTGATGACAGGAAGTTAGTTGGTTGTAGAAGCTTTTAAAGTCAAGTGCACCGCTACAGTACAGGCAGGAACTTACACTTGAAGCATCCTTTTCTACTCATACCACCCAACATCTCTCGCTCACAACACTAATCGCTTAACCTGGTCCCGGTAAGACCGAATTGAGGCAGAAGAATGAGACAAATTTGAAGTATATGGATCAGCGAGTGCAATTTAGATCAAGTTTACGGAAGAGCTAGAGACCAACTTGACGGAGATAACCAGTTGGGGTAGGAAGGTGAAAAGAGCGTGAAATAAAAAGAAAGAAAAAAAAAAGTATGTTTGACTGACCTTCCCACAGTGACTGCTACTCCCGGAAAATGGTATGCAGCTAGCCGCTCTACCTCGGCCAACAACACTTCTCGCTTCTGCCCACCGAGACCAAAACAAAAACTAATTCGAGTTGACTAGTGAATGAGAAGAGTTGATGAAACAGGTCGTGATGGTGGCAGGGCTTTTGATGAAAAACAAAGTGGAAGAAAGTAAAAAGAGTTAAGTGTAGTAAAACTCTAAATTTTGGAAATAAGTCCAGAAAGGTACTTAAATTCTCCCAAACAATCCATTCAAAATGGTTATACTTACTCAAATCAGTCACCACCCAAATTTGATCTTGCATCCCGGCTCAGTCAGTACAAATTACATAAAATGTCTTGACAATAAAAAATAAAAAAAAAAAACACTGTGGGGTAAACCATACCCAAAGTATGGACCAAAATATATGGCATTACTAAGGTCATCCATCGCCCCATCCTCAGTACATATTTTCGGAATCTCAAACCAGTACAATTGCTACTACCATATGTACCTCACCGATCCGGGCCCAGAAAGTGTGGTCCATGAATTTTTAATGTATTAAATTAATTTACTAATTCCTGGACTCCCCCCCAAGTAACTCACTCACAAGTCACAAACATCCCATCCTCTTCCTGCTCACGGCGTCTGAGCCGTTAGACCCACCAGCGGGTCTTCTTCTCTCCTTGTCGGTTACCTTCCAAGATATTCGGATCTCGAATCTTTGCAAGCTTCCAAAACTTCGCACGCCCGTCGCCGTTTTCGATCACCTACTGTTCTGTTAACAGCCTAACCGATGGCTGCAACACCTCCCACGCCTGATCCCTGCGCGCTTGCGATCACAAACTCAATCCCTCTAACGCCGGGTCCCACATCGGCTTCGGAGATTCGATCACCGAGCCCGTTTGGTACGGTGTACTCGCTACTGCCTACCCCACATGGTTGTGGCCCTTCACCCGGTGTGGGACCTCAGTACAGCACGAGATTTGGTCACGCCTACACTACGACAAGGTCTCCCTCGGTGGCCAATTTTTTCAGAAGCTTCGAAGTCAATTCCTCACACGGAACTCGCGAGAAGCTTTGCAGGAGCTTCAGACCCCAAAAGCTTTGCAGGGCCTTAGTACAGTCTCCGGAGGACCTTCGTGCCTTCCGAAGCTCGTGGGGACCTTTTCCTGAGATTGGTCAGAGCTTCAGGGGGGCCTGAAGCTCCTAAAAAGCTTCATTGGAGCTCCTGCGTACATTAGGGGGGTTCAAGTTGACGTTTTAGGATGCCCGAATGTCTTTCAATCTTTGCTCGATTCTGTAAAATTAACGTAAATTTTACAACAAAACGAGCCACCTTCTAAAGTCACTCGTTTGGTTTTCGAGCACAACCTAAGACGGAAACAAGCAAAAAGTGAGCGGTGCCTCATTGACATAGGCCGCTATAATGTTGGCTTGAAGGCTCGGTCGATGCCGTAGAAGTGCATCTGAATCAGGGCATCCCACCTGTGGATGCAGAACCCAGTCCAGGCACTACGACGCTGCGAGCAGAGCAATCAGGGCGCTCACCTAAAATTCGAGCAGAAAAAATTCATTACAAAGTTTTTTTACGACTGCTCAAAATTTCCGAACTTGAACCACCCTATTTGCAGCGGCCAAATCTTTGACAAAAAACTCGGTCCCTGCAATCAAACATGTTAGATCGTCCATCATCCATGTTTGCTATGCATTTGGTCATGATAATCGGTCCTTTGCAACTAGGAACAGTTGCTGAAAATATCATAGTTACAGTTTTTATCGTATCAATGGTACCATCAACCATTGGTACATACGCAATGCCAGCATCAAGGCAACAGTTCTCTTTTTTACCTCGGTTTGTCTTCATTCTCTCTCTCTCTCTCTCTCTCTCTCTCTCTCTCTTTCTTTCTCTTAGTCTTTGTTGAGGTTCAATGGACACAAAGAGATAGTATGCTTGTTGCAGGCATATTCCCTCAACTAGAATATGCTTCTATAAGTAGCACCCTAACTCAACTTCACTTAAATGGTCCTACTTCCTCACCCGTCTCCTTTCTTCATCTGCTGAAAGAGAGACGGTATGTTTTTTTCCCTTTTGTCCTTTCTCTTTATGACTGTCCTACCACTTGATAGTTTGTGCTTACTTTGGCTCTACCCTTCTCTTTTGTCTAATCTATGTCCATCAGCTTTAGATCAATCCTAATTGTTTTCTTTTGTATCCTCTCAAACTCATACTAGGTAGATAAACTTTGCAATACTATCTGCTGAAAGAGAGACATCTATGTCATTCAGCTTTAGATGAATCCTAATTGTTCTCTTTCGTATCCTCTCAAACTCATACTAGTGACCCCACCCCGTTCCAAGACTTTCATAGTCTTTCTTTCTAGTCTACATCTGGCTTTTTAGTCTTTTTTTTTCTTTTTTTTCTGCTTCAGGTGTGTTCACTATCACTTCATTTCAGGTATGTGCTCCGTAATGTGTGTACTCACTGCCAAGATATTTGTATCGGATGGGCCTATCCGATGTTCTATCACCCCGAGATATGCGATGCAGTGTCAGTAGGATTAGGTGCGATGGAATTACACTGCAATATGGTGTCAGAGCATTAGATACCGATAGTAATTCCATCGCACCTAATCCTACTGACACTGCATCGCATATCTTGGGGTGATAGAACATTGGATAGGCCCATCCGATACAAATATCTTGGCAGTGCATCTGTTTCTCATTACATCATCAATGCCTGATTCATTCCTTTGTAGCATGATAATTCCTTGTTTTCTCTCATGGGTCATTCTGTTTCTCTTACTCTCAGTCTCTATAAATACTTTCTCTCTCTCTTGTGTTTTGTCCAATCAATTTATCATTCAATCAGTTTACTATTTACCATCATTAGCACTATTATTCCTGAGATATACTAGCCTTGAGAAACTGTCATCTTTTACTTTTTTGGGTTGATTATTAATCCCTTGCATCCCTTGCTTAGAGCCTCTTTGAAGTCAACTTTCTCTCTCTAGTCCATCCAGGATAACTAATCTCATGATCTGCAAGTCTTGATTGACTTATTTATCAAGATCAAAAGTGCCAGTTATATTACAATAAGACCTCAATTGGCATGTAATATAACCCACTCTCTGACACCTTATTCTATGATGTGAAGACATTGTCTTATCTTTTGGAGGTAAATGACACAGTGACTACTAAGGGGACCATATCTCATAACATTCACAAAAAAAGAACCAAGGGAAAAGGTCAAGAACACATTTTCATATTTTCAATATAATTAGTGTTGAAAGTGTCAGTGATCCCATGTTTTTGAAGTGATCAAGGGAACTTCCATTACAACCTCCTGTCTGATGGGAAAGGTATCAAAGAAGCTCACTTAGGTTTTTCAAGTGAAGTCATGATCAGTTTCTTGAGAATCTATAGTATACTAGTTGTGATAAGAAGCTTGGCAGATGACATTAGCCATTGTCCAAGCTAATCAATATTTGTAATTGGTTTAAGTGTCTGCTAACAGCTAAATAGGTAGTTCTAAAATCTCTTATTGTTTGATCACTGTGTTTTTTTGAGCATTCGTGTTGAGCATATGCTTATAAAGAGAGGTCACACTGCATAGCAGCGATTCCGATTTCCGTAAAGTGTCGAGACCGGGAAACTCAGGGAACCGGACCGGAAGGAGATTTCAACAGTGATCTGGTCGGGTACCTAGAGAGCTCTGACTACCAGGTGTGCCGCAGTCGTGACACCTCTGTGACACCTCGTTTTACAGCTAACTGTGCGTGAGATTTTTGGGGGGACAACCGCGCCACCCATGAAACGGTTTTCGATCGCATTGTTCGTTGACGCGTTCCTGAGCAGTTACATATGACTGGATGCCATTGATTGATCGATCGACCTTTCAAACCAGTTGGATAAAATAAAATAATGGAGAGTTATTAAAGACAGGCACGAAGAGAGAAAGAGAAAGAAAAGAAGGAAGAGAGAGAAGTGAGTGAGAAATGTGATGATGGGATTACAGTATAAGTATTGAGACCTGACCTGAGTGTATGCAGTGGTCAGGAGTAGACATTGCTTTAATTCTTACTTACTTCCTCTCTTCCCCCTGCATCTTCATCTGAACCATCAGTCAGTACAGTAGGGTCAATTGACCATCCATCGTACCATTTACTAGGATGTCAACCCCTTCACCTTGCCCACCTCTAAGGGCATCGGTCAAACGAACCGAATCAAATTACAATCAAGAACAAGAAAAAGAGTCATATGAAGAACAGCCATCTGAAGAAATCTTACACCCTTCAGCTAGCGCACCAAGAAAGAGTGAAGCCTTTAAACGACTCGGTCAAGCTAATCTAGTCTCATCTTCAATATTTAAATCGAATCATCATCAACCTATCAAATTGCCATCTTCACCCATCAAGCCATCTAATCTTCATTCAGCTCCCATTAACTCAAACAATCGAATTCAACATACTCCACTTAGACCCACTAGCCAAATGGCAGCAGCTCTCAAAAATCTTGGAATCGTCGACCCTACATCCTCCAATCCACCTAATTCACCATCACCTCATCCTCCTCCTCCTCCACCTAAAACTTCCGGTACCAAACGAAAGAGTGACGAAAACTTACCACCTCCCAGACCTGCACCCGGACTCTCTCACGCTGCTCCATCCTTGCACACCATGCCAAACCATTCTCGTCATCACCAACAAGCCTCATCGTCTATCACGAAAATCACCAATAACAAGAACCCCAAACCGGCACCACGCAAGAGCTCAGCTTATGATGCCCTTACTCGTAACGCTCTCGTCTCATCTTCTCCCTTCAAAGCTCATCATCAACCCTCATCTACCTCTATCAACCCTACATCATCATCGCCTTTCAAACAAGCTCGACCTCCTCTCGCTGTCTCTCCACCCGGATCCTCATCAGAGGAAGTTGAAGAGGGATCATCAAACGAGTCTGATCCCACACCCGGTACACCTCCACCTTCAACAGTCTCTGAGACACCAAATTCGATTCGATCCACTATCCCTTCACCTCGTTCGAGTACCAACTCAAGTAGTGTACTCAAACATCAGAGATTAGGTGGACCGCGATCATTTACACCTCCTCCTTATCATCAATCAAACGAACCAGAAGAATCATCCGATTTAACGGGATCTGGTAGACCTCAATCAGCTATGAGTACACCTGGTAAACGCAGAGAACGTCGAAAAACGGTAACTTGGGGAGGAGAGGATGTTTTAGAGTTTGAAAGAGAGGAAGAATGGAGAAAAGCTTCTGGAGCTTCTTCAGTTGATTCTTATGCTTCTCAACCATCTGTTCGTTCTGAATCTGAATCTGAGGAAGAAGAGGTCGTAGAAGAAGTTTCGACCGAGATCTCGTCTTCATCTATCATTGCACCTCAACAACATCATCATCCATCCGAAGGGGAGGAAGATTTTTGGGGTCGCGCCTCGGAATCTCATCAACATCATCGACAGCTTAGTGATGATCAAGCTGATCAATCTACGGCTTCATTCGTTGTCCACGAAGACCACGAACAACTTTTACCTCCGTCTCATTCGAATCTTGATCAACAAAATGGAACGAGTTTTTCTAGTGATACAGATCCGGTCGATCGAATGGTAGATGACTTACTCACCTCACCTCATTTAGCTGGACTCGTCAAACCGGCGATGTCGATGCAAGGTTGGACAATGCCGGCGGTTGAGAACGGTCGAGTATTGAAGGATGAAAGTCTTAGTCTTGAAGAGCAAATGAAACTCGAAGATGATCGACTTCGAAATCACTCACCTAGTCCTCTTAAGTTAAAGAAGTCTGCCTCTCGGTTCCCTTACCTCTCGTCCGCCGGCGGAGAAGTCGATCAAGTCATTGCGAACAAGAGCTCGATCCAATCGGTCACGGCTGATGATGATGACACTACTGCTATTTCGATACCTTCACCAGCTGATGAGTCGAGTGCGCAAATTATGGATGAACGAGCTCCATTCCGTCCGATTAGCTTACCAGGCTTAGACGGACCTGACGATAGCCTCTGTAAGTTTATTCTTCTCTCTCTCTCTCTTCGTTTCCTCGCTTCATCAAAGGGTCTGACACTTCTTGGTTTTTATCGTAGTCACCGAAGGATCATTCGTGTCCTCTATCCTTCAAGAGCCTTCGTTCCTAGGCACGGAGCCCATCAATTCAGCTATCTCTATCCCTCGTTCGCCCGGTCGACCAGGCCTACCGCTCTTACCCACCGCTGCTGTCCATGGGCTCTCCTCGACCCCACGAGCCTCCTTTGCGACTGATCCACCTAGTCCACAGCCGGTGTTTCCTGAGAGTTTGTCGAGTGACGGTAGACCAACGCAAACACTCGAGAGTATCAATGAACACGCCTCTTCAGCTCTCTTTTCTCCTACTGGCGCTTCTCGTCGACCACTCCCTCGTGTTCCGCCTCCTGGCGCTTCCTCCTCCTCACTCCCACTGGGTGGTGGTGTGAGTGAATGCTCGACGACAATCTCCGCGCTCACCGCACCTGCATACACGTTACCTGACTTAGCGCTCACTTCCCCTTTCGTGGGAATGTCCAACAATAACAATAATGCTCGATCGGAGGGCGCGACAACTGATAGTCCGAGCAGTAGTCCAGGTGGTGGACGTCAAAGGATCACGAGAGAGAAGATTCAAGAAAGGATGCGAGGAGATCGATCGGGCACAAAGTCGCCAGAACCTGTTGTCATATCTCAACTTGCACGGGAGCAAGTATCACAAGCAGCTTCGTTACATCGACTTACATCTAGTGGTAACCATGAGGAACGCGTTGTAGAAATAGTCGAACCCTTATCTTTAAGTCGGGCAGGAGAGATGGAAATACCGAGAGAGATCCCAGCTAGACCACCACTCAAAGCACGAGTCGCTACACTATCTGATTCAATTATCCGACCTCTTCATAATCAAGGATCAAGTGATCAAACGCTTCGACAAGAAGATATGGACGCGATGTCAAGTGGACTTGACAAGCTTGCCAACGCTTTTCAACCTGATCTTTGTTTTGAAGACGAAGATGAGCTTACTATCGATACTCTTGCTTCACCTGAAGTAGGACTGAGTTCTAGTAAGTTGATACAAGTGAAAGGGGTCGGAGGTAGACGTCGAAGGAGTCTTTCCACTGGTGCTGCTGATGTTGAAGAAACAGGTACAGGAGCAGGTGCAAGAGCGGCTGTAAAAGTGCGTATATCAATTCAAACTTTCTCCCATTCTTTTCTATCTTGTACTGATCATAATGAGTGACACGTTTATTTTACAGTCTAATTCGATTAAACCAACTGCACCACTCTCGAAAAGAGCTCAAGCTAGTTCAGCTTTATTAACTCATGCAGTCCAAAGAGGAATGGATGATACAGATTTTCAAGCACCACTTGATCGAGCTTTACAAAAGATTATGGATAATGGTCAAGTAAGATACAAATCACTCCTTCTCTCTAAAAAAACATCAGCATATCTTTCATCATTAACTGACGCCTGTCTCATCACTACCAGCGAACGTATCGTATTCAGGAATCAGAGGAAGTGGTTTATGCTTCCGATAATCGAACGGCGACTGTCGGAGATGCGGGAGACGTAGTAGATAACCGAAATTGGAGAAAGTTGAGAAAAGTTTCGGATATAAATGAACATGAGAAACAACTCAAAGCGTTTTGGGCTTCAAATGGAAATTCAACCAAGATTGGAAAAGTATTCGTGAAGAGTAAGTTTGCTTTTTTTTTAAAAAAAAAAAAAGAAAAAAAATCCAACCCAAAACACTTTTGGGAGAGAAAGCAATACCGACTGAGATGGATTTGTTTGACGGTAATGGTAATAGTGTCAAAGCTTGCGTTTAATCGTCTCCCGGTTCTTGCTCGACCTGTTTGGTTTGAGGTCATTATTGATAACGGACTTCATACGGCAAAGACGGCAGCTTATAAACTTGAACGAGAGGTGACACTTGGAGTCGAGTTCGAGTTGGTGAGAGCTAAGAAGCTTGAGTTTAGCTTAGCATTCAACATCCCACTCAATGACCCACGAAATGCACACCTACGACCTCGTCGAGCTCAACCTGCAACTACGACTGTGATACCGGTATGCGAGAGTCCGAAAAGAGGATTAGCGGCTAAATTATTTGGATCTGGACATGCTAGAAGGAACTCCAAACAAGTTGAGAAAGGACTACATTTACCTCCAGCTACCACCCCACCACCCTCTACTTCTGATCCTTTATTAGCTTTACTCGATCGAGATGGAACTTTAGCACGCGCTTTGGTTAACTTTGATGAATACGCGGATGAAGCTCTAGGTCAATTAAAAGCGGTCGTCATACCTTGTTCAGCAGCATTATCATCTTCGGCTGATGACGAGGCTGTTCGAAGAGAGATGCGAGGAAGAGTTGGAGGTGGACTTGGGGTTGGATCGGTTGGACAGATCACGCTTGAGTTTTTATCTTTACCACCTTTACCTAAAGTACCGGACGCTGTTCTACCAAACTCTAGTGGAGAATGTCTCAAAGGATTGAGGATTGCGGAGTGGTGGCAGGAGGTTTGGCATACGGGTGTTCTGAGTCAAATGGGTGCTGATTGTCAAGTGAGCAAGGCCTACTTGATCATTAAATGATTATATCCCTTCAAATTAACATTCATTGCTGACTTTGTTTGTTTTGTGATTAGACTTGGAGGAGGAGGACGTTTAAAGCGACAGGAGGATCTCTGTTTGCTTATAACGATATCATGAACAAGCTATCGGCTGAAATCAGATTGAGCGAAGTCTTGAGGCTTGAGGATGCCGGTACACCAGGCTCACCTTCGACTTCAGCTAGTTCTTCGATTTCTGAGACTGGAGAGATCTTGCCTCCCTTCACTTTTAGACTAGTGTTTAAGGATGGATCTGAGATTTTGTTTCATGCTGATGGTCAAGAAGAGTTTCGAAGGTGGAAGAACGTCCTTGGACAGTTGGTGGGCAAAATTCAGGCTCTACCGGTTTGGGTAAGTCTTTATTCTGCTTCTTTCTTTTGAAGAGTGAAACAAAGATGTCGATTCTTATTTTCTTTGTCCACCTCGTAGGCTGAGTTATTGAGGTTACAAATTGCGGCTAAGCAAGCGACTCTTGAGGAGGAACGACGACGAGGTGGAGAAAGAGGGGTTGAGGAGTCTACAACACGCAAGCCAGGTCGTCGAGCAGCGGCAGTGGCAACAGCGAAGGCGGCATCGGCGTCAGCCATGGATGGAAGAAGTGGGAGTGAGATTCGAAACAGTCTAGCTGGCTGTTCCAGCGCCTCTTCATCCTCTCGCCCTTCTTCATCAGCGACCCGTAGCTCTCAAGGTCTAAATCAGCAACACCCACAGCGTCGGGCCCATCCTCTTGCTGGTCCATCAAGGATGTCAGCTATGGTCGGCTCCACTTCTACTTCTACTTCGAGGTCAAACTCGCAGCAACCTCATCCTCATCCTACGCCTGCGGCCGCCATCAAGCGTTCGATGAATCGAATGGACTTGACTAAATGACTCGAATGTAATACGCGTCGTCAACGCCTCATTTCTCGTTCGCAGTCTTTAACCTTTTCTTATTTTTCCTTGCGTGTGTGTATGTGTGTTTTGCAACATATGTGTCTTATATTCATCTTCTGGAGTCAGGTAATATAAAAATAAAGACAATCAAAAAATAAAATAAAATAACAATAACAATACACATCCCTTAATTTCTGTCGCTTTCTTCTCTGCTTGATCTCTTGGTGATAATATTTCTTTCCTGTTTTTGTTTTTGTTTTTCTTTCCTTCGGAGCCTGAAATCTTATCCGTCCTTCTTCAATCATAAATTGCCTTTTATGTTTTGAGGGTCTGGTCTTATAGTTTTTCAAGTACCGTCTCAATAATCTTCTTTATTTTTTTACTTTTCATTGGCAAATATTAATAAACTACAAAAAAAACCGTCGGGATTTTTTTTTTTCTTGTTTCTTCTGATTCGCGTTGTATGATTTTGTTCATTTATGTATATATGTTTTTTTCTCTCTCTCTTTTTTTTTTTTTTTTTTTTTTTTTTTTTAGATGTCATTCTCTCTCTCTCTTCTGTATGTTTGTTTTAGGAGAA
>MU167210.1:853034-866090 GCA_015951145.1 Cronartium quercuum f. sp. fusiforme G11
AAAAAAAAAACTAATATATATATATACAAAGAAGCCAGATACAATAACTTGTTTGTAGACTCTTGTATAATATCTATATATATATTCACAAACTTGAGATTCTCATTTTCCAGAAAACTGATTGGGTCCTTCCTCTTGACACCAACGTTTTGTACATGATCAAACACGAGTTTTGAAAGATGCATACATTCACACTAGTTGTATAACTAACAGGACCCAACAGGAAAAATGTTGATATAATTGAAGAAACCATAATTAAACAATGATAGTAGTGAATAGAGATAATGAATATATACAAGACATTTCGAAAAAAAAAAAAAAAAAAGAGGTGAAGATAACATGTGTACAATATACATCAAAGGACAACTTATATAGACTGAAATCTATCTATCAGGCATGAACTTTCTAAATTTTGACCTTTAATATATAATTATTGAAGCAAAAGAAAGAACTTCTTGGATGATGATTAAACTGGATAGATGTGTAGTGAGCTGAGATTCCAATTACATTGTAAAAAAATTCAAATGATTGATTAACGAGGATACAGAGATAAAGGTTCAAGGCTCTAAGGGGAATGACAGAGAAGAAAGGGTTTGAAATAAATCAAAGAAGATAAATGCTAGATGCCAGATATGCAGTATGTTGTGTCACAGAAAAAAAAAAGAGATACAATGAGATGATACAGAGGGGTAGGACATGTAATTAGGATGTAAGGTTCCTATGCAATCTTTTTACACGCAATAGAGATGAGTAGGAGATGCATGGTATGACAGTATTTAGGTGTCACCAGCCAATACTTTCCTGATTCCGAAGTATAGCTTTTCGAAACTCAGCCCATTAATACAATTCACTACACCTCAGGTTAGATCTACATATCTAACGGTTCGGCAGTCACTTCAGAGTTATACCTTACACTTTGTGAATGTTGCATCTGATCAGGAACCGCGAGTGTCGATACCTCTTGTGTACTCCCAGTCTGCGATTGGCCAATGGAAATCCGACTGGGCCTAAACGCTTCGGGCTTAGGTACTACGGCTGAGGAATGTCGACGATACAAGGTTGCAGGCTCGTTCAAACGCGGCGGAGAATCTGCACCTGCACTTAGGGCGTTGAGGCCCGACCATCTGATGAAGAGGGGAAAAAAAAAATCATACAGTCAAATCCTTAGGCATTTGAGTCAAATCCTTGGACGAAAAAATACTGCCTACAGCTTATAAGGATGTCCCCTCCTCCTCACTTGCTCGTCAACCGCTTTCGCCAACTAGTAACAACAAATCATTATGATAAATTAACCGAGTTCCAAATGAGTCCGAAAAAAAAGAATGTCAGAAGCCACACCTTTCGGGCCTCACTCGTGTCCTTCCGAGCCGCAATAGAGCTAGGCGGCGGACGTTCATGAATAGAGGATAACGACTGCCACTCAGGGCTTGATCTTAAATCGGGAGCGGCGAAGGCTCGTTCATTCAATGACGCCGAACGCCTGCGGCCATTAGATTCCCACCCGTTCGTGGCCTGTTTAGGTAACATCATTGATGCTGACTTGCGCCTCTCCTTGACGCGGTCGTGATGTTCTCTGTTTAATTAGGTTTGATGATTTGTTTCGTAAAGGAAAAAAAAAACCCCAAGAAATTACGAAGCCGTAATGATGAGTATCTGACATGACGACGAGCACAAACAATAATGGATAAGATTAAGTCGTGAACTAACTCGGCGGCTCGTTTGATGTTATGATCCCTCATAAACTGTATTTTCTTATATTGTTTCATGAACCTGGTAATATAGCATCAAAGGCATCAAGAAGAAGGACGCGAAAAAAAAGATTAAGAATGATATGTATCAGGCGCCATAACCTTTTTTTTTTGATTTAAAAAACACTCAACTTGTGATCCCAGATTTCTCTTCCCTTAGCCCACCTTCGTATTGGACCTTCTTTAATCACCCCGAGCTCTTTCGGATCAATACGAAGGCCTTGAAGCTCCTCCTCAGCCTCTAGTGGTCTTACCCTGCCACGTACGTCCACTCGTTCTCGAATCATTCCATCCACATACTCAGGCCGATTGAATGGTAAAGCGGAGTGATAGATTGTCTCTCGTAACTCTTCAAGGAGCTGAGGAGTGATCTTTGGGTCTGTAGGTGAACCCGAAGATTCCTGAGCCGATGCTGATACGGAGTCCGCATCCAAGTGAAAGCATGAGAGACTACTGTGGCCTGAGACAGATCGATGACTGTCTCGCGAACCTCCTGTGACGCGACCCCATGTTGATGGCGCCTGTTCGGCCAAAGAAGGTGAGATGGTGGCTGACAGACGCTTACCATCGCCACCTGTCAAGGAGGTCGAAGGACCGACATTAGGTGAGTGACCTGAAACGACGGGTAGGGACTCAACTGCGTCCGAATCAGCTTGCGCTGTCACTACGACCTTAGGAGAAGTCTCAAGTCCCAAGCCGGAAGCGCTTTGACTTTGACCAGAAAGTTCAGGCTCAGACTCGGAAGAGCGGATAGAAGAAGATGAACTATCGGAAGGCGGAGGACTAAGGCTGATCAATTCAGGTGAAGACGGAGGATCAGGTTTAGTATCGGCCGTGACAAATTTACAGAAGGATGCAATTGCCCGATAACAATATTTCGCTGGTCGTGCGAAAGAAAATAGGGGAAGGACTAGGCAAAATGATGATGTCAAAGATGAAATTGATTTGTAGTCAGTAAAAAGATAAGAAAATCAAAGATTGGTGAAATGAAAAATTGAAAAAAAAATCAAATATACCGTGGCACATGTCATCTAAAAAAACCAAAAGAGCAGATCAAGTTATAACATGTTTCAATGATGATGAAAGGCGCGTCAATAAAATGAATCACAATCAAAGAATATTTGAGAAGTGGAAGGGACTCATGAGACTAACCGTAGACTTGCAAATGAACTTTCGTAGGGGGGTAAAGACTGGCTGCAGCCTTCCTTCCCGGGTGAGCATTGGCTAACGCCTCACGTAACGGGTACCGTTCAGGGTGAGCGGCCCGATGGGCAACCTACACAAAACCAACATGTAAATAAGCATGTCTTAGTATGACATTAATTGTGAAAGATGAGAGATTGAGACAAACAAAAATGATCTCATCCCGGAGTACCTCTGCATCGCCTGCCATCTTGGGGTTTGTGTTAATGTAAAGAAGAAGAAGAAAGAAATAAGATTAGGACCACACAATACGTTGCATCTTGTGGATCAGATTGAACAAACGATATATAAGGGAGGTAAGCCGCCCAAGCTAGGCGCGAAGGCGGGGGAGCAGTAAGGGTGAGTTAGCTGATCGTTAGTAGCATATCTAATCAATTTCAAGTTTGATAAAAAAGTGTCAGCAACATGACAAAGCGTGCAAAGGATGTCGGGAAAAAAGAGGAGCATATACAGTTGAATTTGTTGATCGACGACAATCTTTTTGCCTTCGATGTGGACGACGGATGGCGAGCTTGTAGGATTATTTGTGGTAATGTCTTGAAAGGTGACGAGCTTGTAAGGATTCGTATAACTATCCTGAACAGGTGGGAGTGCATGTGAACACGGAGCGGGTCCCTCACTGACTGGCGGGTTGTCACTCTCAACCGGTGGTGGAAGCTCAGTCGTAGCTTTTGACTCAACCTTCCTCGATTTCGAAATGGATCTGGAGAGCGCGCCGAGGACAGAGAAGCGCTTTTTGGACTGACGATCAGGTGCAGGCTCAGGACTCAAACTGTCTGATGGTCCTGGCGCGGCTTGAGCAGCTTGATCACTGGAATTGGCCTCTTCAGGCGGCGGTGGAGGCCATAGTGTGCTAGGTTGATGCATAAAGCCATAAGGAGCTAGAGAAAAAGAAAAAAAAAAAATAGCCTAAATAAGTGACAATGTGTAAGAGTTGAGACGTAGAATAAACTCACGAATGATATCTGTCTGAGTATTATCCATGACCGATGGAAACGAGTGGGTGAGATCAACCCAAGGAGAGATGAGAACTGCACCCGCTGGCGCTGGCAGGCCACAATCTCGAATGAGAAGCAAAAGAGCCAGACTCAATCCACCTCCGGCTGAATCACCAGCAATCACGAGTTTCGAAGGGTCCACAGGCCGATGTCTGGTAGGGGAGACATGCTCACTGATCAGGACCGAAAGATCGAGATGCAGATAAGATGGAGAATTTAGATCTAGCTAACTCACTTTGCTTCCGGCGGTGGTCTGATTAGATACAGATAGGCAGCCAGACAATCGGCCAGAGCACAAGGGAATGGATACTGAGGTGCCAAACGGTAATTGACAGCAAAAGCGCGACCACCCATCTTACGTGCGTAACGGGAGATAGAGTAACTAAAAAGAGAACAATTTTTTGTTTTGAAATGAGAAAGAAGAATGATCTGAAGTGAAATTCAGGGTGTGAAAATTGAAGAAGAGCTGACCGATGAGTGTTGATACTCCCAAAGTAATAAGCTGATCGAACATAGAGAGTTGTTGGGTTAATGGTTGGTAATTGTAGACCGAAATGGTATTGCCAACTGCAATGATTCTAGAACTACTGACCTCCGCCATGAATATAGAGCATGCAGGGCATGGTATCCATATCCTCTTCGTAAGCACCCGTTCCAAATTCTTCATTCCCTGGCGGGCTGTTCGTTGGCCGAGGAGAGTGCTGAGGTGTATGAGGTGATGGATTGGGTAATGCGTTGGATGGACTAGCAACATCAGAAGTGGTTTCGGTTGATTCGGTAGATTTTTGCATTCGAACTGATAGGTTTCGCATGCGATCCATCATCGAGGGGCGTGATTGAGAGGGCTTGGGGAGAATCGGTTCATGGATCGGTTCGGCTGGTGAACCCGGGTTAGGAGACGAGCGTTTGAAGGGATTCAAGACGGAAGCGCGTTTGGTGGGACGAGGAACGCGTTCAGGATTTTGATCATGATCTCTAACATCATTCGGATTTGAGCCTGAAGTTCGATTTGGGAGAACCGAAGATGATGATGAAACATTTCGAGGTTTTAGTTGATCCCAATCTGATTTATTCGCTATCCATTCGCCTTCCACTGCTCCATCCTTATAACCCCTTCTTTGCCACCAAAGCTGACCACCAATTACATGTTGAAGTTCATCTGGACCCAATGCATCTATCAAGTATTGAGCAGCGGTGGAACAAGTTGAAGCTGGGATTGATACCCGAACCACTCTCACGCTCCAAGGCGCGGGTACGAAAGCATTTCCGAATTTCTGACTCGGAATAGAATCAAATGCGCCCAAAGTCATGAATGGATTGGTATGTGTGAAGTGTTTACAGATGAATAGATCAAGTCATATATACCTGAATGTCCTCCACAGTATATTGTGATGATTTTTCGATAAAGAATTTGACTAAAGCAAAAGCTTCATCGAAGCTTAGTTGATCACGAGCTCCTTGATCGTCATGAGCCTTGGATGGTAAGTAATGCTTGGCGAAAGTGGTGAGTAAGGTTGGAAGTGCCATATATGCAATGGTGAGCCCATTGAAAGGCAAGATAGGAGGACGCATGTTGAAATAAAAGTGAGATGTTGATTGGGATGGATGGATGGTGAATGAGATGGATAAAAGTGAGTTTAAGTGAGAATTGGAGTGAGATTGTGCTGTTGACCGTTGTGGGTTGAATTAAAAATTTAAATATTTAAAATGAACCGAGTCAAGTCAGTCAAGTTCAAGTTCAGGTTCATTTTAGACCAACTTGAACCGATTTCATTCACATTCACATTCACTCAATTCGTTTCAATCAAATTCATCCAACAAAACTTTTTAATTACAGAAAAGATGTCTGATTTTCAAAAACAGGCTAAAAAATTAAGACCCAATCAATCAAATCGTCAATCTAACAAATTATCATCAATTAAAAAATCAATTTCATCCCTATACAACCAAAAATTAGAACGTGGAATAGAATGGTAAGTTGGGAAAATATTTTTAGATTCCCTTTACTGATATCGAACTAATATTTCCTTCCAAGGCCACTCATCGAACCTCATCTTTCAAATGCATTCCTAAAAGCTTTGTTACGTATCCTACAATATCCAATCAATCAAAATCATGATTTATCTTCAAACTTGAAACAAACCTCAATACCCAGATCACAATCATCGATTGCTAAGCACTCAAACCATCATATCATTCAGGATCACGTGGATAATCGAAAGAGAAGAGATCAAACTACCAGTATAATCGAACCTGAACAGAGACTTAAGCGAATTAAAATTGAATCATCTAGTACTTTACAAGATGGTATATCAGAAAGCTCAACGATGAATCACTCAGGATCATCATCCAAAATAGTGAGTATGAAGTCAAACAGGTTGGAAGGATGTCGAGGTAGTCGATCACCTATTTTTACTCATTTAGTCATAGGTATCAACTCAGTCATCCAACGTCTCGAAAATCTGATCGAGAACTCAAGAACAGGGTGAGTACTCACCTTATGATCTGAGATATGAGTGTTTGAAAAGTTAATACTCGGGTTTAATAAAATTATCCAACACACAAATCTCTCAAGCGATGTTTCAGATCGAAGACCTAAAAACTATTCATCACCTCAATGTTCTCATACACTTACAAGCTTAAAGGACTCACCGAATGAGATTTCAAATCCAACATTAGCTTTTGTATTTGTCTGTCGTCACGATATCTCACCACCTGAACTCATAGCGCATATCCCTACAACCGTGGCTATGGCCAATATGACATGCTTGAACAGGTCTAGAGAACTTATTCAGCTTATCGAACTCCCCCTTGGATCCGAACAGGTTCTTGCTGATACGCTTGGTATTCGTCGAGCTGCTGCCCTTGGATTATTGGTAAGTGACTCATAAAATATCTCAACAAACGTCTTTTTGAGATTTATGAAGATGCCTCTTTTCTCAAACTTACTATGCTTTTTGCTCTTCTCTCTCTCTCTCTCCATCGCTATATTCACCAGTCTACCACACCTGGCATAGAAGATTTAATGAAGCTCATCAAACCCTCTCAATTCGATCACGCTTAAAATGAAGAAGGTAAATCCATATCTATTTATATACTCTTGGTCTCTTTTTTTTTATGCATGTTAGGTGGATATAGTAACCTCATTTTGTGTTGAAAATAAAAGACATGGAATGAACCGTGAAAATACTCGAGATGACTTTATCTGATGTCGTTTTTATATAAACGGATTGAGATGTATCATGCGCATTTCGATTCTTGAATTGACATACTTTCAGTCAAAAAGATAAGTGAGGATATGAAGTCGTAGATATCTATTTTTCAAACATGAAACCTGGAAAATAGACATCACGTAAAATAGGACAAAGTCTGAACTCAAGAATACCAGGGATCGGATATTTGATTAACATCAAAGACGAGAGATGAACGCTACACCTCGTGTACCTCTGCCCACGATAATAAGATCAAAACACATTGTCTAAGAACTTTGCAATCTTGTAGAATCGAGTAAATGGATGAGTGGAAAAGTTTTACGAGGAATTTTCAATGACAATCAAATGACACTTAAGTGGTCATGCTTTTACCTATAAACGTTTTTTGACATCTTTTTACACATTATTTGTGAGCACCTTGCTTCTGTCTGGTAAGATACTTCACTAGAAAATGGTGGAAACAGTTATGGGCACAAAGGCCAGAAAGGAAAATGGGTTCATAGACTATCCCAAATGCCCAGGACTAACACCTGCAAGCCAGACGGGCACTGGACTTATCTAGAACTAAACTAGATATCTGGCAAGTCCAGTGATGACCAGTGCAAATCCTTTCCTTACACTATCTAGTGGTCAGTCCCAGCCTCAGGATCCATTCTCTACTTACTATTTCACTCTTGAGAACCCCTCAGCAAGAGCAGATAGCAAGTAGTGAGGAAAGGCTCTAGCTTTGCACCTTTGCAGACCAAGAAAAACAAGACAACTGATGAATAAGAAAGAAAAAGCTTTCTTGAAGTGAGAATAAATCAACAGGCTACTCTTATAGTAGATGGTGATTAAGATTTTCTCTGAAGATAGAAAGTCTATAATATCTTTACAGTTATTCAGAAAGTTGAAGTTAGTTTTTATGATGCAAATTCTTCTCCTCCTGTAGAGGAGGTCAGATCCATCTTTTATATTCTTATCCTCTATCCGTTATTAGCATACACTCATTACAAGGCAAAAGTTTACTATGTCTTGTTATTATCAGTACATAACATCTTGTATGTTATTACAGTTTCAGTTTATGGTTTACAGCAGGTTACTTTACATGTAATCATGCTGTAATATACAACTTTTAATTCAGTTTTACAGTGGATTCTTAGTTACATTTCTTGAAACTGAGCTATGAGGTGTGGTAAGAATATATTTATATCAACATTTGCAGCTCCATGGTACTTCTCAAGTACTCAGGGGCTGACATTATTTACTATTTGATAGCCAGGATCCAACAGGTACAATTATTCTAAAAAAGTAAATGATGGACAGTAGCACAAGACTAGTAGTTAAATAACTGATGAAGAGAGTAATAAGTAAAACAAAGGATTGAATTGAATGATAATAATAAAGCAAAGATACAAGAGAGCAAGAGAGAGAGGGGGGGGGGCTTGCTTTTATACATTTGATGGAAAAAAAAGGTCTTCAATCCACAAGAGAGAGTACAAGGAAAACCATCAATGGAGTAGAGTAAGTTGAATGATGATGTGTAATGAGAAAAGAAAAACCACAAAAGAAAGTCAAGACTAATAAAACAAATAAAAAATAAAGAAAAAACAAGTTGATGTTTCAAAGAACAAAACCTAACCAGAGTACAGGCTGATCCAAAACTTTTCAATAACCATTTCATCAAAATTGATGTTGTCTGGTTTTAGATGACAGAGTAACACACAGTGTGTGATCAAGATACAGTCTATAAATCTCAACTGATTATCAGCACATGCTCTTGTTAGTGCTAATCATTCATTAGGCTTACAGTGGTGTAACAAATGAGTCAATTTTTTTTATTAATATGATCATGTGAGATAATTGAGTTGGAGCATTCCAAAGTTGGTAGTCACTCAAATTTGGACCACCTTGTTTGCTTAAACTTTCAAAATTTTTACAGGGGTACCACTGAACATTTTGAGTGAAAGGGTTTGATCTCCTTCCCTGGATAGGTAGGGGGTGAATGAAGTGATGATTACACTAGTTTTGAGGTATGGAAAAGAGTTTTGAAATAATCTTGTTTAATAACCACACACCTCATTATACTTTTGGGGTGTCTGTACACATGTGTTGTGGGTATGAATGGTAGATAAGGCAAGTAAGTGGATTTACTGAATCTCTCTATCTCACCAAATTTGAAGCTAAACCTTAAATTGTTTAGCAATAGGGGCTGCCACTGTACAACTTCTTTTCCTTGGTTTTTTTTGGTTTTTTTTGGAGGGGGGGGGACAAAAATTGCAAGGTTGACCTATAAATTTAGTGATAGAGATACACCACTGTGAATAGTCTTAGTTGAGAGAAAATAAAAAATCATGATTAAGAATCATAAAGCCAGGTTCTCACTTTAAATATCTGTGTGCTACAATAGTAGTACTATTGTTACAGTACTGGGTTTTTTATTTTATTTTTGTATATGTGATTTGTTACTGTACAGTATGTAATACATATGTACACTGTTAGAAATGAGATCCACTGGATTCCCCAATTCATGCTATTGGCTGACATTCTGCTTAGAAATGCAGTAGCGCACGTCTGACTTAAATCAATATAGAGATATGAGTATGCTTATATCAAAGAATCTCCAACGCCACTCCTTCTCCTTCATCATGTCAACCCCTGGCTTGCTCTTTCCCTCAACTCACTTATTGCTGAAAAAGAGTAAGTCACCCCTCTATCTTTCTCTCCTATTTTCTTTCTTTCACTATACCTGTTTCTATCAATTTCAATCCTATTCCAACAAGTATATGTACCTGATTCTGATTTCTCTCACTAATGGCTGTCAACAGAATACAGATTGTTTTCTTTATTGCTGACAGCCTCTGACATAATTATCCCACACACTTCACTCCAGGTCAGAAGAGTATCATTATTGTTAGTTATTGTCTCTTTTCTAACTCCCTTGTTCACTGTTGTATCAGGTTAGCATGTGTGGCTAGGGATCAAGGGTTGAAGAGTTGCTCAACCCCATATTGATCCATTCTGTGTCAGGTCTTTGTTGGATCTCATTGAAATCTTCATCTGCAACCCCCTTTTTTTCTTTTTTTTTTTTCTTGTGGTGGGGCTCAGCAACCAGTTACAGACATCAACTTTTGCACTTTAAAAAAAAAAAAAATCGGATCAGGACACACACAAGTAGATTTTTTCATAAGAGGAATATGGGATTATGTTTTTTTTTTTTGCCCTTCAAAAAAAAAAAAGATTTATTTCCCTCTGGCTACTCAGATTTACATGTGTATTTTTCCATCAGGATTTCATTCATAATTTAATTGATACATCAACAGCAGAAAGCTACATCAAAATGGAACATTGAGCCAATGTGATTGAATAGCAAAGTTGGTGCAACCCAATATCCACTGGGGCCTAAATCTCTATAAAGGGTGGAGGTTGTTCTGAATAAACAAGATGTTGAGATTATAGATAAGATGGTTAGACCTACACTAATTTCAGTGGAAGTATTGTCTATCATACTTTTAACATTTTTTTTTTTTTTGGTTTGAAGCCTTTACAGTCTTGATCTTGGCAATGACAGGAATGGATCCCATACCAGTGAGTACGGGTTCTTGCAGGAAAGTTCACATAGATTCAAGTCTTGATCAAGAGGTAGAATAATTTGTTGATGTTCACTCAAGAAAGAATGTAGGAAGAAGGACAGAGAAGATGAAATAAAGCCAACATCCAAATCCATGAAACAAATAGAAAAGAGGCATGTATAGCACTGCTAACAAAAACTACTAGGACATGGTTGTTCTAGGAATCCTAGGCTAAGATTTGTTCTATATATTCCTTGTCTAGAAGAGGAAAAACTAGGGTAAAACTTGTCTGAGAAAATCTGGGACAAGCCTGTCCTATCTGTCTTTTTTGGCAGTGTAGAGAATCAGCTAAGGGGAATAAATGTTTATCAATGTGTGAAGGTAACATAAACCACAATGCCTTCCACTAGTGAAATGCACAGAATGAGCTAGTACATATCCATAAATACACACAACTATATTTATATAGTCAAGGCCATCTTGACAGAATAACAGGGATTGAAATATGTTCAGTTTCAATCTTATTGTTATACCAACACTCTTGAGACCTCACCTTGATCAATTATAAGAGAAGACAATTGATAAGGAAGAAAAGAGGTCCCAGAGAGGTGGTTCTGTCAGGTATATGGAAAAGAAATGAAACGGTACACTAGGTTATAAAGTGTGAGATATCAGTGAAGTTTAGGGTTTGACAACTTGACAAATTCAAATCTGAAACACACTTGAGTTCAAGTGTACATGTGTAAGTTCCTTGATAGATTGAAGGAAATTTGGTTAAGAAAACAGAAAGGAAAAAGGAAATTAGAGAAATAAAAAGAATAAAAAGGATAATAGTGAGAAATAAGATTAGTGTAGGGAAAAAGAATTAAAACTCTAAATAGATAAGCTTGATAAGTTTTAACACATCTTGTACCCAATTCTCATTCCCAATCTTGGGAATGAGACTGTACAGACTACCCTTTTCCCTTTCTCTGCCTATCTCCAAATTTCTCTTTTTCTCTCTGCTTTATTTTCCTTAGATTAAAAAGAGCTTTGTGCATATGAGAGGACAGAGAATGACAAATTGACAAAGATCTTCCTCTTGTTGTAGTTTGTGATGAATAGGTACAAACTGAGATGCATACATATATGTACCCAGATGGAAAGGTAAGTTATCATTGTAGCTGACACAGATGAAGTAGAGATGAAGTGATAGAAATGATAACAAAGACTGACCTGAGATGCATATGTATATGTACCCAGATGGAAAGGTGAAGAAAAAGAGCACCTTCCATCTGGTACGCATCTCAGCTACAGATCAGACTGTATCAGTACAAGCATATAAGCCTCCATGCTTACAGCTACCTAGTGCACCAGTCCAACAGTTTGTTGTCAGTATCCTAAAGATCACTCATGTGTCCTTAACTTTTTTTCTATGAAATTGTTCACTGTACCTCCAAATCCAGGTACATAAGAGAAAACCAATAACTTGTATATTTCTTTATCTCTCTAACATATGTTTCTGTCTTTTCACTCTCTCTCATCATGTAGGTCAGCACCCAGATAGATAGTCAGGCAGGGACTTCATCTAACTAGTTACTTATATCCTATCAGGTCATATAAACCTCATCCCATGTCCTAAGCCACTTCAAATCTTCACATAAGTTAGCTGTAGTAAGTGAATTAGATGGAGTTGTGGTGATTGGACACAAATTTTCTGGTAGACAAAAAAAAAGTAAGGCAGCCAAACTGTAGAGAGGTTTTTTGGTTTGGTCCATGGATTTGAGCCAGTGAGTTTTTTTTTTTTTTTTGATCACTAAATCAACTATTGAAAAGATTTAAGGTCTCACATCAGGAAATATTTCAGTTAGAGGACCTTTGAGTAAAATTCTTTTTACATAAATAATAAAGGTCAGAAGGGAATTAAGAGTTGGGATAAATTCAGTAATGGCACCAGTGACTAGTTCAAATGGTTAGTATCCAGCTCAGGCAGGTTTAAACAAGTTTCCAGGAAACCTCAGAAATCTACTCTGCTAGATTTAGAAGGCTAAGGCTCAAGTCACTTAAGTAAGACTTGTGAAGGAGGACTCCAAGTTATCACTTTATAGATTTGACTTCAGGAAGACCAGTCACCCTGTCTGTATCAAGGTGACTTGTCAACAAGAGCAGACAAAGTACTTTTTTAGTTCTCTGATTGTTCTCATTTTTTACCCAGAGCCAGCACATGAGCCTTTGCTTTATGCAAAGTAACTTCCTTTTCTTTTTTCTCAATGCACCATGTGCTGAAAGGTGTGTACTGTATGCCTGTGTATCACTGCATGGTTCACAATTGTACTGATGTTCATGAGCTGACATCATGATGAAC